>ML782486.1:283486-324861 GCA_009831015.1 Picea engelmannii | reverse complement strand
AGAGAGAAAGGAAACTCGATAGAAGTGAACATAGAAAAGAAGTTCACTTTTGTGAACTTGAAGAAGGTCCAATCCTAGGAGAGGGTGATGATGATGATGGGGTGATGGTGTGCTTGGAGCAACACAAAGAGGAAATGCCAATGACATCAAGTGAAGAAGGAAATTGTAATTCTTTTCAAACTAATTTTTTTTGTGAATGTGAAATTGGAGGTACTAAAGATCAAGCAAATGGAGCTGAACAAATGTAATAAATGGAGGAAGAAGCAACAATCCAAAAAAAAATGGACTATGCTCATGAAGGACGACAAGAGGTAGTTGATTATGAATTTGAACAGTTTCAAGAAACTAATTTGGAAGAAGGAAGTTCGGCCTCATGTCAGGAAGACAGGCTTGAAGAAGGTTGTGAAAGGAGCAAGGTTGAAATTTCACAATTTTGTGAAAGGAAGAATAAAATGGGAGGTATAATCTGTTGGTTGTACATTCTTTTATTGAGTGTTTATCTAAATATTTTTGAAGAAATTGATTGTATGATTGAGAGCCATTGGAAATTGGCAAAAGAAAAGACAATGCATGTCTTGTAGATGTGCCAACATGGTAAAGGAAGAGTTGATAAGGAGAGTGCAACTCAAGATAATTCAACCAATGGAAAGGAACCTGTAAAGAGTCCAAGACTAGAAAGTAACCAAGAACCTGAGAAAGAAGAGATATTTTTATTTCATGCAGCTAGGAAAAGGAGGCTGACTTATAAAGACAGTCATGAAGACAATTATGAAAACATTTCTCAAGGAAGAACAAAACAGAAGCATCCTACTCCATAAATTCATTTTTTGAAGAAACCTAGGGGGAATGTTTATTTTTATGAAGGGAGATATTCTCTAATGTTCATTTATTAAAATGATGATTAATTTGTAAGTGTTCTCAAATGTATGAGAACATTAGAGGTCTTAGTTGTTAGAGGTTCCATGCAAATTTTATGGAGCTGAAATCTCTTGGAGATTGAAAGAGGGATTCTAGGAGTTTGGTGAGGAATTTTTATAGGATATGAACTGAAATTAGTTCATAATCCTTTCATTGTAAATACAACATGTCTTGAAGGCATTCAAGGTTGGATTTGGATAGGTTAGGCAGAGAGGGAAATGAATTTAGTTTGTAAAGGCCAGTCAAGGCCTGAAGATTGAGAAGGACCAAAGGAAGGAAATCAGGTCCAAACAGGTTATGTGGAAGCCTTATATAACTGATGTAAGTTTGTGTGTGATTAATGAAGAATTCTTTGCTTGTGTATGGAACTAATACTCTACATAATTTTCCTCGTATGTGATATGAACTCTGTTATAATTTGTGGGTGATTGAGTTTTGGAAATGAGTATTGGTTACAAGATTGTAAGGTTATTCCAATTAGAATCCTCCAATCAGGAACGAGGTCGATCGATGATCATTGATCTATTCTATAATCAATTATCTACACATCGAAATCATATTATATTTTGAACGATAAAAGGAGCTACAAGAGTCGTCAGATCAAATCCTGAAGATGAGATCAACGGTGAATGTGAATTTTGAACGGTGACCATGCTCAGAAGTAAATTTGAGTCCAGGGGGGACGAAATAACGACCATCGTAGATTTCTAATCCATCTGTAGCTAAGTTGTGTATTTCGGGGGGGTTACTGTCTCGAGATTCAGAGCCAGGTTCAAGCCCCTGAAATATTATCAACCATTCGTCATAACTCCAGATAAAAATGTAGCCGTCGATCCAACCAAATGTAAAGTTATAGATTAGCGCATTTTCAATTAGGTTACAGTCACAAATTTTAGGTTTTATGGTAAAGGTGCTAAAGAGTAAGCACTAAGGATTGAGTTCTTATGGCTAAGCCTTTGGTCACAACGTCGAGGTCCTATGAAGAAAGGGGATATGACTGTAATATGAGACTGGTGACCATGTGTGTAAGGAAACGAAATAGAGAGATATGTGAAACTCAAATTTGATCGTCAAGACACCAACAGATGCATTGAAAGAGAGAGGGCAAAGTAAAGACTCGATCCATAAATGTGATCAAGTAAAAAATGTCAATATTTGATACGAAGAACAAATGGAAAAACAAAATTGGAGAGGCCATAAATCTGTGAACCAGATATGTGTACTCTGATAGGAAAGGGATCCTTGGACAACCTTATTGAAGGCTATAGAGTAACCTATTGATTGAAGGTTGCTCCACTGTGGGTATTGACCATTAAGGTCATCATCTATTAATGTCACTTTTAAAATTTTTATTGTTTCTTCTTTTGTGCAAAATATTTTCCACGCCACATAAACCTTTTGTTTACTTTATGTTTGGGGTTCAACTCCAAACACCACAACCTTAAACACATATTTTTCCAAACATTGTAAGAATTCAAGGCTTGCACATTGGTTCACACGACTTTAAATATTTGTGATTCTTAGCATGGAGTTTTGATATCTTCTCATAGAAGTCCCACATAATGTCCAACCTTTGGGATCTAATACCATTTATAAGGATCATAGAGGAGAGTTTTAAAACAAAACACTTTAATTATTAAATCAAGCAAAATATGTACATAGATGACATTTTGTATTGAAAGAAGAAGTGTTTGGTCACATTAATTAACCACCACCACCTTGGAGATTTTTAAAATAAAATGTTTCCTTTAACTGTTAAATTGAGCATAAAATGCACATAGAGAGCAATTTATATAGAAAAAAGGCAAGTTTTGGATTAATGATGATGGACTCTCACACATTGTTGCCTTTCTCAAGCCTGAGAGGCTTCAACTTTCGAATGTCTAGAACAAGCCATGAGAACATGTCATCCTAGGGTATAGGTGAGGGAGGTCAATTATGGTGTCTCTCTTGACACTCTCAAATAGCTTAACAAATACGATGGTAAGATTTTCCTTTAGATTATTGGCATTGATGAGAATGGGTTGAGGGGAACAAAGAATTAGAATGTGGTTCCTTGTTGATGGTGCAAGATGCACCAACCCAAAAATCTAGTCATTGGTGTAGATGCCAACCCAAATATATATTTGACCATATCAAGAAGTCTTGATACCGGGTAAAGCAATTACTATGTTGAATTCCTAAAAAGAGATTCATTTCTTCCCATTTCCAATGAAGAAGAAAATTTATATTCTAATAAGTTTTCATGTTGCATTGAACCCAACAAGGTTAGGAATTTTATCCCTTAAAATGGCAACCTTTTAGGATATCGAGGAAGAGAATAACCATATGCAAAACTATGGAACTCATGCCTAGGCGAACTTGGAAAATTCATGTAACCAAAACAAATGTTTCACATTGTCCTTTCTTCCACACAAGGACATTTTGGTCGGCTCACCTCGAGGTATAGATTATCCATAGCCAAATCCCCAAGGACCAAGGGAAAAGGGCTCCTTCGACTCCATAAAAGGCTCCCAAATACTTCTAAGACTCCACAATTTATTAAATATGGTGCCAAACTGGGATTTGGGTGCCAACATCTATATCCAATAACAAACTTATATTTCTTGAAGGTCTTAGAGTGGTTCCAATTCCAATCCTATAAATCAAACATAATAATGAGATTGTTATGGACTAATTTATTGAAATGCTCCAAAATTAATTTGTTTGGGTTGGCTAAAAAATATTTGGCCTTCAAATCAGGGCCAAGTCTTCCATCCACACCCATGGCTTGATCTCTCAGTGAATAGGGATGTCTTTCCAACGTTTTAGCATTAGACAATAAAACTAATAAAACTAGTGACCCTTAGATAAAATGCTCATTAAATGAGAGCCTAATTTCTTTAAGGCATATTTCCAAAAAATATAGGTCAGATAACCTTCTAGGATTTCCAAATAGTCATAACCATAAACACTCACCTCACTTAACTATAGGTTAGATAACCTTCTAGGATTTCCAAATAGTCATAGCCATAAACACTCACCTCACTTCTACATGGGAATTAGTAACTAAAATAATATGGAGATTCCAACCTTTCTAGGAACTTTTAAGTGGGAAACCAAAGGTGATGCAATTATTAAGTAGGACTTTCCATGCATCCTTCCCAACCTTATTGAGGTAATCTTCCACATCAATAATATGCTTGGTTGTGAATATCTTATACTTAATTTGAGAGAGAGAGATTTATTTTGACAAATTTTAATTTCATGTTGTTGGCATTAGATGCATTCTCACTATCATGTTTTTTGCTTGACAAGTTTTCATAAACATGAAAAACATTAAGGATAAATATAGTTCAATAAAATGGGCTTTTAACTAAAAATTATTTCTTAAAACAAATATTGTATATTAAAAAGATTTATGTCCTCTAAGCAAAAAACAATCCATCTTAGAGAAAATTCAAGTTAGAGTAATAATATGATTGGGGAATCTAATGAAATAAACCCTCAAGATCAAACGTATAAACATGTGTGATATTTCAACATAGCAACATCTAAGACCATATTTGTGATCACGTCAACAAAACAAGAAAAAAAATGCTCATATGCCAACAAAATAAGGTAGGAGATATTTGTAGGAATGCACTAAGCAATTGGGAATGTTGAAACCCTTTCCTCTCAAATTAATTGCAAAGCTATGTAGGTGGAGAATGAGGAGTTATGTCCTCCAAGCAAAAAACAATCAATCTTAGAGAAAATTCAAGTTAGAGCGATAATATGATTGGGGGAATCTAATGAAATAAACCCACAAGATCAAACATATAAACATGTGTGATATTTCAACATAACAACATCTCAGACCACATTTGTGATCACATGAACAAAACAAGCAAAAAGATGCTCATATGTCAACAAAATAAGGTAGGAGATATTTGTAAGAATGCACTAAACGTTGAAACCCTTTCCTCTCAAATTGATTGCAAAGCTATGTAGGTGGAGAATGAGGAGAATTATTATACACTACCAAAATCTTATTTAAACACCAATTAAAGATCATTCATCCTGTGGAAAAAAATCTATATAATTCATTAAATCCACTTTTGGGCAAATTAAAAAAAAACCTCTCTAACTCGTTCTTTTTAAGATAATATCAAAATGTATCATAGTTTCCAATCTTACACATTTTTAAAACTAATATACTTTTAACTATTACATTATTTCATAGTTATTGAATTCTTCTTACTAAATAAATCAAATCAAATATTTTGTGATTCATGAATACACACTATATCTAATCAATCATGTCTTTGAGCTTCTATTTTATGAAAATTTTCAATTTTTTTATACAATCACCATAAACCAATTTTCAATTTTTTTATACAATCACAATAAACCAAAACTTATATTAGAATAAATCAAATAAAATATTTTGTAATTCATGAATACACACTATATCTAATCAATCATGTCTTTGAGCTTCTATTTTATGAAAAATTTTAATTTTTTTATACAATCACCATAAACCAAAACCTATATTAGAATAATGTTGAGAGGTTTTTCAATTTGTATGCATCTTATTTATATTTATATTATAATTTTCTACAAATTTAATTTTTTGGTTGGACAATGAATGTTAACATTTTGGTGTGGATAATCGATAAACAAAAACCTAAATTAAAATTATTAGAAAAACAAGGTCACTGACCAATAAAATAAAACAAATGTGGAAATAGAACACATAAGATACACAATACAATAGAGACACAAATATACATGGTTCACCCACTGTGGGCTAAGTCCACCAGAGAAATTGCCAAGTTCTTTCTTTATTATTATCCAGCAAAAGAAGGGATACAACCTACAACACACCCGTTATAACTTCCTCTTCTTTCTCTCACAATCTCCTCACTCCGAATACAATATTCACAATGACACATAGCCGCAATACATTTCCCTCATAAAAGAGGGTTGTCTCCGTCAGATATGCCACCTTATAATGAAAGTTCTAGATTTATTATGAAATTACAATATATATTTACAAGGCAAGCCCCCAAACCCGCCGGGGGTCAGCTAACCCCAGGATCCCCAGATAGCCCCCGGACCCCGGGGGGTTGAAGGAGTGTACATTCTTCCTAGGTGTAAAATCTTCACAGGATATAAATATGACTAAAAACAAAAACCTTTGAATCAGGAAGATAATCAAACTCCACAACCAATAAAAATAATGTAAGTTTTTCAATTTATATGTGCCTTATTTACAATTTTTTTACTATGCTGTTTTACAAATTTGATCTTTTACTATGGATATTAACATTTTGGTGTGGATAATGGATTTTTTTTAAAAGAAACTGAGGCCTGTATTATACAAGGGATGTTGTGCCTGGGCAATACAACATTTTGAGAATTACAAAATTGTTGAGCTCAGAACTGATTCGGCCCTCTACTACTGATTTTTCTTTACAAATACTATTATATTCCTTATACAAAAGGTTGACTATGTAGCTATATACTTTTACATACTGTCTGAGCAAAAAGATACATCAAACATGCTGATTGTCCTCATGGTTGTGTTTCGTCATCCTCAATCTCCATGGGAAGGAAATCTTGGTTCCCTTGCCTTCCTTATTGTTGCTTGTTCTTCTGAAACAGGCTCATTGTTTGATCCTGAGTTTGAGTCAGGTGGTAATGTTGGGCTTCTAAATTGATAATTTATTTGTTCTGGGGTTTCCACTCATTGTGACAGAATCCTTACTGATTGCTCCAGTTCGTTGTTGCGTCATTTTTCCTGCATCTTTTCTTGCTCTAACAACTCAATTTTCTGAAGCAGAGACACATTTATTTGATCCTGGTTGGCTATTGATTTTGACAATGGGGAGAGGTTTGTCCGACTGCCTTCTGCCATGTCTTCGTGTCTGCAAAGGATGTGTTTGATGTTGCTCATTAAAGGGTATATTTCTTTTAAGACGCTTCTAGGGGGTGTGACTATACCAGCTTCTCTTGAATCAGAGTTTAACCTTGGACCTCCTGTACCTGTGAGAATTTCCTTTATTACAGTGACAGTGTTCCAATTTTCCCAATCCTCTGTCAAAGTATTTTTTCCCAATTCGGATGTGACTGTGTTATGTTATGAGACCTGTTGGGGAGCCTGAGAGGGGTGCGAGGAATGTCACCGCCGAGTTCCTGGATTGAATTTCTGGGCTTTGGGTTCTCGTCACCAAGAGGTCGAGTCGTGTTCAAGCGAGGCGAATTTTCGAAATTCTTCCAGGAGAGGGGCATGGTAAGGATTTCAAGAGTCCAGGGTGACTTAGGATGTCTTTAGCGGTAGGAGAACAATAAGACCTGGGGAAACGAAGGCCCTTCAAAAATCCATACCACAATTCGATTTTCTAATTGGTAGATCTTGATTAATGCACAATCTCAGATAGCTACCGCACTTCGAAGGAGTTGGGTTGCGAGACAAAAGGCAGGATTGTTGTCAGATAATGAGGTCCTCTACCAACTGGATAAGTGTCCAATTACAGTTTTCTCTGGAGGCCCCATCCAGAATCAGAATGCCAGGGCCGAACTCGAGCCAAATTTCGCTAGAACTATTTCTTAAAATAAAATAAATGGGCGGAAATAGTTTAATAGCAGAGAGTTTGAGGTATGATTTAACACAATTCTGTAGAGATAATCTAACCTAGAGTCGCGCAGATGACAACCATAATCCTTGATCCGTGTTGCTGGGTGATCCTTCCCCAATTTCATTTGCTGTGAGTCCATCCCGCCGAGGTCTAAATGGGTAATTTCACACGCTCCAGGATTGATGGAGGATATATGGTGCTGTTGTTCTTGAAAATGGGAATGGAGTGGGTTAACTCGGGAGTAATCCTGACTTTTTTTTTTGGTTGAAAATGGGAATGGAGTGGGTTAACTCGGGAGTAATCCTGACTTTTTTTTTGTTAGGTTTTTTGGTGATGCAGTTTTAAATTTTTCGTCAATTTAGAAGGAAGGATCGATTTTTGATTATCTGGGTTGGTTTAAAATGGGATAAAGCTTCTAGAATAAGATTCTGAAATACATGAAACTTTCATTCATGTGAAACTTAGACTATCCCTAAAAATCTAACTGGATTCTGTCCCATTTTTCCCATTTTTTCTCCCAATTTAATTGCTTGAGCAACCATTCTTTGAACCATGATCATTGGGATCATGGTATGAGGTGGAGCATAGTGCAGCGTGCCCCGTTAACCTTTATTCCACCAATTTGAAGGTGAGCTCCTTCTTTGGTCTCACGTAGCGAAGTTGAGATCTCTTTTGATATGATAGAGGGAATAAGCCTCGAATTTATTGAGGGTTCTTATCCTAGATAAGACTCCAATGAAGATATTTCCTCTGTTATCTTTTGGGTCACTAAAGTTTTGATGACAATTATGTAATCACCACAAATGATATTGTTTTTTACTTTATTTGAGAGAGTTAAATTGATGTCTTTAAGGAGGGTGTAAACTTCAGTGTCATTATTTGTCATGATACCTAGGCCTCAAGCGAATCTTATTATTGTTTGACTTCTGAGATTAATGATATTCCCCCCACTCCTGCCACCCTTGGGTTGCTTCGGGAAGCTGCGTCGAAAAAGAGGATGTGGTCTTGTTGCCGAGACTTCCATTCTTCAAATTCTTCTATTGACAAGCAAAGGGCCCATTTTGGGATGCTTCTTGAGGAGATTGTTGTTTGAGGTTGGTTGTTGTCGATCCTAAAGATGGAAGTCTAATTGATTTCATGCATATCCAAGTTTTTCCATTTCCATTTGATTCAGAACTTCATGTATTCAACAAGGAGGGTGCAAATTTGAATTGAAACTTGTTTTGGACGGATGGTTTCACCTCATAATGTTTTTTATTTCTGGCTATCCATGTGCTCCAACAAATATATTTAGGCAATGTTGTCCATATTCTCTTAAAGATGGATTTATTTGTGAAATTGCTTGAGTAATGGCTCCTCCATTTGTTGAAAAAAAAAAAAAAAAATGAGGCTGGCCACATCAGTCTCTGAAAAGGAACTCATGTGGCAAGCCTCCACACCTCTTTTGTGTATTGACATTCAAGAAACATATGATTGATATTTACTTCATTATTCTGACATAGAACACACCGAGAGGGCCCATTGATTCCCCTTTTCTGCAGATTTTCTGATGTAAGGATATTTTCTGTCAGAAACCAACAAAAGAAGTTGACCTTGGGCAGCCTGTCTATATGCCATATCAATTTCCATTCACTGAATCTAGGGTGTTGGTGCTTCGTTGCCGCCAATAATTGGTATCCTTTATTTACTATGGAGAGGGTTCACCCATCCTTGCGAATCCTTGGAGAACTGATCTTTTGGGGTGCAACCTTGGAGAGTCGAAGAGAAGGGGGTGACATGAACAACTAGATGAGTCAGAGGAAATACGTTTTTCCATCTTTCCCACGCACCGTCTTGAGACCAAATGGACAAATCAAACAAAGAGTGAATACCCTATTCTTCCATCCAAGGGCATAGTGGCAAGAGGGGAGCCAATGTTGTATGTCTCTCAAATTCTAGGATCTAATATGTCCATGGGTTGATATTGTGCCCATTACCTGGTGTCCAATTGAGTTTTGATTGTATGAGATCTTTGGCAACAAGGATAATCTTGTAAATTGGAGAACCAAAGTCCCTTCTTGGAATCAAATCAGTGCTTTTGAGTTTTCTCCCTATGATTTTTTTTTGCCAAACTGCATGTTTCCACTAGGCAAGCTTACCAGTTATCACCTTGTAGGGCAGTTTCGCCCCATGGCTTTGTTCATCAAGATTGGTTCTCAGATACCCAATCCACCATGAGTTTTGTTATTTGTCACTTGATTCCAGTAAACCAAGTGGAATTTCTTATGTGTTGTTTTCCCTCCCTGCCATATAAATGTTTTGATTTTTTTGCCCACTTGATTAGAGATGCATTTTAGTGCCAAAAGAGTAGAACATTGATAGAGTGGTAGAGTTGATAAAACCACTTTGATTAGAACTATTCTATCAGTAGGATTCAACCATTGAGTGCCCTAGTGAGTAAGTTTTTTGTTGATTTTGTCTAGGATTTGTTGCCAAACTTGAGATTAGGGGGAATTTAGTGAAATTGGCATCCCTAAATGCTTGAATGACAACCAATTTTCTACAAGAGGGAATTGGAATATTTGTGCTATGGCCCTCAAGGTCCGAGGTGGAGCATTTCAACCATAAACTTGGAACTTTCTATTGTTGATGTATCCTCATGAAGCATCTATGTAGGAATCGAGGAAGGATTTGAATCTTGAAGCAATGATGAGAGAGACACCCCCCATAAGCAGGGTGTCATCCACGAATTGTGAATGATTTATGTTCTTGAAAACCTAGACAATTTGGAGACCATGTAGGTTTCCAATTTCCCTTTCGTGCTCCAACTTTCTGTTGAGAACATCAACAACTAAGTTAAAGAAGAGGGGAGACATTAGGCATCCTTGTCAAAGTCCTCGGCTTATTTGGGAAAAGGTTGTGGGCCTGCCATTAACAAGAGGAGAGATCCAAGGGATTTCGATACAAGCTGATATCCATCTGATGAAATTTTGGCTGAAGCTGAATAATTCCATGACCTGAAATAGAAAAAAATGTCTAACCATGTCAAAATCATTAGCCATGCCAATCTTAACTACCGTACATTTTCCTTTGTCCTTGTAGCTTGTGTGGATTGCCTCTTGAACACGAATGATATTGTCCAAGATTTTTTGGTCTTACATGAAACTGCCTTGATTGGGGGAGATTAGATTGGGGAGGATACTTTTGAGACGGGTCACTTTGATTTTAGATAGAATTTTGTAAGAGGCATTACATAGTGAGATAGGACAAAAGCGGGAGAAAGAGGTGGGGTTGGTTTCCTTGGGGATTAAATCTATGAAGGACGAGTTTGTGTTCCCCCCCAATCTAAAAGAGATATGGACATAGCACAACATTCTTTTGAGATCTGCTTTAATGGTGTTTCAAAAAAAGGGTAGAAGGAGATGGAGAGTCCATCGGGGCCAGGGGATTTATTAGGTTCAAGGCTCCAGATGGTTGAGATAATCTCTTCTTCAATGAATGGTTGCATGAGTGCAAGATTCTCTTCTCTGGTCACCAAGTTTGGAATTTTCTCAAGAATTGGCAAAGTATTTGTTTGGTCTACGACCTCGCTTTGAGTAAATAGGGCTTCAAAATGGTTTATGGCTACCAATTTGATTTCCTCAAAACCTGTGAGAGTGGATTCATCTTCCTGTGTTATCTTCTCCACATTGTTTTTGGACCGACGAATCTTGGCTTGATTGTGGAAGAACTTAGTGTTTTTATCCCTCGCCTTGAGCCAAAGGCTACAAGATTTTAAACGCCACTATTCTTCTTCCCTTTTTAGCACGTTCCAATATTGACATTGTAACACAACTCTTCCTTTTGGATCTAATACGTGATCTCCGCAAATTCATAATGTTTTTGCAAATTGTCCAGATTTCTTTTTATGATCTTTTTCTCTTCAACTGGGGAAGGAAATGAGTTTTTTTCCCATCGCTTTAGAGCTTGCTCGACCAACATGATTTTTTTCTTCCAAATGAACACTGGTGTGCTTGGTATCCAAGTCTCCCAAGTTGTTTGGATCAAGTTCACAACTACGTTATTGGCTTATGGTCATAGATAAGTGAGGGGAGAATGTAGGATTTAATGGAGGCGTTATGATTTAAGAGGCTTCTATTAACCATAAACCAATCAAGTCTTGCTTCTATGTGCCCTTGTCCTACTCACGTGTTGGACCAAGTAAACTTTCCACACTGCGGGGGTATGTCTAATAAATCCCATTCCAATATGAGTTCTTCTATACTGTCTTTGAAGGGGTATTTTCCATAGATTCCCCCTCGTTTCCATGATATTTTATTTATTATATTAAGATCACCTGCAACAACACTATTTTGGGAGAGATCTATGTTGCTCAGGTTGAGGAGAGAGTTCCAACACACAACTTTCTTTGCAGGGTTATTTGGAATGTATATATTGAAGATTGCATAGAAGATATTGTTATGTTTATTCTTGAATCTAGTGAAAATCTAGTGTTGGGTTTTTCACTGTTGTTCCATACTTACCTCTTGTTCGTCTCATATTGTGCAAAGGCCTCTGGAGGCTCCCCAAGAATCCATTGTGAAGAGATCACAGTTTCACCATTGATTTTTACAAAGGGTTGTGACTTCTTCAGAGCTCATCTTGGTCTCATGAATGAGGAGAATGCTAGGTTTCTTTGATTTGATTAGATATTTCACAGCTACAGCCTTGGGCCGCTACCTAGACCCCTACAGTTCCAGGAGACCAAGATCATTATTTGGATGGGTTTGCATGGAAACCCCCTTTGTATGTCGTATTTCCACCCTACTTTTTGGTTTGTTTGGAGCTTGCAACGACCATGCTTGAGATAGTTAGTTGGGATCCAAGCACGATTTCTTTATTGGTTTGATCTTCCCCGACAACTCAGGATGTTCTTGTGTCAGTTCTTTGAGGTTGAATCTCTTCAAAAGATCAATATTCTTGTCCATCCTCACCAATGATTTTTTATTTTGAATTGTAGTGACCCTTTAAAAAGACAATTTCAACATATTTAAAGGATTATGTCTCCTCTGCTCTAGGTTCTCATGAGGCTTGTTCTTCAAGAATCAGAATTCCACCAGCAGCCCGCTTGCCCGCTCATTGTACTTAGCTTTATGCATTCTTTGGTTGCGATTGGGTCCCATCTTATACCGAGGGCGGCTCCTTATTACTTACCCTGATGCTGCATTGGGCCGGTAAAATTTCCACTTCTGAGTCCTCTAACTGGGATAGGGATTAAAAATTGTTGATGTTGGTAGAAGGACCAAACTTCCTTGGGATTTCAACTACTATTGTTGGCGACTTGCACCAACATTGGATGAGCCTCTAAGGAGGGTTGGGCCTTGTTGCCACTGTTTCCAAACTTTCTTGAGACTGCTTGCCATTGATCCTCTTTTCCTTGTCCAGTTGGGATCGATTCTCCTTTTTTGCAATTCCTTGCAAATTGTCCATATTCATGGCAAATCTTGCATTTCAAGGGAAGTTGTTCGTAATCTAGTTGTTGGATGTGTTTCCATTTGTCTAGAGAGATTTCCATTTCTTCAGGTATTCCTTTCTCGAGATTGACCTATAACGAATTCTTGTGCACAAAAATATATTTTCCTTCAATTCAACTTGATCTATGTATCACCCTATTGAGTTTCCAATGCATCTAAAGGCATCATCAGTCCAACAATGAAGGGGAAGATGGGGTAGTCAAACCCAAACCAAGACAATCAAGGGGATGTCGTTTTCTAGACAAAAATATGGGGTCCATTTGTTCAAGAACACTCCTCGCGCTCCTAAAAAATATGTGTTGCTTCTAAAAATTAGGTCTCTATCTTCTTTGATCTCGAAGAGGAAGGTGAAAAATCCTCTTCCACAAAAGTAATGGCTGAGAGGGCCTTTGATCAAGGGATTCTAGTTCTTCTTGATCCATGAGGATACTGTCTTTGGGGACGACCATATTCTAGTGAATTGGCCATTAATTAAACCACGTTCTGCCAAGGCCAACACCTTTCTTCTGGAGGTGGATGACGGGATGACGACATTGGGGAGCTCCGCTAACTTCTTCACGAATTGGAATGGCTGAGGTTTTGAAGCTTTCACCAATGATGCCACCATTACATGGAAATCTTGAATGTCATCATCGCCCCCTCCCATTGCCATAATCCATGCACATGAACCATATCCGAGCGGTAGGGTTTAAGAGCGCACGTTAGAGAGCGACATTGTGTTTTTAAGAACTTATGATTGTATGTGGACAATCAATGTTGACATGCACACAAATGGTCACTTTCAAATTAGAACAACATTTTTAGAAGAGCTTTCAACTAGAGGGAGACCCAAAAAAACTCAAAGGAGTGCTATAGCTATGGAGATGCTAGGAGAATAATTAAAATCTTATTTTTAAAACTCTATTTCAAGAATGAAAATAGGATTTCAAACTTATGGAATTAGAGATATCAAAGAAGTAAAACTTATTTTCTTCAAAACAAAGCTTAAAACTTAGAACCCCATAAATATATATAAGAGGTATACCAAATGAGAAAGCTCTACTCAAATTTAAGAGAAATATCCATACACAATGCCAACTCAATAAATAATATATGTAGCAAGATCATTTTTTTTTGTTAAATAATAGATTCAACCTAAACCTTGAAGATCATTTAGTTATGCCATTAGCTTCGTAACCTAATTTTGAATTTGGTAAAACACATGTTAGTTAATATGAAATGATCATCCACAAATACAAAAATCTCATTAAATAATTCATTCAAATAAAAAATAAAACTTCCTTTCAACATATGGTGGGCCTAATGGTTAAGAACATGTGTTTCCTCTTAAGAGGTCACAGGTTCAAATCCAGAGGGGGGTATGGTATGTATACCTTCGTAGACTTTACCAGTCAAATCAATGGGCGGAGGGGGGTCCCTTGTCCCATAAACAAGGGGGTCTCATACACCAATTTGGTGTGCTGGCTTGGCTGTGACCTTAAAAATAGATTATTATTATTATTATTATTATTATGAATAAATCATATTTAACATTTTATAATATATATTTCTTTAAGGGTTTAAGCAAAACTAAAAGATACCAAGGGCTGTGACTAGGGTTCTCCTAGTTGCAGCTCCCACAATCCATTTACCCCGACGTCCTTGTCCCCGTTACATCTTTTTTGGGTCACGTTGTTTTGGTTCTAGCTCGATGGATCTGTTTCTTCCTCTTTCTAGTGTTTTTCGTCTGATGCAACTGCTCTATGGGACTGGTTTTGGCATTTTTTCCCTGTTTTTGCAGATTTGTTGAGAGGTGGATCTAGATGTGGTTTCTTTTCATCTTCTTTGTTTTTGGCGGTTGAATATCTTTCTTCTCTGTCATTTGGGGGTTCTTGTAATATCCCCAAGGACGAGCCCCAGTTGTGTTTATGAATTGTAAACATGTTTTGTAGGCTGGTGAGTCGAGCAATTATAAGATGGTAAGCTTATGTGTTGTTAGGCAAGAGAGCCTAGGTGTTAAAGGCCAGGAGCCTGTTTTTATACATGTAATTATTCACATTAGTAATATAAAAACATCGATGTGTGTAGACCGATCATGAAGAAAGAGTGATGGGGGACTAAGCTTCCACTAGGCTGGGTAAGGGAGAGGGGGTTGAGAAGTTGGAAAGAGGGGCTAAGCTTAAGGGCTTAAGTCCAAGAGAATAATAATTTATTATTATTCCAAAAGTTGATTAGGAGGATATGTTTTTATCCTAAGTTCTTTTGGAGGACGGGTGACTTCCAGATGGAAAGGAACGTGCTTCATGGGTGACATGTGTTGGCTCAGGCACATGCAATTTAAGTTGGAAAGTCAGCTTGTTGCAGGGTTCACTTCCCATTATTCCATCCTCGCCTAACTTGTTTGGCCTCGGGGTCGACCTCTACATCTTCACGCACCTCTGAAACCGCTAACTAGGAAAATCAACCTGTGTTTTCCTGTGAAGCCCAACATATCTGCACTTGCCAAAACTAAGCCGTACTCTGCCTTACCAAATTTTTGGTTGTGGCCATTCCCTGAGCTATATTGAACCCTTGTTGTTGTCCTCACCTTGCTAGAACTAAGTCGAATATTGGTTGAAGAGACAGGTTGTCAGGCCTGTGGTTGAAGAGGCAAGTTTCCAGGCCTGTGAGCGTCTCTCTCCAGGTGAGAGAGTTTGTTGGGAAGTGATTTTCTCCTAGAGAGAGTCCAATACCAGCTACGAAGCTTTGATAATTCTTAATCCGACATGTTGTCGAGACCCTGAAAGGGGAAGTAGAGTAGCCAATGGACTGTGGAACAATGAAGGTGCAAATTCCCTAGGTGGAACAGACATGTGGGGAATGAGAGTCCGTGAGTAGTGGGCGTAAGAAGGCTCCTGGAGAGAATCCTTCCAGTTGCATTGTGCATTTTCTTGTAACCTCAGCCTAGTCTAGGATTCCCTTGCCCTGGGTGGAGCTTAGTCCTAGCTCGGGGGTGACCCACTGCTGAGCGTGATGAGCAGCGTGGTCTAAGGCTGGGAGGTTTGTGGAAGGTCTGCATGCAGTCAGTGTACTTCAACTGAAAGATGAATATCTATTCCTATGATCATTTACATGCTATGTATATGTACATGTGTTATAATTGATGAATATTGCCTGTATATGCTATTATATTATGGGTTTCTCTTGTGAAGTACTGCATGTATGTTTTTACTGTTATTTCTGCATTAATCTATGTATGAACAAAATACGTTGTCTGTTTAGATTTATATTTATATGCATATGACAATTGTCATTTATATGAGTAGTATGCATCGGCCTGGGTGGCAGGGGCGTGACAAATTAGTATCAGATCTAGTTGAGCTAAGTGAAGTGTGTGATTAGTGGTGTTGCTCGACCTGTTGGTGGTCGGGGATGTCACAAATTGGTATCAGAGCCAAGGTTCAAGCACTGATATTGGATGGGCTTGGTTAGTGGTCATTGCAACCAAGGTTTCAGGTGGAAATTGTGTCAGGAGGAACCGATTTTGAACCTCAGAACATTCCCGAGTGCCAAGAGGTTTCCTTGGCCGTTTTATGAAGCTCGGGAGGTGTAGAGGTATCATAAAACCATGACATATGTGGTATTGGGCCGCAGAGTAATTTGGGTCGTAGGATCTGTTCAGGAGAAGGAGGACAATTCCTGACCGTTAGATATGGAAAAGTTGCGAGGTGGTTAGCTGTGAGTTCCTTTGGAAATCCGCGGAGTAACGGAGTCCGTCTGTGCTGTCAATCTGAGAGAGGTTACGTGGCAGAAATCCGTGGACTTTAGGTGAAATCACTTCGGGAGAAAATGAGTGTGGAGAGGTTGAAACTCCCGAAGCCCGAAGTCCCCGAAGTGGATCTACACCGTAGATCTGGGAGAATAGCTTGACCGTTGGATCAAGCCAAGGGTGGAAGTTATGGCGTAGTATAAAGGACAAAGAACTTCCGAAGCTCTAAAGTCCGAAGTAATCTGGACCGTCCGTCTAGAGGGACACATGTCAACAAATTGGCTTGTTTGGGATTTCGACGTTTGAGAGAATTAACGTGTGCTAAGGTGAGAAATCCCGAAGGCTGAAGCTCCAAAGCCCCGAAGAGCCGAAGTGGTGAGTCATGATGACATCACCTAGAGGTGACGTGAACCTCTCCTATACCTGCCACGTGCCACCACCTAGAATGTTGTTAGTTGTACTATGTGGGCCATGAGGTTACATAACGTAGTTAAAAGTCAATATACGGTGGGCCCACACTAGCATTGATCACGATACATCAAGATCAATGGTCAGGAGGCATTGCAGGGACCCAAATTGCACAAGAGTTAATTCTCCAGGGCGGTCCCGCAATCCAAACCACAGTTTTACTAGGGGGGTTACGTGTCAACGTCAAAGGAATTGCGGGACGAAAGGTGGGTTACTCCAAATGGAGGATGCATGCCCCCGTAATTTGAAAAACATTAAGTGATGTGACTATTTAGTATCTTAGTTCAAGCACGAAAGTCATGGGTCCCAGTGGACGCATGCTGCCAGTTGAGAAGTATGGAGACTTGACACTCCTAAAGGATGGTTCATAAGGAACGAAAGGAAGAACCTTCTGAGGTTTCGTAACACTGAAGTGGCATGACATAATGACGTCACCAAAGGTGACATGGAAGTGTTCAGAGATTAACAGTTCGGGGTGTTGGGGGGGGGGGTGTGGATGTGAAATCCTCTGAAGTCCTGGAACTCAGATGCCTGAGGTTCCATAGTGAGTGCCAGTCATTGGATGCTGGGTAGACATGGACCGTTGATCCACCCTACTTTGTGAGTTCGATAATCCAGAACTCCGAGAGATTGTTGGGATGTCCTTTGAAAACTTTCGAAGCCGGAGGCCTAAAGTCATGAATAAGAGCCTATCAACCTAATGCTTGGCCACAGCCCATGGTCACGTGGGTTGGGGGATAAGAGAAAGGGGCTAGTGCCCAAAAATTATTACAGAACAAAGTAGAGCTCAGAAAGAAAATGGAATCTGAAAGTTTTCTTTGAATCAGATTGGTTTATGAATACTGTGGAATTTGTTAAGCACTGATGGCCTGACAAATTTCGGTTGACTTCACATTGTGTTTGAAGAGTTAACGATTGTTAGAACCAAACCAAATTTCCTCAAAGTGAGGAAAATGGAGGAGGCACATAATGTTTTCAGTTCAGAAAATGAAGCTAAAGGAATGGATGTCCATTTGGGAGTTGAAGGATCAAACTCCAATGGGCATGGAGAAGAGATAGATAAGGAGGGAAACATGATGAGAATCATTGAAAGATTGCAGAAAGATGCCTAGATTCATCGAGACGATAACAAAAATCTCATGAAAGACAGGGAACAACAGGGATAATTCAACATAAAGTCAATACAGAGCCTGGAAAGCATAGAAAATAAATTGGATAAGGAGAGTGACTCCAGTAAATCAGTAAGTCATGGGTCTCTTGATGAAAGGAGGAAATCAATGAGTGTTGGCAGACACCATCATCACTCCCAAAGGAACTCTAAGAGGAGGGAACATAGTAGTTCAAGCTCATCTCCTATAAAAAATCATAGGAAATCTGGAGTGGATGAACTGAAGGGTGAAAAGAAGAAGATTAAACCTCCTACATTTGATGGAGAGAACTAGAAGGAGGAAGATGCTGAGACATGGCTTCTTGGCATGATGAAATATTTCCAACTGTAGAATTATTCCTCTCATGCAGAAGGAAGAATTGCAATGTATCAATCGAAAGGAAAGGAATCCATGTGGTGGGATCAACTTGTGCAAGTGAAACATATTAAAGAGAAAAATGTTACTTGGAAGGAATTCAAGAAGTATTTTTGAAAATAAATACTTAACTAAGAGATATTATGATAGAAAGATGAAGGAGTTCTTTGAACTCAAGCTGGGAAGTATGTCCATTAATGAATATGAGCGAATGCTTTTGGAATTGCTGAAGTATGTCCCTTTCATCAAATATGAGACTGTCAAAATTCAAAGGTATCTGAGTGGACTGCCACCTTCCATCAGTGACAAGATCTGGTATGATGATCCTAAAACTATGGAAGAAACTATAAGGAGAGAAAAATGCTTATATGAGAAGCAAAGAGAAAAGCCCACTTTCCAGAAGGCTTGGGATGACAAGAAGAAGTTAAACAAAGAGCAGAGGCAGAAGGGAAACAAAACTCTCTTTTTTAGAAACAATTCTCAAGGACAACCATGTTTTAGAGAGCAAAGAATGGCTGAAGTAGGGGGAAAAAGGCCAAGGCAAACACCCATTCAATGTTGGCGCTGTCAGGGAAACCACAAGTACATATATTGTTCCCACAAAAATGGCAAAGTGAGAGTTGTCCACAATGTTCAGCAAGCAGAAACAGTGGAGGACATGGGAAGTATAATACCAAGGATCTATGCAGCCCTGGACAACAAGCAAGCTGAATTTAAATCACACATGATTGAAGTTGAAGGTATGATCAATAACCATACCTTTACTATTTTAATTGATTCAGGGGATAATCATAGTTATATAGATCCTAGAATGGTGGAAAGTTTGCATTTGCCAAGAAGAAAACATGTGAAATCTTGGCTAGTGTAGCTGGCTACAGAATCCAAGAGAAAGGTTGTTGAGTTGGTTAAGTCTTGTCCAGTGGGCATGAATGTAATGAGCACAAGGGATGAATTGAACATCTTACCTTTAGGTTCCTATGACTATCTAATTGGGATGGATTGGTTGGACCAACACCATGCCATCTTAGACTGTCGTAGCAAGGCATTCACTTGCCTAGATGAGGAACGAAACCCAAGGAAAGTGCAAGGAATCCCAAGGGCAGTTACTGTCAGAAAAATCTCAACAATGAAACTGAAGAAGTGTTATAGGAAGGGTTTCCAAATATTTGCAACCCATATGGAGGAAGCACCTAAGGATAAGGTGTCAAATATTGAAGACCATGCAATCCTGGAAGATTTTGAAGATGTATTCAAGGAGGTATCATGACTACCCCCAAATAGAGAGATTGATTTCTCTATAAACCTGGTGCCTGGAACAACTCCAATGTCAAAAACGCGTTACAGAATGAGTACATCGGAGCTGAGAGAACTGCAATTGCAGCTTGAAGAAATTCTGAAGAAGGGGTATATACGCCCAAGTGTGTCACCTTGGGGTGACCTGATCCTGCTCGTGAAGAAGAAAGATGGGACATTAATATTATGCATCGATTTTAGATAGTTGAACAAAGTGACTATTAAGAACAAGTATCCTTTGCCAAGGATCGATGATCTCTTTCATCAGTTGAAGGATGCTAAAATATTTTCAAAAATAGATCTCAGGTCAGGGTACCACCAGGTAAGGATAAAGGATGGAGACATCAACAAGACCACCTTTAGAACAAGATATGGTCATTATGAATTCACAGTGGTGCCATTTGGGTTATCAAATGCACCCTCTGTTTTCATGTGCCTAATGAATGGTGTATTCAGGGAATATCTAGATAAGTTTGTCATAGTCTTTTTGGATGACGTCCTGGTGTATTCCAAGTCGGAGGAAGAGCATGAACATCATCTGAAGATGGTGTTGCAGGTGCTAAGAGAGAACCAATTGTATGCCAAATTGAGCAAGTGCTCATTTTATCAAAAGTAGATCCATTACTTGGGGTATATCATTTCAAAGGATGGGATAGTCGTGGATCCTGAGAAGATAGAATCCTTCAGAGAATGGTTAGCGCCGAAGAATGTGATAGAAGTCAGATCCTTTATGGGTCTAGTTGGCTATTACAAAAGGTTCATTGCATGGTTCTCAAGGATAGCTCACCCCATAACTTCCTTGCAAAGGAAGTAGAAGAAATTTCAATGGACAGAAGAATGTGAGAGAAGCTTCCAACAATTGAAGCAGTTGTTAACGAGTACTCCAATCCTGAGGATTGCAGATCTGAATGAAGATTTTGTAGTGTGTACAAACACATGCAAACAAGGACTGGGAGGAGTCCTAAGTCATAATGGATTTGTGGTATGTTATGAATCCAAAAAGATGAAGAATCATGAAAAGAACTATGCAACTCATGATTTGGAGTTGGTGTCCATTGTACATGCTCTAAATAAATGGAGACATTACCTCATGGGAAAGAGGTTTGAACTAAGGACAGACCATAACGGTCTAAAGTATTTGTTTGATCAACCAACCTTGAATGCTAGGCAGAGTACATGGTTGGAATTCCTTTGTGAGTATGACTTTGATATCAAGCATATCAAAGGAAATGAGAACAAAGTGGCTGATGCACTCAGTAGAAGAGTGCATGAAATACATGCTAAGACAATTAGCATGTATCAAACTGATATTAAAGGAAGAATTTCAGAAGCTGCAAATGCAGATTTGCAGTACATGGAATTGGTGGCAAAGCTACAACAAGGTAAGATGCTACAAAAAGTGGAAGATTATAAATTGGAAGCTGATGGAACACTCTTGTACATAAACATAATTTATGTACCTAATTCCCAGGAGTTGAGAATTATGATCTTCAAAGAAATGCATAATGTGTCTTATGCGGGGCACCCTGGATATCAGAAAATGGTGGAAGTAGTCAAGAGCCATTACTTTTGGCCAAGTATGAAGAAGGAAATTACAGAATACATCGCCATATGTATAGAGTGTCAGAAGGTCAAAGATGAACATAGGCACCCAATAGGGTTGCTACGACCATTACCCATTCCTGAGTGGAAGTGGGAAGTGGTGACAATGGATTTCATCACAGGATTGCCCAGAACTGGTAAGAAACATGATTCCATCATGGTGGTGGTGGATAAGCTTACAAAATATTTCCATTTTATTCCATTGAAGACTACTCACAAGGAAACTAATGTTGTTGATGTCTATATGAGGGAAGTAGCACGATTGCACGGTATTCCCAAAACAATTGTGTCTAATAGAGACCCAAAATTTACCTCAAAGTTCTGGAAGGGGTTATTCAAAGGGTTCAGAACAAATATGAACTTTAACACTGCTTATCATCCCGAGTCTGATGGGTAGACAAAGAGGGTGAACCAAGTGCTAGAGGATATGTTAAGGATGTATGTGATGGACAAACCATCTAAATGTGAAGACTACCTACACTTGGTAGAATTTTCCTACAACAATGGGTATCAAGCATCGTTGAAGATGAGCATGTTTGAAGCACTTTATGTCAAAAAGTGCAACACCCCAGTAAGTTGGGATAACACAACTGATAGGGAAATGGTTGGGCCATATTTTCTCAAGGAAATGGAAGAACATATGCTGAAGATTAAGAAGAATTTGAAAGTTGCCAAAGACAAGCATAAAAGTTATGCTGATAGGAACATAACCCACAAGGATTTTAAAGTGGGTGATCATGTTTTCTTGAAATTCAAAGCCAGCATAAGCTCCATGAAGCTGGGAAACTGTTCCAAGTTGGAAGTTAGATATTGTGGGCCATTTGAAATCCTACAACGGATTGGACTAGTTGCATATATGCTTGCATTGCTTGCATCCATGACTGCACATAATGTGTTTCATATTTCATTACTTAAGAAATATATACCTGATGCTAATCATGTAATTGATTGGAATGTGATTCAGACGGAGCAAGAAGGTCTCTTGCAGGTGCATCTGGTGTGCATATTGGACAGGAAGAGAAAACAACTCCAGAATCRAGCCATAGGGCTTGTAAAGGTCCAGTGGACCTAATACGGTCCTGAGGACGCGACATGGGAGCATGAGGATGTTATGCGGGCAGAGTACCCATGTCTTTTTGAAGATTTTGAAAATATTGTTGATGCTGTGTAAATAAGTTGCASTGGGGACAATGCAAAAATAAGGGGAGGGGATTGTAATATCCCCAAGGATGAGCCCCAATTGTATTTATGAATTGTAAAGATGTTTTGTAGTCTGGTGAGCCGATCAATTATAAGATGGTAAGCTTATGTATTATTAGGCCGGAGAGCCTAGGTGTTAAAGGCCAAGAACCTGTTTTTGTACATGTAACTATTCATATCGGTAATATAAAAACATCACTGCGTGTAGACCGACCACGAAGAAAGAGTGATGGGGGACTAATATTCTACTAGGATGGGTAAGGGAGAGGAGGATGAGAGGTTGGAAAGAGGGGCTAAGATTAAGCGATTAAGTCCAAGAGAAAAATAATTTATTATTATTCCAAAAACTGATTAGGAGGATATGTTTTTATCCTAAGTTATTTTGGAGGACGGGTGACTTCTAGATGGAAAGGAACGTGCTTCATGGGCGACATGTGTCGGCTCAGGCACATACGATTTAAGCTGAAAAGTCAGCTTGTTGGGGGGTTCGCTTCCCATTCTTCCATCCTCACCTAACTCGTTTGGCCTCAAGGTCGACCTTTGCATCTTCACACACCTCTGAAACTGCTAACTGGTAAAACCGACCTGTGTTTTCCTGTGAAGCCCAACATATCTGCACTTGCCAAAACTGAGCTGTACTTTGCCTTACCGAATTTTTGGTTGTGGCCATTCCCTGAGCTATATTGAACCTTTTTTGTTGTCCTCACCTTGCTGGAACTGAATTGAAGATTGGTTGAAGAGGTGGGTTCTCAGGCCCGTGGTTGAAGAGGCAAGTTGTCAGGCCTATGAGCAACTCTCTCTAGGTGAGAGAGTTTGTTGGGAAGTGATTTTCTCCTAGAGAGAGTCCAACACCAGCTATGGAGCTCTGATAATTCCTGATTCAACCTGTTGCCAAGACCTTGAAAGGGGAAGTAGAGCAGCCGATGTACTGTGGAACAATGAAGGTGCATATTCCCGGGGTGGAACAGGAATGTGGGGAATGAGAGTCCGTGAGTAGTGGCGTAAGAAGGCTCCTGGAGAGAATCCTTCTAGTTGCATTGTGTAGTTTCCTGTAACCTCAACGTAGTCTAGGATTTCCTTTCCCTAGGTGGAGCTTAGTCCTAGCTTGGGGGTGACCCATTGCTAAGCATGATGAGTAGTGTGGTCTTAGGATGGGAGGTTCGTGGAAGGTCTGAACGCAGTTGGTGTACTTCAATTGAAAGATGAGTATTTATTCCTATGATCATTTACATGTTGTGTATATGTACATGTGTTATAATTGATGAATATGATGTTATATTATGGGTTTCACCTGTGAAGTACTGTATGTATTCTTTTATTGTTATTTCCGCATTAATCTATGTATGAACATAATACGTTGTCTGTTTATATTTATATTTATATGACAATTTTCATTTCTATGAGTAGTATGCACCGACCTAGGTGGCGGGGGCATGAAAAATTGGTATCAGAGCTAGTTGAGCTAAGTGAAGTGTGTGAGTAGTGGTGTTGCTTGGCCTGTTGGTGGCCGGGGACTTCACAATTCTCTTGCTGCTTGAGGTGATTTGCATGCATGGTGGTTTTTTTTCCTAGCTCGGTGTAGTTGGTTCTGTCTTTAGGGGTGTGGATATAATTGATCTGTCTCTTTTCTTGCCACTCTTCCTGGGGTTGGTTTCTGGCCTCATCTTCCGCTGGATCTTCTGTAGTCGACCATTCTTGCATGGATAGTTTTGACTGGTTTTGTTTCTTCGGTCGTCTAGGGTTTTTCTTTGGTTTTGTTGGATGTTCAGGGTTTGATGTATGATCATATTAGGTTCATATTGGTGGTTGTTGGTGTATTTTTTCTTCCTCATCTCAGAAGGGGTTTTGGGCCAGAGCTTTGAGGTCCTCACTAAGGGTGTGCGGTATTTGTGGAGATGACACTTTGAGGTCCTTATTGGGGGCATGCGACTTTCTGGTTTCTCATTCTCTGGTGTTTGAGGGGGGTTTCGTTGGTTTCAAGGCTTTCTGGTTCTCTTGATGTGGGAGCTTCATACCGTTCCGACCTGGTCCTTCCGGTGTTCATGGTTTCTCTCTGGCGTCTGCTCTTCTAGCGGGTTTATCTTGATGATTTTTTTTCTTTTCTGGTGTTTCCTATGTGGTAGGGTTCCCTGTGCTTCAATGGTCTTTTTCTGACTTATATCGGGTTGCTCCCATCTCATTCTATTGTATGATTCTTTGTGGATTATTAGCTAGTTTTTTCCCCCCTTCAGGCTTCTATTTTCTGTTCACTTTACCCATGATTGGGTCATGCCTAAGGAACCTACAAAATGTAATTTGGTTCTCTTTGGATGAGTAGAATTACTCTTTTTTTCGTGGAAAAAAATAAACTTCCTTTCAACGTAGATATATTTCAAAAATTATTAAAAGTTATAAATCCCTCATTGATTTGTTAAAAGCATAGTGGTTTCATATTTTTATCTTAAATATATCATTCACAAAATGTTATTTGTTCTACCAGCTTGTAATTTTAAGACTTGGGTTTAGTTCATTTATAATCCATTGTATATTGAGGATAGAGGGTTGTCAACAAATTTTCAAAGAATTTCAATTAGAAAGAATGGCAACAAGATGGACAAACTTTCCTGTTCAATGAGACATGTAACTGTAACCGATATTATATATTCTATTGACCATTTTGAAGGAGTTTTCAAAATATTTTATATCAATTCATCATGGATTTATATCAGGTGTGTGTAATCGATGTTTTACAATGAGTTTGAGCTAAATTTAGTTTGGTTTGATGTTTATAAGGATTTAATGCATGATCTGTGTGTAACAGGGAGAATTCGCAGTTTGATCCTCCATCTGGTACCTCGTTTGACACTTCATCAGGCGCCCCATCCGGTACATGATCCGACACTCCATTCGACACGCGATCCAACACTCGGAGCGCAGAGGAGTTGGCGGTTGGTACATTGGCGGCATGTGATGGGTGAATAAGCGACCTAGGTTTTGTGCCCCCTTGTGGCCTCTAGCTACAGAGCTCATGACATCTCAGATTGGGCAGTTATGCTGATCGTTGAGCGGCTCACGGATTTTCTAGAACCCAAAGCTGTTAGAAGTTCATTTAATGGATTTTCAATTTTTAAAGGAGGTCGACCCTTTGAGTGGTCGACCTCTCGAACTATAATTCACCTATAAATACCACCAACAGTGGCAAGACCAATGATATAATTTTTAAGAAGAGTTTTTACTGTGTAATTAAGACATTCATTTGCAAAATTGTGTTCCAGACTGCGTTTTTAATTAATGATAGAATCGTGTTGAGTTAATCTTATGTTTTTCTGTTGAAGAATAGCCACGACCTGCTGGGGGGCCCACCAATGGTCTGGGTGATTGTTTCCATCAGTACATATTTACAATTATCTAATTGCCTTACTTAGATTTTGAAATTGTCTCTTTAATGTATGAATTTCTCAATTGCAATTGCTTGTTGTGTGTATGTTTTAATTGCAAATTGCTTTTCTAATCCATCTTCCTGTACATTGAAGATTGATTTTTGAACTGTGTATATCATAGAAGGACGTCCATGGTTGTGTGTTAATGATTATATTTTGTTGCAGGTTGTAGAGCTGTTTAATTACAATGTTGTGTCTCTTTCTTCCTAAGCTATAGGTTATTTTGCAGAGTACTAATTCAGATAGGTTTATTTAAAAGTCTTGATATATTAAATTGCTTTAGTTTTAGTTTTAACAGAGTATTAATTTAGAGAGGCTTACTTGCAATTGCCAATAGTCTCTGTAGGTCTGTTTCACTTGTCAATTTTTCTTCAACATGCTAGGATAGGAATAGATTTTGGAGTTATGTTTTGTTACAACATTCTAGTTTTGAAATTTAAGTTTTAATGATAGGATTAGTTTAGTTTAGATTATAAAATCTCAGTTGTGGATTTGAATTGCAATTTTAATTAGAAGAGTGGATTTTAATTAAGATTTCTAATCACGAGTTCATGAGTTTGTAAATTTGTTTGAATTAGTTTTGAGTTTGTAGATTTCTATACAGAGTATTTTCAATGTTATTTTAGTTACGAATTAGAATTAGAATTTCTAATTAGTGTTAGTTATGGGTTTGTGGAATTGCTTGAATTAATGTTTATTCTTTGTAGAATAGAAATGGTTATGAGTTTTTTTTAAGAATAGAGTTCACTTGTCAAAATAGTCTTATAGGTTAGTTGTTTACTTGCTTATTTTCTCAAAGATAAATAACTTACTTGTTGTTGCTTACTAAAAAGTTGAATAGATTAACTAGCTTTAAAATAGATTGTTATTTGCTTATCTAGAAATAGTCCATCAATTCCTTCTTTGAAGTTGCTTAGGGTAAATAGTTCATAATTCTAGAATTGCTTAAATCTCTTCATTATTTGAGTTTATTGGCATTAGATTAGGCGAGGCTAAGCTACATTATATCTCTAGACCTGCATATACAGTGCTGGCACCTCGAAGCTTACACCGGGTTGACAATTTAATGTCGAATTAGATAGCATATATTTTACTCTACATTTTTGGCGCCGTTGTCGGGGAGGTGCAAAAAGGGATTAGAGCTTAGGTAGGTATGTTTCTTTTAATTACACAACAAGGGGGAGGAGAAAATTTAAGACGAGAGGTAAGAACCTGTGCATCCATTTTAGTGGGTTGCTCCAAAGCCTTGTTGTTCCCTTTCCGCAAGAAAATTTACTTTTTCTGCAAGTTTTCTTATTTTTCTTAGTTTGTTTACTTTCCTGCAATTTATTTTCCCACAAGCGTGCTTTCTTTTCTGCATAGTGTGTTTACTTTTCCGCAATTTCTTTTTCCTGCCAGTGTGCTTATTTTACTACAAGAGTGCTTTCTTTTATTTCTTTCAAGCAAGTGTGCTTTCCTTTCGCAAATTGTGTTTATTTTTTATTCCAGTATGCTTACTTTCATACACATGCGAGTTTGATTTCGTTCCTGCAATCGTATTTTATTTTATGCTTTGATTTATTTCCTGCCAGTGTGATTTATTTTATGCAAGCGTAGTGTGTTTGGCTTGCACAAATTTGCTTTAAATATGTATTTCATTTTTTTAGGTAGTTGTGATTAAAAACTTAAAAAATCTATAATAATAAAAAAACTTTTGGATGTTTTAAACCCTAGACACTAATCCCTGTGTGAGCTAGGACCCATCAATCAACATAATGGATTCAAAGGTAACCATTAGTTTGGGAGAACTCTCTCAAATCCTAGCAACAGTTGGGATCTCTTATTTTCAGGAAGAACACATCTTGACAATAGTTAAGAACTTGTCTACCTCTTTGGAAATATTAGAAGAATCAAGGTCCTATGAGCTACAAAATGATTTTCCTTTCCAAACTGTGAAGGAAGTTGAAAAATGATAGGCTACATCCAGTGGAGAGCAATCATTAAGACCTGAGACTAAGGAGTTCTCAACATCCATCTCAACATATCCTTTATGTACTTAAAAAATTAATCATCCAAAAGAAGAGGATCTGCATAGCATGATGAAGGAGAGCATAGAAATTACTGTTGATGAACATCAAGATTACATTGAAATTTGGTTTCAAGAGGTCATCGAGCCACAATACCATTCTCTTATTCAACACCCTCTGATGCCAAAACAAGTAGGTTGGTTGGTTCTTCATATCCAGGTAATCACTGTGACAAATTTTTCATATGCAAATATGGGTATGTTTCTTATCTTGCTTCGCACATGGTTACATTGGAAAAGTTCTTACACTTGAATAACAATTTTTTCTTTTTAGGTAGGGTAGGATAGTAAATAAAAATTGCATGTTGTTAGTTTAGCTTAAAGTCTAATGCAACCTCATTTTACATTTTATTTTTAATAAAAGAACTATGAGATACATGTTCATGTGACTTGATCTCATTGATCTCATCAGTTTTTGATATTTTAGAGTGTGGTTTTTGATAGACATTTCTAGAGATTTTTGCAGGTATTTATTTCACCACGAGTAGACAATTTCAAGGAGACAAAAAGGGAAGTATTTTCCTTCAAAAAATTTTCTATATGTAAACCTTATTGTCTGCTAAGCATCAATTGAATGATGAGTTGTTGTAATTAACCATATTTTTGCAAGGATTTCTATCTTTTTTTTCTCAAGGCATATTTAATGGCAGTTTCTCTTAACCTCCACCACTAGAGGATATAAGGAAGTGATGCCTTGACTATCAAACTTAGAGGTTACCCGCACAATTTCCTCAGAACCCTGAGTAGGTGAGTAAAGTATCTTTATTAAAGAGTATCAAGGAGGTCTTATTAGCGGTTAGCCATGGAAATATCACAATAACTTAAAAAAAGAAGAAAGTGAGTTGAGCCTAAAGATACCTTTATGTTCTTTACCAATGGTACCATCCACTACACACTAAAAATTCTTGATTATACCATATATTTAGATAGGATACATCCGCTTAAGTACCCCTTACATCAGGACAATCTCTAAGGAATACATAAAGGAGAGTCATCCTCTAACATAAATACCATCTAATCTAAAAAAAAAAGAGAATTTTTTTTCAGAGTTGTTTCCCCATCTTCTTGCACAAACCAATCTTTATATTAAAATCTTAAAAGATGATGGATCAGTCTTTGAGGGTGTAAGAGGATAACTTGTTGGGATATTGAATAGGTCTGCTGGCATCAGGTACCAGCATGTGGTATGACTAGGTAAACCTGTCAGAGTACTGAATAGGCTTGCTAGCAGCGGGGCATTCTACCTAGCGAGGATGATAATCTGACAAAAAATAAAATAAAATTCTTAAATCTTAAACTTGCCCTAATGTACGACATTACTTGTAGACAAAGCTGACAATAAGTATGCATGGTTAAGCTAAGGTCAATGAACTCCATAAATTTTCCATTGGGAACTAACTTTAAGACTATCCTAAGAATCTCTCTCCTACCTCTTCTTAAATATATGTAGGATGTTCTATCCTACAGGTGGGGCCATACTTTAACTGTCTCGTCAGACTAATGTGTGAAATTTATCTCTACACTTAACAAGCTGTAAATCTTAGGCTATTGGGATAATTGATTGGTTCCCTATATTTTTTATTGTGAGGTGTCACAATAGTTAGGAGTGGGGGAGGGGTTTCATGAGATGACAAATGATAAATAATTCCCATCTATAATCCATGAGAAGAAGAAGTTGAATCTTTGTAAAAATTATGTATATTGCTTTCATATTCTGGGCTATTATATCAACAATTATTTTTATTAAAATGCTAAATTATATACCACTGACATCACTGTGTGTTATAAGCCTTCTGTACATTTCTTCGAAAGACTGCTTAGCTAGTTCTTTGTGTCAATTACAGGTTGTTAAAATATTCACTACATATTTGTGTTACACATCTACCGACAAAGGTAACCACAAACCAATCTTTTTATCTGGTAGCTATCCCTACCAAATCAGAGAGGGCCCTCTCTATGGTCACGGTCAATAAGGTGACTGGAGAAAGAAAAAATATTAGGCTAGGTATTTAGATCATTGTGGTTTTGATTTGGAGTTTGTTGGATGAGAGTCTAGGTCTAGGGATCTAGGCCAGGTTTTCCAAAAGATGAGTTGCAAAGATAGAATGGGGCAAGGTAGGTATACTCAGTAGCATTTAGGATTTTTCATTGTGTATAGGGTAGATGAGGTGAGTTTAAAAATGGGCATGAAATCATGAATCCATTCATCAGAAGAAGGTGTAACATAACATGACATTTTCATCCAAAACAGAGCAAATAACTTTGAATTCTGCTTATAATCTTATGAAACAATCATAAGAAAGCATGGAAATGGCAACAAATTGTAGTAGAAGAGAAACAACTTTGGAGGAGGATTTGGAGGCCTTCCTCGATGAGTTTTTTTTTTTAAAAAGTTATGAATGGAAATTTTTAGATGTCCTATACACCCTGGAGTCACTAATCCATGAAAAAACCTACATTTAGCCCCTTCAAAATTGATTCGAAAACAAATTGTCCAAAAGCGCAACTACTGTGACAAAAGCGTAGAGAAAACATAAGGGTCAAATATGGAGAGATAAATTTTTAACCATAACACATTTTACAAAAATGGGAAATGTTTTTGTATATAAGGTTGTTTTTAAGAAAAACCTCTCTCCGTTTTGTGAAATTCATTCCCATGTTCTTGGAATATGTGCCACAAAATAATTACTAAAACAAACAATTAAATTGGAGAATTTGATTTTCTGAAATAGGCCTCAAATAAAGTTGTGTATCTCCCACTATATGATACCTATGTAAAAAATGAAGGAGTTTATTATGATTTTTTATGTCCTTAGAAAAAACCTCCTTTTGTTTTCCAAAATTCATCTTTATTTGGTAAAAAACCTCTTTTGAAAATGATGACCAAAAACAGGCAATTAAATTGGAGAATTTGATTTTCTGAAATAGACCTCCAAGAAAGTTGAATATATCCCACTATATGATATCTGTGTAAAAACTGAAGGAGCTTATTATGATTTTGTATGTCCTTAGAAGAAACCTCCTTTGGTTTTCCAAAATTCATCTTTATTTGGTCAAACAACTCTTTTGAAAATGATTACCAAAAACATGCAATTAAATTTGAGAATTTTATTTTCTGAAATAAGCCTTGAAGAAAGTTGAATATCTCCCACTATATGATACCTGTGTAAAACATGAAGGAGGTTATTATTATTTGGTATGTCCTTAGAAAAAAGCTCCTTTTTTTTTTCTTTCCAAAGTTCATCTTTATTTGGTCAAAAAAATCTTTTGAAAATGATGACCAAAAACAGAGTCAAAAGCACAACGTGGTCTTGTAGAACACTTTTGAGTGACTTTTCTTGATCCATTTTCTGATGTAGTAGTGTCTGGAAATGTGTTCTGAAGATTGATGTCCCTATTGGCCTTTTTCAGGAGCATATCCAGGTGTTCATTGACTCTGCCAAGACAATACTCTCTGTCCTTTTCAAATTCTGCTGAAATGGTGCCTTCAATGTCTTGTTGATATAGTTGAGGAGATGGCTCAAGACTCATTTGAAAATAGAAAGGCATATCACATTTTATTTGAAAATATAAACATTTGACCTAGGACCCCAACAATAACCTTGAAATATTACATTTGACAATTGGCGACTACTGGACTCTAACAGACTCCAAACCCTCCAACTCAAACTATCTCTCTGTCTGATCAAGAGGCCAATAAAATTGTTGATTCCCCTACAGCCTCATCGAGAAAGAAAACCAAAAATCCTGCTGATAATTCCCCATTTCCTTCAACACCTATTTATCCTCAACCTAAGAAGTTACAAGATGCATTTCAACAAGATTTTCCTTCAGTCCCTACAAATAAAAGAGGATCCAATCAGTTCAAAGGGGAATCTTTTTGAAGAAGTACCTGAAGTGCAAGTGGAAATCCTAATATAAAACCCCCAAGCACTTCAGATCCAATCCAAGTGTCTTCCGATCTAAAAGAATCAGGGAAGTTTCTGCAGAAGAGTTGGATCCTGATAGAGAAGTAAAATCTGAACCTATTCCCTCTCACAAGTACTTTGTTACTCCTACCTCACAGATGCCTACATCAACTTCCAAAGCTGATAGACCCTCTACATCCATCAAGGGATCCAAACCCTCCTCTGAAACATCTGATCATACTTCAGTTATTGAAAAATTACAACAAGAAAATGTTCAGTTGCTTCAACAGTTGGAAGAACGAAAGACTATGGATAGGCATCTCCACCATGACAATGTGGTATTACAAGTAAAAGTGAATTCTCTCCAATCATTGGTTGATCAAATGACCAAAGACAATCGTAGCCTCTGGGCACAATTGAAACATTGTAGGAGGCCCAAGACAAAGTCTTTAGGACAGGAGGGAGAAGCTCCTAAAGATAATCCACCCCCTCCTTTGCAAGTCTAGTCATGTTGGGAGATTCATTTTTGTTTGCAGTGGGACTTGAAAATCCTTAGGCGTGGGGGTAATGTTGGGTTCATATTTTGACTATTTTATTGAGATGGTTGAATCCTTTTTTCACCGATATTATATATTCTATTGACCATTTTGAAGGAGTTTTCAAAGGGTTTTATGTTCGACAACATAGGTATTCCAACAGAGGACGAACACCTTCAGTAACCACTCACATAACCAGATCAAAGATCAACACACCGATGTTTTCACGTGGTAAAACCCCTACGGGGAAACATCCACGGACCTAACCAACGCAACTACTTGGAGCAGTTTATTAATGCAAAATAAAAAGATTACAGAGAGATTTTATCAGAGAGTTTCTCACAATCGATCATCGACAAATGACCCTCCATGATATTTAAATAGAGATCATGGACCAATCGGGTGTTAAGCCACAGATCAATGGTCATTAAGATTGAGGAGAGTATGAACCGTCAGATCACTCTATGTCGAGAATATATTGTGACCGTCGGATCACTCTATGTCGGGAACATATCGCGACCGTCGGATTTCCTAACTACAAATGCATACTAAAGAAACACACTTTTACCTAACGACACATTAGACCAAGTAGATTTTAACTAACTCCTAAGTGTCTAAATATCCTAACATCCCCCCTTAAGAACAACTTGGGATAGGATTGAAGGATTTACAATGGTCACACAATAGGAGAAGGAAGGAGGCATTAAAGCCTACCCCCCCTTAATGACAACTTCCTAAACTCCTAACATAGATCAAATTTTGGAAAGCATCACTTCTGTAAGAGACTTTGTGAAAATGTCTGCAACTTGATCTTCTATAGGGAAAAATAGCACTTCAATAACTTGATCATGAGTGAGCTTTCTGATGAAGTGCATGTGTAGCTCGATGTGTTTTCTACGTTGATGTTGAACTGGGTCTTTGGCGAGCTTTATGACACTCTGATTATCGCACCAAAGGCTGGTCGGATGCTGTGTTGGAATCCAAACTCTGAAAGGATCTGTCGAAGCCACAAGGCTTCCTGACTTGCATTTACTGTTGCTTGGTACTCTGCTTCTGTTGAAGAAAGTAAAATAGCCCGTTGTTTCTTACAGGCCCAAGTGACAGGTCTTGAACCAAGGTTGAAAACATAACTTGCAGTAGACTTCCGATCATCAGGGTCGTCGGCCCAATCTGAATTAGTGAAACCAACCAATAAAGGAGTCCCCCCTGAAATGTAATGTATCTCGAACTGCATTGTACCACGGACATAGCGAAGTATCCTTTTAGCTTCTTTCCAATGGATTTCATGGGGTTTTTGTATATACCGAGAAAGAAGACCAACAACAAAGGAAAGATCAGGATGGGTATGAGTCAAGTATTAGAGGCTACCAACTAACTGACGATATAGGGTGGCATCAACTTCGAGAGAAGTACATGTGGCAGTAAGCTTGACTCCATAATGGAAGGGAGAAGGGGTTGGTTTACAATCGTCTAGAATGGAAGGGAGAAGGGGTTGGTTTACAATTGTCCATGTGAAAGTGACGAAGAAGGTCACAAGCATACTTAGATTGGGAAATAAAAATTCCTACATTGGTTTGCAAAACTTGGAGGCCAATGAAATAGTGCAAAAAGTCTAAGTCTGTCATTTCAAATTTCTTCTTAAGGCTGGTTTTCACATGGTTTAAATTTTTTGAGTCACTACCAGTAAGGATAAGGTCATCAACATAAAGGACAAGGATTATGAGATGGCTTCCTACTTTCTTGGAATAGACATTAGGATCAGAGTGACATCTAGAGAATCCAGTGGAAATAAGAAAGTTGTCCATTTTGGCATACCAAGATCAGGGAGCTTGCTTGAGACCATAAAGAGATTTCTTAAGGTGAAAAACAAGGATAGAATCATTTTGGACATAGCTAGGAGGTTGTTCCATGTAGATTTCTTCTTGAAAATCCTCATGCAAGAAGGCAGATTTAACATCCATCTAATGGACCTCCCATTTATATGAGGCAACAAGGGAAAGAACAAGTCAGATGAAATTCATTTTGGCTACAGGGGAAAATGTTTCATTATAGTCAATTCCCTCAACTTGGGAAAATCCTTTGGAAACTAACCGAGCCTTGTGTCTTTCAACACTTCCATCTGATGAATATTTAGTTCTATAGACCCATTTACATATGACAAGTTTTCTTCCTTTTGGAAGAGGCACAAGATCCCAAGTATCGTTTTCCATTAAAGAACGATTCTCTTCATTCATTGTTGTATCCCAATATGGATGACCTGAAGCTTCTGCACATGTCTTTGGATCATGAGTTTTTGAAACTTGAGCCAAAAAAAAAATAGGCTCGCTGGAACTATGAACGTGTCCGACACTGATCTGAAGGATCACTGACAATATCACCAACTACTTCTTGTGTTGAACGGACCCATCTAAGAAGTGGTGGAGCTGGTGTTGGCTCAGGTTCAAAGGAATCATCTGGATGAAGGTGAGCAGGCGAAGGTGGATTTTCATCCTCACTATCATCATCTGAAGAAGAAACCAGAACAGAAGAAGGCACAAACGCTGAAGATGGCTCATAGACTGAAGAAGACACAACCATCGAATTAGGCTCGCAGTCCAAAGAAGGCACAAATGTCGAATTAGGCTCACAAGCCAAGAGATTTTCATCAAATTTAACATCTCTTCTAATAATAATTTCATTACAATGTGTTTGAAGAAGTCTATAACCTTTGACATCTTCAGAATACCCAACAAATACACACTTCTCACTTTTAGGTTGCAATCCTTTCCTTTTCTCATCAGGAATGTGAGCCCATGTTATACTACCAAATACACATAAGTGACTTACATCTGGTTTAATTTTAGTCCAAGCTTCTTCCGGTGTTATATTTTTAAGAGCCTTTGTGGGAGTGCGATTTACTATGTAATTTGCACAATTGATGGCTTCCACCCAATACTTTAGACTTAATCCCTTAGATTGGATCATACAATTAACCATTTCTTTTAATATGCGGTTCTTTCTCTTAGCAACACCATTTTGCTGTGGTGTATATGGGACAATGTGTTGCATTTGGATTCCCTGTGTAGTGCAATAACTTGTAAAATTATTGTTCACATATTCGCCTCCATTATCTGTTCTTAACCTTTGAATTTGATGTCCAAATTGCTTTTCTACAAGGGCCTTGTAGGCCAAAAACTTGTAAAAAACTTTTCTCTTAAGTTTTAAGAAGTAAACCCAAGTACGTCTAGAAAATTCATCAATGAAAGTTAAGATATAATTGCACCCATAAAAAGAAGGAGAAGAAAGTGGACCACACAAATCACTGTGAAAAAGCTGCAAAAAACTCGAGGCGTGCCAAGAGGCACATTTTTCAAAACTGTCCCGATGATGTTTGCCGAGAATACAACTGACACAAACACCATCTCTGCATGAAGTAAGGGGAAGACTAGTCACCATCTGTTGATTACATAGTTGCTGCAATGAGAGATAGTTTAGATGACCAAACAACTCATGCCAAAGTTTGCTCAAGTCATTGCTATGAGTAACAAAAACTGATGAAAAAGATGATGACCCAAAGTTGTCAAACTTGTACAACTTGGTAATATAATCATCAATTCTAGTTGCAAGAACATGCTTAGGATCTTTTAGATCATGGATTAAAACTTGGTGAGGTGAAAACTCTATGGTTTTACCTTCACCCGAATGAGTGATTTGATATACTGATAGAAGGTTACAAGAAAGACTTGGAACACATAATACATCATTGAAGTGACCATTTTCTACTTGAATTGTTCCAGATCCTTCAACATTAAGAGATCTATCATCACAAACAAATATTTTCTTGGTGTTACATTCATTTAGAGTAGAAAATATGTCTCTATCCTTAGCCATATGATAAGATGCTCCAGAATCAATAAGCCACTTATCAGAAGTAGAATTAGAAGGTGTATTGAAGGAGAAACCATAAGCAGAAAGTGCATGTCCATGAGAAGAAGAAGAAGTAGTAGAATCAATACTAATGTTGTGGTTCTTCATCGTTTATTCTAAAGTTGCCATCTTCTTGAAACATTTGGACTCATCATGACCATCTTTATCACAAAAGTTGCAATGCTTGTCAGTCTTCTTATTTTTTTATTTTGCTCCTTTGTCTCCATTAGGAGAAAAATCTGTCTGAGTGGGTTTGGGACCCTTATATTGCTTGTTGTAGTGGTGAGGATGTTGCTTCTTGGGATTCTTGGGTTTATCTTTCTGATGGAAAACTAAGGATTTGTTGGAGGTACCTACAGTGTTGATCACTCCAAGTTGTACTAGCTTATCTTTCTCTCTAATCAAAGCATCACAAAAGTTCTCAAGACTGGGTTTTTGATAAGTTTCCCCTAGAGCCTCTTGCATGGAATAAAAGGTAGATACAAACACAAAATATGCACTACCTAGCTTAGAAAGAATAAGATAGATGCAACGATCTTCGTCTATATTTATCTTACATTCTTCACATAAAGTTGTGAGTGTTTTAAACTTAGATAGATAGTCTTCAATGCAAGAAAAATTACTTGGACTTAAAGTTAGTACTTGATTTTCTAACTGTTGTGCTCGAATAATATTGTGTTTACCAAACACAGATTCAATCTTTTCCCAAGCTTCTTTGGGTTTATCAATTGATTGAAGGTGGAATCTTAAATCAGGAGAGATGGACATTCCGATTAATCCACATGCTTCATCATTCCTATTATCCCATTTAGCTTTCTTATCAACATCAGTGGGTGTTGTTTCCTTTCCCAAGGTAATCCAGTATAAGCCTTTACTTCTTAATAAATCCTCCATATGGGATTTCCATTGGAAGTAGTTGGTGCTGGTAAGTAAGAGATTACTTGTAGAAGCCATATTAAATATGCAAATAATACAGATTTAAAGAATGAAACTGATGATCTTAATGGAAAGAGCTCGAAAAGTTATGCAGCTTTAAAAAACGACACTGAAAATGGACTTCGGATGTGAGAGTTATGTCCTTTTTAAAAAAAGTCATAAACGGTAACCAAATGACCATGTGATAGTGTAAGTTGCTTTATGAAGTGACCCACTTTTATAAAGAGAAGTGGAGATCACTTTTACAATGAAGTTACTTTATAACAGAAAAGATGCAAGAAAAATAAATAACTCTAAAATAAAATATTAAAACTACTTATAGTGATTCACTTTTATACTTAAAGTGAAATAGAGTTTACAATGTTAGCATGGACTTTTTCAAAAAAAAGTAACAAAAGAGAGACTTGAACTCAAGACCTCTTACTTAATAAGACAACTTTTAACCAAATGGTCTAGCAAAACATATTGTAATATTCAGAAGGAGGATTGGGGGTGTTGGTGTTGTTGTTGTTGTTGAAGATGACCTTGGAGAGCGTGCTAAAAAAAACTATTTTCACACGAAAAAAAAATTGTTTCTCGATTACGACAAGGGTTAGATTTCAGTTAGTTTACCCAGAAGATGCACATTTTCCTATCTGTTTCTAATTTGTCGAGATCGCACAGGGCACAAGGAAAAGAGCGTACACAGATCTAAAAGAATAGCAACCTAGAAATAAATAATACAAAACCGAAATAAAACCAAAACACTACTCTGCAAAAATTTTAAAAAATGCGTATTCAAACTTTATACCTTTGGATCTGACTGTAATGGTCGTATCTTGGGAAAACATAAATCTTTTCGAGTGAATCAAAAAGTGTTCTTGAATGAAACGAGTTCTCTAGATGCAATGAAACAGTCCTCTCAGCCCAGAAATGTACGAAAATGACAGAAAATGGAGATGAGGCAACTTGGCTTCACGATCTCGATCTACAACAGGAGCGGATCTTCAAACAAGCTCTGATACCATGTTCGACAACACAGGTATTCCAACAAAGGACGAACACCTTCAATAAAAACTCACATAACCAGATCAAAGATTAACACACCAATTTTTTCACATGGTAAAACCCCTACATGGAAACATCCATGGCCCTAACCAACGCGACCACTTGGAGCAGTTTATTAATGCAAAAGAAAAATATTACAAAGATATTTTACAAGAGAGTTTCTCACAATCGATCATCGGCAAATGAACCTCCATGCTCTTTAAATAGACATCATGGACCAATCGGGTGTTAAGCCACATATTAATGGTTGTTAAGATCGAGGACAGTATGAACCGTCAGATCACTCTATGTCGGGAACATATCGTGACCGTCGGATTTCCTAACTACAAATGCATACTGATGCATACTAAAGAAACACACTAAGAAACACACTTTTACCTAATGACACATTAGACCAAGTAGATCTTAACTAATTCCTAAGTGTCTAAATATCCTAACATTTTATATCAATTCATCATGGATTTATATTAGGTATGTGTAATCGATGTTTTACAATGATTTTGAGATAAATTTAGTTCGTTTTGATGTTTATAAGGATCTAATGCATGATCTGTGTGTAACAGGGAAAATTCGCAGTCTGATCCTCCATCCGGTACCTCATCCAACACTTCATTCAACACCCCATCCGGTACCTCGTCCGACACTTCATTCGACACCCCATCCGGTACATGATCCGACACTCCATCTGGCACGTGATCCAACACTCAGAGCACAAAGGAGTTGGCGGTTGGTACATTGGTGGCCTGTGATGGGAGAATCGATGACCTGGGTTTTGTGCCCCCTCATGGCCTCCATCTACAAAGCTCATGACATATCATATTGGGCGGTTATGTTGATCGTTGAGTGGCTCATATATTTTCTAGAAGTCAAAACTGTTAGAAGCTCATTTAATGGATTTTCCATTTTTAGAGGAGGTCAACCCTTCCAGTGGTTGACCTCTTGAACTGTAATTCACCTATAAATACCACCAATAGTGTCAAGACCAAGGATATAATTTTTAAGAAGAGGTTTTACTGTATAATTCAGACATTCCTTTGCAAACTTGTGTTCTAGACTACGTTTTTAATTAATGACAGAATCATGTTGAGTTAAGCTTGTGTTTTGTTGTTGAAGAGTAACCATGACCTGTTGGGGGGCCCACCAATGGTTTGGGTGATTGTTTCCATCACTACATATTTACAGTTATCTAATTGCCTTACTTAGATTTCGAAATTCTCTCTTTACTGTATGAATTTCTCAATTGCAATTGCTTGTTGTGTGTATGTTTTAATTGCAGATTGCTTTTTTAATCCATCTTCCTGTACATTGCAAATTGTTTTTTGAACTATGTATGTCATAGAAGGACATCCATGGTTGTGTTAATGATTATATTTTGTTGCAGGTTGTAGAGTTGTTTAATTACAATGTTGTGTCTTTTTTTTCCTAAGTTGTAGGTTACTCTGCAGAGTACTAATTCAAATAGGTTTATTTAAAAGTCTTGATAGATTAAATTGCTTTAGTTTTAGTTTTAACAGAGTATTAATTTAGATAGGCTTACTTGCAATTGCAAATAGTCTCTGTAGGTCTGTTTCACTTGTCAATTTTTCTTCAGCATGCTAGGATATGAATAGAGTTTGGAGTTATGTTTTGTTACAACATTCTAGTTTTGAAATCTAAGTTTTAATGATAGGATTAGTTTAGTTTAGATTATAAAATCTCAGTTGTGGATTTGAATTGCAATTTTAATTAGAAGAGTGGATTTTAATTAAGATTTCTAATCACGAGTTCATGAGTTTGTAAATTTGTTTGAATTAGTTTTGAGTTTGTAGATTTCTATACAGAGTATTTTCAATGTTATTTTAGTTACGAATTAGAATTAGAATTTCTAATTAGTGTTAGCTATGGGTTTGTGGATTTGCTTGAATTATTGTTTATTCTTTGTAGAATAGAAATGGTTATGAGTTCTTTTAAGAATAGAGTTCACTTGTCAAAATAGTCTTGATAGGTTAGTTGTTTACTTTCTTATTTTCTCAAAGATAAACAGCTTACTTCTTGTTTCTTACTAAAAAATTGAATAGATTAACTAGCTTTAAACTAGATTGTTATTTGCTTATTTATAAATAGTCCATCGATTCCTTCTTTGAAGTTGCTTAGGGTAAATAGTTAATAATTCTAGAATTGCTTAAAGCTCTTCATTATTTGAGTTTATTGGCATTAGATTAGGCAAGGCTAAGCTAGATTAGAGCTCTAGACCTACATATATAGTGATGGCACCTCGAAGCTTACGAGCCCCGGGTTGACAATTTAATGTCGAATTAGATAGCATATATTTTACTCGACAATAACATCTTCCCAATAAGTAGAACTCAAAATATATCCACTCAAATCTAATTAATTTAAACAATTATCATACATATATATGGAATGGAAAATTTTCATGGTTATGATATATAAACCATAATCAAAGAAATTCAAATGTAGGTCCAAAGAAAATAGTCATCTTTTCAAAGATGGACCTCAATCAATTTTATATGACAATTATTGATATGTTAGAAATTCTTCTGGATAAAAATTGTGTGGAGTTTTGAAATGTCCAAAATTTCGAGTGGAGACTGTTGAGTCGATTTTTGTGCTTCCACAAACCATACTTTTACCTCTTTATTTGCCATTTTTCCTTCATTTTATCCCACATTTCTCATAAAATAGCCTATCCAAGGTATATTTGTCATCCTTTAACTTCAGAATTGAATTTTC
>ML782486.1:246271-282301 GCA_009831015.1 Picea engelmannii | reverse complement strand
CCTTAGAATAAGTCTTTGGGTTATCTCCATAAAAGATAAAAACTATCTCTAAAATCCATATACTTTGGACATGCCTCTAAGTCTTACAAACACCGGATTGATAATAAATGCACTCTGATTTACTTAGGTAGATCTTGAGCTCAACAGAGACTCCACCCATCATGTGTGGAGTGTCAAATCGAAGTGTTGGACGTTTCAAAAGTCCACACACATTTTTTATCCAGAAGAATTTCTAACATTATGACTATCTGTGAAAACTTGCATACTCATAATTATTGATAATCATATTTTTGTAAAGTTTATACTATATTTCATCCATTCATGAGTAGGATATCAAACCTCTATGACTGGGTTTCAATATCCTAGGATTCTTGTATGGGGTTGATTTCTAGGTATCATAGAAACCACATGATCCTTTCTTGGTAGCCTTAATGATGACCAACATGTATATTAGGTTTCTGGTGGATATTGGTGACAAGTTGAACCCACCTTTTGATGACCTAAAACTTATTTTGATAGCCTTAATGATGAACAACATGTATACTGGGTTTTTGGTGGATGTTAACAACAAGTTGAACCCACCTTTTGGCCCTAGAGTATGACCTAAAACTTATTTTGATTGGCTAAGAGATCGTCTTCCTTGGATGTAAGGAAACAATTTAATGCCCCAATACCTAGAGACATCTAGCATGAGTGGAAGTATGCGCCCGACCTTTTCTTGGTAGCCTTAATGATTACCAACATGTATACAAGGTTTCTAGTGGATATTAGTGACAAGTTGAACCCACCTTTTGGTTTCCTAAGAGCTTGTGTTCCTCGAACGTAAGGAAATAGGTTAACGACCCAAGACCTAGAGGCATCTAGCAGGAGTGGAAGCCCGTGCCCTTATGGAACAATAATAGGTTATTTTAGGTGGCAAGGTTTTGTATGCACATGATAATGTTGTTTCACATTCAAGGGGACTTTAGATTGTATCAACAAAGACTAGGTCAATAGCCTTGGGTATTGTACACATTTTCATGCTTTTGGAAAAAAAAGGAAACCAAACCTGAAAATATGTCAAATATAGGTTTAGGGAAATTAAAAACCAATGAATAAAATGGGACTCAATCTAAAAGTGCCAAAATACTAACATATTGAGTCCCCTAGCAATCCAATGTGTTGAAATCACACAACCTATAAGTTTAGTGAAGATAAGAATTATGTGAGTGCAATCAATCAATCCAACCTTTGAGGCAAAAAAAGATCTCAATGATTGCTCGAGCTCGTTTTCAGCTTAGCGCATTGCTTGTCTCTAAAACTTTGAAGAAATGATCTCTAGAACTTGAAAATATGAGAAAAATGAATTTGCAATGCCATGTCCTTGAACCAAAACCAAGGACCAAATTTGTGCCCAAGGCATAAAAGTAGGTGAACCTCCTTTCTTTGACAAAGTGAATTTTGAATTCAAATGATTTATTTGTCTCAAAACCTATTGAAAAAATAATGTTTATCGCTTTTGCAATGAAACTACTGAGATGAAAACCAAACATGAAGCATAATGGAAGGTTAATCTCCTCCCTTCAATGTTATTATAAATATTTGCACTTAACATTTGTAGTAAAAGTCTCTTTTCCACAATGTGATTGGCTACTTTAAAAAATGTCTACGTTCAAATTCCTCTAAACCTTATTTTATAAGAGGTAGGATATCAAATTTTGGATAGTAGTTTTAACCAAATGTCCAACTATAACATTTTCATTTATGAGTAATTTATTTTCTACCACATGTTAATAATATAAGAATAAAATTGTGGCAAAGACAAATTGGTTGCGCATGAACAAGATAAAACTAATATAAGAATAAAATTGTGGCAAAGACAAATTGGTTGCACATGAACAAGGGAAGGAGAACCTTCACATCAAAGGTAGAAGATGTATTTCGTAACAAAGTGAAGAGAAATAAGGGATGTGTTGAATTTTGTTTCTCTTGAGTTGTGTTATAGTGCAAGTTGTAGGTTGGGAAAATCCCGAACCAACCACAAAACAAGTGCTAGAATTGGGAAGTCTACACCCAATGTCACCTCCATGTAGGTCCCACACTTCAAGGGTGACTAGGTCACTCTAGGGAGACAATCCTGGTGACCCTAGGGGGATTGCGATGGAGATGGAGGGAAATGGAAGTGAAGCTCCTATAGGTCAAGCTTAAGTTAAATAAAAGGTACAGAAAGATGCCTTGCAAGTCAAGTAATTGTTGCCCCATAGGTATAATACTTCTCTGGATGATTGTACCTGCCTGAGACACAAGAAAATACACTTTGAAATGATAGATGTTAGTTGGATCAAAAAGTTAATCTTACTGTCCCTAATTTGCAGCAGTAGATATCAGTTTATATCAGCAAGCAAGACATTAAAATCAACATGTAAAGCATGAGATCAATCAACAATATTATCAATGAAATAGGTAATCAATTATGACTGAAAAAATGGCACTACGAGGTTGAATAAAACAAATTGTTATAACATGCGTTTTCTGAAGAAAATTGAAGCCTTATGGATTTATCATTTAATGGCATGCAACGACAAAATCAACCATCAAACGATGCCAACAATTATCCCAAAAGATGCGCCCTAGTTAGTAGACTAGGTGAACGAAGTTAGAGAGCTAGTCTAGGATTAGTTTAGGAGTTATGAGAGTGTTAATAGCTAGGGTTATGCAGCCATAATGGTTGTAGGTTAAAGTTTATAACAACAATTAGAGTAGTGGGAGAGAGTGGATGCCCTAGTGGGGGAAGACTCCTCTCAATGAGACAAAACAACTTCAAGCAATAAACCCTCCAAAAGACCAAAAAATGTGTTTCCCAAGGCATTGATTTTATATCTCCAATGAAAAAAAGAGTATGACTAGTGCCTTTACTATTGGGTTAATGGATTCCAAAGGATCCTAGAGAATCTACCTCCTTGTGGGTGTAAGCCCGTTTACTTCCCAAGGCAAGTTTCTCTAGGATAGGGTTTAATCTAAGAGGGTGTATGGCCTTATACTTCTCTTAGCAAACCCTTGTTAAATCAATAAGATGAAGCATAAAGTGATGAAGCCTAAGGTGGGGGTGTATTCCCTTATACTTCCCACCTAGTTCGTAGCACAATAACCTTGATTTGAAACAAATGATAGCAAGAAAGTAAAAACCATACCAATTCAAGGAAAAATGCCAAGTTAATCCACCACAATAGCAATAGAAAATCCTTCCAAGGCTAGTGTGTCACTTCTTCCATCAACCATTCATAAGTATATCCATACAAAAGTGCACAAGAGATCTGAAAATTTCATATCAAGTCTCTCACAAGAGGGATAGTTATAATTCAAAATGAGATCTTATGATCTCTATTTAAAGTAAAAGTAGCTAACATAGTTTGTCCACAAATTAAGGAGTAAAACAAAAGATTAGGGGTGAAAAACACTAATCTTTCCCCCTTAACAAAGTAATATTAAACAATTCACTTAAAATTTCACTTTTTGCACAAATAAAACCCTAATTTAGGAGGACGTCACCCCTTTAGGGGACGTTTTGCCACTTTGATGAAGTCGTTAGTGTTGGAGAAACATGGATAGGCCTCCAAAGGCCACATGTAAATAATATAAGCACTCTCATCATGGTCAATTCCCTTCTCCTCCTCAAACGTCCATGTGTCAAAGAGTGTCACCTCACCACCATGCCCTAGCCCCCAATATCATGACGTCAAGCTCAAAAGTGGAACGTTTTTCCCCTCCTGGGAAAATTGTTTGGAAATTAAGGGGTGGGATAGGTTTTCCAAGTCATCATCAAGGCCATCCAAGTCGGATCTCTCTCATCTGGCATGCGGGCCCCTGACATCCAACCCGTGGGCTTGTAGCCCCATGGAACCCTAAGCTAGGCTTGTTCTCCCAAAATTGTCCACCAACTAGGTCCTGCAAAGACACATGAACAAGCCCTCTAAGGATATCAAGTCATAACATCATGATAAGTGAATCTAATCAATAAATAAACCATGTAAGAATGTGCATCAAAGATCATTATATCAAACAATTAACAACTCAAAGATACTATGCGACTTGTCAAGCTTAAATATGGGAGGGTTGACGAGGTGTCCTATTGGGTAGATCTTTCCCTAGGTCAAGGAGAGCTTCCAAGAGGTCCCTCTCTAAGCCATGTAAAGTGTATGAAGTGGATGGGTTCAAGACTCAATTGACATAGGGCTCGTGACATACAAGGGGTCGTAGTGTCTCATTCATGGGTGCCTTTGTAGAGGGTGTGTGGTACCTTCGTCCGCAATGCACTTTTTCCAAGGCCATTAATTGCCTTTTATCTTTATTTCTTTATATTTTATGTCATAATAGCATAAGGAGATATTGAAGGTCATTTCCCTAGTGTGGTGACTAGGTGATGGCAATGACACCCACAAACACCTAGTGGAAATGAGAAGGATGGCTTGTGTTGAGACCCCCTTTCTATCAGCCATGCAACTGAGAGCCATTTCCTTGGTTTGATGACCAGATGATGACAATGTCATACCACTAGATATCCATGGATGTGATAGGTCGGCTCGTGATGAGACCTCTTATCCTTCAACTAACATTTTAAGCATTCTTTGTTATATTGTGGGTCCCCTTTTTTCAAAGATAATTATTTCATTGCTTTCTTGGGTGATCCTTGGGTGAAACATCTGGAAGGTTTATATAAGGCTTTTATCTTTTACCCAACACCAACTCATCTGGGCCTTTAGACCCTTCTTCCCATAGAATGAGGGACAACCCCTTCTTGGGTCAATATACCCTAAAATCCCAAGAGATAAGGAAATGGAGGGGAATACTGATGGAAAGTGGTAAGTATGGTTGGGAATGGTACCATGGCTCATTAAGGGAGTTCCCAGTAGCAAACCCATCCCCAAGGAAAACCACTTACTAGGGAACAATGTCAACCATCAAGGTGAAGTAGGGAAAAAGGAATAATGTCCAAGAACATATCATGACATCTAGAGCAATCTAAGATACAATATAATCAAATGGCTTGAATATTGAAATGATTCTCACCATAATACTGACTTGTACCTCATGGAGAAAGGCCCATTGCCTTCTGGAAGCCAATTGGTGTGGTGGATGCCATCTGCAAACCTGTGACCATCTATGGTGGTGAGTTGGTTTTCCATCTGTCCAAATGGTATTGTTGGTCATGTAGTCTCTCGACACTCCATATCTGCAACCTGAGGTCCTCGAGACATGATCTCCTTAGTTATCCACAAAATGGGGATAACATTTGGCTCCTACTTGGGGACATGTACTCGCCATAGAGTGCATAAGAACCACGACATCTCCTGGTAGACCTGTTACTGCAAGGAAACATCAAACTGTCAAGTGCAGGATGGCCAAATCATCCTTGTTCTCATATGATGATAATAAAAAACCCACTAAACTAGAAAAATAAAATTTTGACAATTTTTTTTTTTAATTTTAAACTAAGAATGAAATCAATATGCAAGTAGAGTAGAATGAAAATGAAATGAATCTAAACTACTATGAGCAATCAAGATGAAAATGAAAGGAATCAAAATGACTTACCTACTTACCTAGAGCCTTGGGGCCCTGAAGATCACGTGTTGGATGATTTCAGGTGAAGTCATATAACCAGTGCAACCATTTGATCATCTCATCAAATTATCTCCCCCTTTGCTTAATCATGTAATACAACAAAGATAAGTTAATCACATAATAATCATGAGCATAAACATATATATATAATCGATCATGGAATAAAATTCATGAACATGGGTGGGAGGGAGGAAATCCTACTAGAAAGAGAAACCATCAACCTGATCACCCTGCCTGAAAGTGTAGCCACAAGAATGATCAATTCATCTTTGAAGGGGACTACTACATGTAGACAAAATCTCATCTTCATCCACACACACAGACTCACTACTTGTCGAGGACTAAGAGGAAACGAGAGATCGGAAGAATACTGCATGGTCTCTTGGAGAATAGGGTAAGAGGTAAGGAATAGTCTCAGGTGTAGAAAAACACCACCTCTTCCCCTGTGAATCTCCATGGAAATCTCCAAGATGAAAATACTTCCTCTTTGAAGAATGAATCTCTTACTGATCTGAGATGGCCGCGTCCTGGTATTCCTCAAAATCTGAGCACAACGGTTGGAAATCATTATGAAACAAATATGCATCCTCAAAAGGGTATGTACCAAAGAATCACTGAAGATCACTTTGAGTATGTTGTGACAAGTCATCCTCGAAGGGGTACTGGAACAAATCTGTAACCATATCATCACTAGGCAACCAAATATCTGAATCATATATGTATTAGGACCACTTATCTGATGATGACACCCCCTCTACCTGAGAGCTACCCTCAATGTCATAAATGGGGTCTCTATTAAATTTTAGATAACTAAGATCCCTTCTACGTTTGCCAGTATGTATGAAAGTGTCTATAGGCTCATCAACCATATCGAAGGGTACTTTCATAATACCATCAGTATGACTGAAAATGACCATGTTTTTGTCTTTGTGCACAGGAGGAGTAGAGGCATGGACGCCTTCAACTGGACCTCCATCATCGAGACTGATTGCTTCTTCAAAATTTGGAGGTAAACAAGGTTGGAAAACCTCTCCTTCATCAAGCAGGATCAAAGATAGTAGTGCCTCAATATGTTGTGCTTTATCATCATTCTTATTTCTTTTTATAGACAAGCCCCTCCATCTACTCTTCATCACAAGAGGCTTGATTCTGAGTGCATAGTTCTTTGCTTTCTTTTCTTCAAGGGGGTTTGTCATATCCAAAGTTTCCTTCGACACTTCTTTACTTTCAAGGTCATGGAATAAAACGTCATCAAGGTCTTCGAAAGGGTCACAACTCATTGTTTTCTCTTATTGATGACTTTCTTCATATGTCCATTCTTTGAATACTTCGACATCGTCAAGGGCCGGTAATAATTCTCTTATGCGATTCATCATTTCCTCAACAACTTTATTAGCATCCTTTTCCTTTTCCATCTTTAAAAGTTCCTTCTTCGAGGCATAGCAATTTATGGATGTGGGTTCATCCCATGGTGCCATATTTCCATTGATTGAAAGGACACCTCAATGGAGTTGCCAGATGAGATCAAGACTCATCAAAGGATGGAAAGGGGGAAAGAGGGAAAGGAAGGGTTATGGGAAGGTAGAGTCGCCAGATGAGATTCAATATGAGCTCATCAAGAAAAGTGGAAAGGGAACATCCCTTGGGTGGAGTCGTCAAGTAAGATAAGGGAAAGGCTTTGGGATAGCTTACCAAAGTGTCGTTAGGGTATGAAGAAGATTCAAAATCTTCCCTGACAACGGAACCAAAATTTTGTAGCGCAAGTTGTAGGTTGGGAAAATATCGACCCAACCAAAAAACCAGTGCTACAACTTGGGAATCCTACACCCAATGTCACCTCAATGTAGGTCCCACACTTCAAGGGTGACTAGGTCACTCTAGGGAGGCAATCTCGGTGACCCGGGATTGAGATGGAGATGGAGGGAAATGGAAGTGAAGCCCATATAGGTCAAGTCTAAGTGGAATAAAAGGTAGGGAAATATGCCTTGCAAGACAAGTAATTTCTTTCCCACAAGTATAATACTTCTTCGGATGATTGTACCTTCCCGAGACACAAGAAAATACACTTTGCAATGATAGATGTTAGTTGGATCAACAAGTTAAGATTGATATCCCTAATTTGCAGAAGTAGATATCATTTTATATCATCAAGTAAGACATTCAAATCAACATGTAAAGCATGAGATAAATCAACAATATTATCAATGAAATAGGCAGTCAATTATGATTGAAAAAATGGCACTATGAGGCTGAATAAAGAAAGTTGTTATAACATGTGTTTTATGCAGAAAATTGCATCCTTATGGATGTAGAATTTAATGGCATGCAGAAACAAAATCAACCATCAAAATATTCCAACAATTAGCCCAAAATATGCGCCATAGTTAGTAGACTAGGTGAGCAAAGTTAGAGAGCTAGTCTAGGGTTAGTTTAGGAGTTATGAGAGTGTTAATAGCTAGGGTTATGCAACCTTAATGGATGTAGGTTAAAGTTTATAAAAAATATTAGAGTAGTGGGAGAGATGGTACACCCTAGTGGAGGAAGACTCCTCTCAATGAGACAAATCAACTTCAAGCAATAAACCTTCCAAAGGACCAAAAAATGTGTTTCCTAAGGCGATGATTTTATATCTCCAATGCAAAAAAGAGTATGAATAGTGCCTTTACTATTGGGTTAATGGAGTCAAAAGGAGATTATATAAGCTACCACCTTGGGGGTGTAATCCCTTTTACTTCCCAAGGTAAGTTTCTCTAGGCTAGGGTTTAAGCTAAGAGGTTGTATGCCCTTATACTTCTCTTAGAAAACCCTTGTTAAAGAAATAAGATGAAGCATAAAGTGATGAAGCCTAAGGTGGGGGTGTATGCCCTTATACTTCCCACCTATTTCCTAGCACAATAACCTTCACTTAAAACAAATGATAACAAGAAAGTAAAAACCATACCAATTCAAGGAAAATGTCAAGATAATCCACCGCAATAGCAATAGAAAATCCTTTCAAGGCTAGCGCATCACTTCTTCCATCAACCATTCATAAGTATAGCCATACACAAGTGCACAAGATATAGAAAGAGACAAGAGGACCAAAAATTTCTGATCCATATGGATATCGGTGGCCACCCACCTTTTCCAGTTGGCTCAAAACAATTTTCTGACAATTTTGGCAATTTACTATTTTTAGCAGTTTTAACTTCTGGGGCCATTTTGAGGGCCTAAATGAAGGTTTTTTGGGATAGAGATTCTCAATGATATCTAAAGGAATAATTGAGACCTCAAAATGAATCTCCTCGACGATACCTTTACAACGAGCTATCATACGCCTAAAACTAATATTGTATGCAAAAGTTACGACCCCAGGAAGTTGATGTAGTAACTTACCCAAACGGGGCCCACATGACTTTTGGCGCTTCATCTCCTAGGGTTAGGTTTTTGGATGTCTAGGGTTTTTGGAATTCTTGTTTATTGTAAAAATGCCTTCAGAGCCTCATGGTAATCATCAGTGGTATCAGAGCGGTCTGCTCCTTGTCGTCTTAATGCATGTCCCCAACGAGGTCGGAGTACAAAGAGTTGGGTCTTGAGCTTGTTTCTCTTGAGGACAAAATCTCTCGCACACCCAAACGACCTCTCATGGCAGGACAAAAGAAAGATGATGAGACATGAGATCCTTTCAAACTGTTGATTGAGGAAGCCCTCACACAACAAAGGAATGAGATGATGGATAGTTTTGTGCAAATCCTTCGACGACTACCAACATGCGACACATCTTCTTCGAGCGGAGGTGCCACCCCCTTAAAGGTACAAATAAAATTCGATATTCCTATATTTGAAGGTCAGATAGATGCAGATGTTGTAGACAAGTGGTTGAATCTACTAGAAGGGTATTTTTCTGTCCATAAATTTTCGAATAGAGAAAAGATTACTTTTGCGCTCTTCAAAGTCGTTCCCCACGTCAAAGATTGGTGGGAAACTTTCTGTGAGCAAAAGGAAACAAAGGAACCCTCACTATTTATAGTCACGTCTACCTAGGATTCCTTTAGGGATGCTATTAAGGAACAATACTACCCTGTCGGAAGTTATGACGACTTGTATACCAAATGGACCACACTGCGACAAGAAAGAGACCAAGTAGTGCCAGATTTCACGAATATATTTCATACATTGCGCACCAACATGGGTATCAAATATTTGGAGTGACATCTGGTGCTCAAGTATCACAACGATCTGCATAGATACATCCAGACTAAAATGGAGTTTTTGTACATCTCATCCTTGGGCGTGGCTTACCGATATGCCGTCAAAATCGAGCAGAAGCTCAAACATAAGACGCAATAGTTTGGGCCTGGGAACCCCTCACAACAAAAGCCAGGAAAGGGAGGCCCCAACACATAGAACAAAGGACATATCAAAGCTGGACAGTATCAGGACAACCAGTCCAATCTGCAAGCAAAGAAGGACACCAGAAAGACAAAGAAAGATACCTGGAAGTGGTGTGACTTCCATAAGAGCCCTTGGCATAACATTGCTCACTGCCGCTCAAAGCAGTCATTGGTGGCCGAAGTGAAAGTATCTGAATCAGATGCGGGTTCAAACTCTGAGCCAGAACTAGAAAGGGGAAGATAGATCATTGATGTGGAATCCAGTGCCACCGTTACTACCGCCAAGCTCCAGCCTGGTGAACCAGACGAGCCAGAAGAAGGAGAACGCCACTTCCATTCACAGATGTGGGTAAAAGGCACCCCACTGCACTTCATCATGGATAGCGGTAGCAAGAAGAACCTCATCTCAGCAGAGGTCGTCAAGCAATTGGCCCTACCGACAATACCACACCCACAACCCTACACCATTGGATGGCTCTGCCAAGGAAGCGATCTTCGCATCAACCAACAATGTCGATTGTCGTACGACATCAAGCCCTTCAAAGACGAGGTATTGTTTGATGTTTCTCCTCTCGAAGTTTGTGATTTTCTTTTGGGCCAACCTTATTTATGGAAATGTCATGTTATATACGAGTCTAGGGCTTGTAGTGTTATTATTACTTTGAACAGGAAATTGTACAGGATACACAAGGTAGTCCCACCTAGTGCTATTTCCTTGATCTCTGCTAGGCAATGCAGGAAGGTCATCTCTCAGTCAGGGAAGTTTTTCTTCTTCGTGATTTTCTCTCAGAATAAGCGAAAGATCACAACCACATCCAGGGTCTCTGCGGATGACCTCTCCACACAGCAGACGCAAGTAGATAAGGTCGTGGAAGAATACTCAGATATCTTCTCCTCACCTACCGGGGTAACTCTGCATTGCCAGGTCAAGCACCCCATCGATCTGACCCCTGACGCATCGCTGCCCAATGGGCCAATCTATCATTTCTCTCTATTAGAGAATGAGGAGATCAAGTGATAGATCCAAGAACTGCTCCACAAGGGGCACATCCATCCCAGCTCATCACCTTGAGGGAGCCCAATCGTACTGGTACAGAAGAAAGATGGAACTTGGCGACTCTGCATTGATTACTAGGATCTGAATAAAATCACAGTCAGAAACCGGTACCCGATTCCCTGAATCGACGACCTCCTTGATCAACTCACGGGGGAAAAATACTTCAGTAAGATTGATCTAAAGTTTGGCTACCACAAGGTCCCAATAGAACATACAGATGTATGGAAAACCACCTTCAAGTCAAAGGAAGGCCTTTTTGAATGGTTGGTCATGCCCTTTGGTTTGACAAATTCTCCAGCCACTTTCATGACGATGATGGACAATATCCTGTGACCATTCACCAATACTTTTGTAGTGGTGTATATGGATGACATTTTCATTTACAATAAGACTTGGGCCGAACATTTGCAGCATATTCAATAGGTTTTGCACACCCTGCGACAACACAAGCTATATGCCAACTTGGAAAAATGCTCCTTCGACATGGACAGGGTTCATTACCTGGGTTACATAATTGATCAACATGGCATACATGTGGATCCAACCAAGATCCAAGTCATCCGTGACTAGCCAGCCCCAACCACACTCATTGAGCTTTGAAGCTTCTTGGGCCTTGCCAATTTCTACCATAGGTTCGTGTTGGAATTCTCCCATATTGCATGGGACCTTAGCCAAATAACCAGGGGTGGTGGTAAGGATAAATTTGTGTGGGGCCGGTCCCAACAAAAAGTGTTCAATTATTTGAAGCAGCGCTTGTGCTCAGCCTCAGTACTTTCACTACCAGACCTGCAACAATCCTTTGAGATCGAGACAGATGCTTTAGAATATGCAGTGGGCACCGTTCTCACTCTACACGACCACCCCATGGCCTATGATAGTGAGACATTATCAGATGTTATCCGTAAGTACCCTACTTACGACAAAGAAATGTACTCCATTGTGCAAACCTGCCACCAATGGAGACATTACATTCTTGGGAAGGAGACAATCATCCACACTGATCATAAGCCATTGCAGTTCATGCAGACATAAGAGAAATTGCAGAATGATCGCCATCAAAAGTGGTCCACATACTTGCAACAATTTCACCTCAACATCAAGTATACAACAAGAAACACCAATCACGTCGTTGATTGCCTTAGCAGACCGCCAGTTGTGACACTCACCACGGTGCTAGAATCCTGCAGCCATGAGACCTATGGATGGCCCCAACTCTATGAGACAGACCCGGACTTTTCCACCACCTACCAAATGTTGGGTGCAAACACAGTTGTCGATAATTTCCATCTTCAGGATGGGTTGTTGTGTCGTCTAGGCCATATCTGTGTTCCATAAAGCGAGCGAGTGAAGCTAATCTAGGAAGTCCACTACAGTTGGGTGGCATGACACTTTGGTGTCGAAAAGACAGTGGCGATGCTGCAGAAACATTTCTACTGGCCGAAACTTCGACAGGAGGTCAGAAAGTATATCAGGTCCTGCACTGCCTACGCTATTGCCAAACTGACCACTAAAAAACAGGGCCTGTACACCCCTCTTCCTACTCCTGAAAGGCCATGGGAATCCATCTCAATGGAATACATGTCGGGCCTCCAATCCACCAAGCGGGGAAATGACTGTGTTTTTGTGGTTGTTGATCGCTTTTCTAAGATGGCGATTCTGGTTGCCTGCAAGAAGAACATCATAGCAGAGGCCACTACTAATCTCTTCTTTGAATGAGTCTGGGTACATTTTGGAATCCCAAAAACCATTGTCTCAGATCGAGACAGTCGATTTCTCAGCACATTTCGGTCGAGCCTCTGGTCACTGCTGGACACCAAACTCACCAAATCCATGGCCTTCCACCTGCAGACAGATGGCCAAACCGAGGTCGTAAATTGAATGATTATGGATATCCTTCGCATGTATAATTCAAAGAATACTCACACATGGGATGAGAGCCTTCCCTATTTCCAACATAACTACAACCGAGCCTTGCATAACTCAGCCGACCACAGCCCCTTTCAGGTGGGGTTGGGATTCCAACCATTAGGTCCCATAGATGTTGCATTTCCACTTGCAATCACCTCGACCAACTCATCTCCTGCTCCAACTGAAGCTGAAAAAGCCACCCGGTTCATTGAGCGGATCCAGCAAATATGCTAAAAAATTTAGGATATCCTAGAGAAGTCCAATGATAAGTGCAAGCAGTGCCATGATCAACATCAGGTGCCACATAAGTTTCAGGTGGGTGACAAAGTTTGGTTGCACTTGCAGAAAGAATGCCTTACAGGACCCCATCGAAAGCTTCGTCCACTCCGTTATGGGCCATACACCATCATGAAGGCCATGGGGGATAATTCTTTTGAGCTCAACATTCCTCTTTTCCTTGGCCTGCACCCAGTGTTCAACATGGATCTCCTTCGCCCTTATTTCCCACCATTATTCGACACCTTAGACGTAGCAGAGAAGCTGACACCAACATAGCTCAATCTCGACTTCTTACAACAGACATCCAACGATCATATTTTGGACACATAGATCAAGGGCACTCGACAGCAAAGGATCCAGCTTTATCGAGTTGTCAAAGCAGGGCAACTCCTGCACCCAGGCAAGTGGCTCACTCGGGGCCAAATTCAGTAGAAATTTCCTCATCTGATGGGGGAAATCAATGCAATGGAGACCATTTCTTCCTAAGGAGGGAGTATTGATTCATATGTATATCGATGGCCACCTGCCTTTTCCAACTGGCTCAAAACAGTTTTTTGACAATTTTGGCAATTTACTATTTTTAGCAGTTTTAACCTCTAGGGCCATTTTGAGGGCCTAACTGAAGGTTTTTCGGGATCGAGCTTCTCAATGATAGCGAAAGGAGTAAATGAGCCCCCAAAATGGATCTCCTCGAAGATACATTTACAACGGGCTATCATACACCTAAAACGGAGATCGTATGCAAAAGTTACGACCACGGGAAGTTGATGTACTAACTTACCCAAACGGGGCCCACATGACTTTTGGTGCTTCATCTCCTAGGATTAGGTTTTTTGATGTCTAGGGTTTTTGGCATTCTTGTTTATTGTAAAAATTCCTTCAGAGCCTCATGGTAATCATCTTCTTGCAAATGAGCGTAGCTGTCACATCTCTTCTCAGAGTTAAGCTGCCACCATTCCAACAACCTTGTTTCTGCTGCATTTTACAGTTTCAACTTATTTCCTTATTGAATAGAAAACTAGTTTTATTATATCTCTATTATTTTGTGTTAAGCACCTATTAACAATCTATAGTCATTTCATTCTTCTCATAAAATCTGGATCGATTTCAGACCAAGTCTCACAAGAGGGAGAGTTATGATTCAAAATGAGATCTTATGATCTCTATTTATACTAAAAGTAGCTAACATAGTTTGTCCACAAATTAAGGAGTAAAACAAAAGATTAGGGGTCAACAACCCTAATATTTCCCCCCTTAACAAAGTAATATTAAACAATTCACTTAAAATTTCACTTTTTGCCTAAATAAAACCCTAATTTAGGAGGACGCCACCCCTTTAGGGGATGTTTTGCCACTTTGATGAAGTCATTGGTGTTGGAGAATCATGGATAGGCCTCCAAAGGCCACATGTAAAGATTATAAGAAATCTCATCATGGTGAAGACCCTTCTCCTCCTCAAACGTCCATGTTTCAAAGAGTGGCACCTCACCACCATGCCCTAGCCCCCAAGATCATGATGTCAAGATCAAAAGTGGAGCATTTTGCCCCTCCTGGGAAAATCATTTGGCAAGCAAGGGGTGGGATAGGTTTTCCAAGTCATCATCAAGGCCATCCAACTCTGATCTCTCTCATCTAGCATGTGGGCCCCTGGCATCCAACCTGTGGGCTTGTGGCCCCATGGAACCCCAAGCTAGGCTTGTTCTCCCAAAACTATCCACCAACTAGGTCCTACAAAGACAAATGAACACAACCTCCAAAGATCTTAAGTCATAACATCATGATAAGTGAATCCAATCAATAAATAAGACATCTAAGCGTGTGCATCAAAGATCACTATATCAAACAATTAACAACTCAATTACAGTATGCGACTTGTCAAGCTTAAATATGGGAGGGTTGACGAGGTGTCCTATTGGGTAGATCTTTCCCTAGGTCAAGGAGAGCTTCCAAGAGGTCCCTCTCTAAGCCATGTAAAGTGTATGAAGTCGATGGGGTCAAGACTCAATGGGCATAGGGCTCATGACATATAAGGGGTCATAGTGTCTCATTCATGGGTGCCTTTGTAGAGGGTGTGGTACCTTCATCTGCAATGCACTTTTTCCAAGCCCATCAATTTTCTTTTATCTTTCCTTCTTTATATTTTCTTTCATAATAGAATAAGGAGAGATTGAAGGTCATTTCCCTGGCGTGGTGACCAGGTGATGACAATGTCACCCAAAAACACATAGTGGAAATGAGAAGGTTGGTTCGTGATGAGACCCCCTTTCTCTGAGCCATGCAACTGAGAGCCATTGCCCTGGTTTGGTAACCAGATGATGACAATGCCATACCACTAGATATCCATGGACATGATAGGTCAGCTCGTGATGAGACCTCCTGTCCTTCAACTAACCTTTTAAGCATTCTTTATTACATTGTGGATCCCCTTTATTCAAAGATAAGTGTTTCATTTCTTTCTTGGGTGATCCCTGGGCGAAGTATCTGGAAGGTTTACATAAGGCTTTTATCTTTTACCCAACACCAACCCATCTAGGCATTTAGCCCCTTTTTCCCATAGAATGAGGGACAACCCCTTCTTGGGTCAATATACCCTAAAATCCCAAGAGATAACGAAATGGAGGGGAATAATGATGGAAAGTGGTAAGTATGGTCGGGAACGATACAATGGCTCATTAAGGGAGTTCCCAGTAGCAAAACCATCCCCAAGGAAAACCACTTACTAGGGCAAAATGTCAACCACCAAGGTGAAGCAGGGAAAAATACATAATGTCCAAGCACATATCATGAAATCTAGAGCAATATAAGAGACAACATAATCAAATGGCTTGAATATTGAAATGATGCTCACCATAATACTGAATTTCACCTCATGGAGCAAGGCCCACTGCCTTCCGGAAGCCATTTGGTGTGGTGGATGCCATCTGCAAACCTGTGACCATCTGTGGTGGTGAGTGGGTTTTCCATCTGTGCAAAGGGTACTGCTGGGCATTGTTGAAATAATGTAACTGCAAAGAGTATTCTTATTATTATTTGATATATTATTCATTGGATCAATCCCCATTGTGGATTGATCATGTCAACTATTGTAATAGGACCAAATCCCCTTTTGCAGATTAGTCAAATGTTAATTATAATAGGAAAGAATAAGAAGTCGGCCCCAACAGATATTAAATAGGCCCTAGAATGTGATTAAGGTGGTTATAACCACCCAGTTGAAAAAGTCGGCCCTATCAGTGAAGAGACACTTCACACATGCCAGTCTAATATAAATAAGAAGGCTAGCGCCTCACTTAGACACACAACTCACTTGCTCATTGAGAGACAAGTTTCGGATCTGTTGTTGGAGAAGAAGGAGAGAGAGAGTGGCGCATATCTGGGAGAGGACTTTCTGTATTAGTTTAAGAGATCTCTTGGCATTGCATTGGCTATCTATATTAAGGACGTTTTGCTGGGTTTTCTTCCCCTAGAGGGTTTCCCAGGATAAATGTTGTATCTCTTGTGATTGTGTATTTCTCAGTGATCTTGGATTATGCTATTGTTATCTAATGAAATGAAAACAACTATAATAATGGCTTAAACATTAACATGGTATCAGAGCCAAGCTGAAGGAAGCATCTTTCACAAGTGAAAAACGTCACTGTTGTCGTACATGAAAATTAGGGCTTTTTTATGGTGAACCCCAAAACCATCTAGAAAAGTGTGTCCTCCCCTAAGGATCAATTTGGCACTCTCAGCGCACCTTTTCAGTGGCTGGATCTCCCGAAAAGTGAAACCCTAGTTTCACAAAGTACCAGAAGTACCAGAGTACCAGAGGTACTAGAAGCACCAGTCTAGAAATCCGCAGATCAAATTTGTAGGAGAAAAAGTTGGATTTTCTCAGATCCAAACACACCAAGCTACTCGCCCCAGCCAAGCGCACCTCCTGGTAAGTTCAGTTTTCGATTTTGAGCACTTTCATTTTTCGGTCATTTTCATAGCTCCAGGTAAAGATGTCTGCAAGCATTAAGCTTGTTGACAAGTTAGAAGGAGTGGAAAAATTTTGTGCCTGGAAGTATAGGATTGGCCTCATTCTTGAAAAGAATTACCTAGCAAGATTTGTTAAAAAAGAAGTACCGAAACCCGCTAATGCTGCAGAAAAGGCAAAGCATCAAAATGACACAATCAGGGCCAAAAGAATCATTGCAGATTCAATCAAAGATCACCTGATTCCTTATGTGTCATCTAAGAAGACTTTGAAAGAAATGTTTGATGCCTTGACCAGACTGTATGAAGGAAAGAACATAAATCGGAAGATGAATCTAAGAACTCAACTAGAGAATACAAGGATGCAGTAAGGAGAAATGGTTAAGGAATACTTCTCCAGAATCTCAGAATTCAAAGAACAACTAGAAGATATTCGAGATACCATAGATGAAGATGAACTCATAATGACATCCCTAAATGGTCTCACAAGACCTTGGGATGCATTCCTCCAAACGATATGTGCTAGAATGGAGAAACTGAAGTTTGATAGTCTATGGGAAGAATGCATCCAAGAAGAAATAAGAGTAGCGAATCATGAAGCATTACTAGCAAGGGATGATGATCAAGCCCTAGCTACTCACACCAAAGGAGGAAGGAAGAAACCCTACTTCCAAAAGACGACTCATAAAGAGCCTCAACAGTCACACAATTTCAATCATAAGGAATCTCATCCAAGGAGATTTCAGAAGAAAGGACAACGAAAGGAAAGGGACTACTCCTCTGTGCAATTCTATCATTGTGACAAGATGAGACACATTGCGAAGTTTTGTCCAGACGAGAAGAATACAAGAGAAAACATAAGAGGCTCCATGCCCATGTAGTCAAAAATGAAGAGCCACCCACAAAGATGATAAGAGAGAAGATCAAAGACCATGTCTTGATCTCGGCCCTCTTAGGATCTGTAACATCTGGAGAGGACACTTGGCTCATTGATAGTGGTGCATCCAAGCACATGATGGGACAAAGAAACATTCTCTCTTGTATCTCAGAAAATAAGTTTTCTCAGAAAGTAACACTTGGAGATGATTACCAATATCTCATCAAGGGAGTGAGAGAATCAAACCATAAACTGAATTCAGGGAATTCACTAAAAATGAAGGACGTACTATATGTACCAGGCTTGAAGAAGAACCTACTCTCCATTTCAGCTTTAGAAAAGAAAGGCTTCAGAGTTTCCTTTATAGATGGAGAAGTTCTTATGTGGGCTAAAGGAGAAACCTTAAATGAAGCAATCATCATTGGATGTGAAGAAAATGGCTTGTATAAACTAAAGGGTCACTTAGAGGCTACCATGACCCACGCCATTGAAAACTCATGTGAACTTTGGCACAGAAGGTTATCCCACATCAACTACAAGGCACTACCGTACATATGTAAAGCAGTCATAGGTTTACCAGAACTCAAAGGTGACCATAAAGGCATATTCAATGGATGTGCACAAGGGAAGAACATCAAGAACCTGTTTTCGAAGAGGGACAACAAGACATAAGGAGTCCTAGAACTCATCCATTCAGATGTATGTGGCCCAATGCCATCATCCTCCATTAGCGGGTATGCATATTATGTATCATTTATTGATGATTAATCTCGTAAAACCTGGATATATTTCTTGAAAACTAAAGATGAAGTGTTCAACAAGTTCAAGGAATTCAAAGCCTTGATAGAGAACCTTTCTGAAAGAAATATTAAGGTACTTAGGTCAGATAATGGAGGAGAATATACCTTAAAAGAGTTTGTGAACTTCTGTAAAGATGTTGGGATCAAGAGGGAACTCACTACTCCCTATAATCCCCAACAAAACGGTGTAGCTGAACAAAAGAACATAACCATACTTGAAGCTGTGAAGACTATGATCCATGATCAAGATCTTCCTATGTGCTTATGGTCAGAAGCAACAATGGCAACTGTATATGTGCAGAACCGATTGTCCCATAGTGCACTTGGGCTCAAGACACTAGAAGAGATGTTCACCAGAAATAAGCCAGAGGTAAGCCATCTCAAAATATTTGGCTGTCCAGTGTTTATTCATATACCTAAAGAAAAGAGAAACAAGCTAGACCCTTCAGGAAAGAAGGGAATATTTGTGGGATACTGTGAGGTCTCCAAGGCCTTCAGAATCTATATACCAGATCAACATCACATTGAGATCAACAGGGATGTGACCTTTGATGAAGATGCATCGCTCAAGAAATCTAAACTATGCCAGCTTGAAGAAGTTTATGAAGAGGAACCCATATTCCTAGTACTGCAATGAGGGAGGTTCCCAGAGATGCAGAACTAGTGAGGGAAGTCGTAACTTTCCCTGATGAGGAACTTCTAGAAGACTATGATATAGTAGAAGTGCAAGAACCTCCTCAAATGACGATCCTCCATAAAAGAAAGCCAGCTTGGGCTAGAGATCTTATTCAATATGGAGAGAAGTACGATGTTCCCCAAGGAACTACGAGATAGGTGAAAAGACCAAAGCCATTCTCCAGTTATACGGATTTGATGTGTGATCTCCTAGAAGAGGAGACTACCTGCTTTGAAGAAGCCATTTAGAGAAAAGAATGGGCAGATGCCATGATAGAGGAATACCAATCCATAATGAAGAACGAAGTATGGAAAATAGTTCCCAGACCGAAGAATAAAGATGTGGTATCCTCCAGATGGCTCTTTAAAATAAAACATGCTGCTGATGGAAGTATTGAGAAGTATAAAGCAAGATTTGTCGCTCGTGGATTTTCCCAGAAGGAAGGCATTGACTATGAAGAGACATTCGCTCCTATGGCCAGATACACTTCGATCAGAACCATCATAGCTCTTGCAGCTAAGATGAAGTGGAAGCTGCACCAGATGGACGTGAAGATAACTTTCCTAAATGTTGTCATCGAAGAGGAAGTGTACATAGAGAAACCTCAAGGATTTGAGGTTGAAGATAAGAAGTCTCATGTCTGTAGATTGAAGAAATCCTTATATAGATTGAAGCAAGCTCCTAGAGCTTGGTATGGCCGTATAGACAGTTTCTTGATGAGATTAGGCTTTACCAAGATTAAAGAAGACTCTAACCTCTATTTAAAAATCATGAACAATGAGCCAGTAATCTTAGTGCTATATGTGGATGACTTATTCTTAACTGGAGAAGAAAATCTCATCACTGAATGTAAAAAGAGACTTTCCTCATAATTTGAAATGAAAGACCTTGGCATAATGCATTATTTCTTAGGTCTTGAGGTATGGTAGAGTCCTGAGAGGATCTTTCTTAACCAAGGGAAGTATACGATCGAAATCTTGAAGAGATTCGGCATGTTGGAATGCAAGCCCATGAATACACCCATGGAAACAAAGCTAAATCTATTGGTCGATACTTCGCTAGAATTGATTGATGCCACACTGTACAGACAGATTATTGGATCGTTGATGTACCTGACGAACACCAAACCAGACATTTGTTTTGCCGTGAACACCTTGAGTCAGTTCCTGGTAGAACCCAGACGTGTTCACCTAGTGGCTGAAAAACATGTGATGAGGTACCTTAAGGGTACAATAGATTATGGTCTCAGCTATAATGGAGATCATGATTTCACATTGAGTGGATATACTGATGCAGATTAGGCAGGAAGTGTTTCTGACAGGAAAAACACTTCAGGATGTTGTTTCAGTTTGGGATCAACTATGATCTTGTGGCAGAGTAGGAAGCAATCTAATATTTCTCTCAATACAACAGAAGTAGAATACATTGTTGCATGTTCTGCCAGCTGTGAAGCTATATGGCTTCGAAAGTTGTTGACCGACCTATTTGACTTAGAGATGAGAGCAACCTTGATTCTATGTGATAACCAAAGCTGCATAAAGATGAAAAAGAATCTTGTATTCCACGACAAGTCGAAGCACATAGAGATCCGTTATCATTACATCAGTGACATGGTGCAGAGAGGAGCCTTAAAGCTCCAATACATTAGCACAGATGAACAAGATGATGACGTGTTGACCAAGCCACTATCTCGTATAAAGTTTGAGTACTTTCGAGATAAACTTGGTATAGTCCGAAAGGACCCTCCTCGAAAGGGGGAGTAGATGCTATGACGAGACATCTCTTGCTTCCAACCTGATGGTTGTGACGTAAAGAAAGATGATGTGATATGACTAGTACTGTGCTTCCAGTTGGATAGCTGTGACGTAAAGCCAGTCTAGTATCCTGCTTTTGACTTGATGGTTGTGACGTAAAGCAGGACGAGTACCTTGCTTTCGACCTGATGGTTGCGACGTAAAGCAAGATGATGTGTGACTAGTACTATGCTTCCGACTGTATAGTTGCGACATAAAGCAAGTCTAGTTCCCTGCTTCTGACCTGATGGTTGTGACATAAAGTAGGATGTGTACCTTGCTTTCGACCTGATGGTTGTGACGTAAAGCAAGATGATATGATGAGACTAGCACTGAGCTTCTGGCTAGATAGCTGTGACGTAAAGCCAGTCTAGTATCTTGCTTCTAACCTGATGGTTGTGACGTAAAGTAGGACGAGTATGGTTGTGACGTAAAGTAGGACGAGTATCTTGCTTCCAGCTTGAGTGTTGTGACGTAAAGCAAGACGATGAGATGAGACAACATAAAGCTAACCTACAATAGAAGAAATGACAAACACCACACACATTAATATTGTTTGAAGATGTAGTCAAAAGTTTTTACATTGTACATGTAACATAAGAAAATCTCTAATTCAAGAAATGCCAAGCACTACATGCAGTAATATTGTTTGGAAGATGTGAAAAATCGTTTCAGTGAAAGATTTCTAGCTCAACTAAATACCAATTGCAAATTTGGAAAATAGAATGAAAGTAAGAGTCTTATGAAGCAGTTGAGGTGTGAAAAACAAATTTGGACATATTTTTGTGTATTTTATTGTAGGAGAGGGCTAGCATGTACATATATTCAATTTACAAACTTACTGGTTAGAGTAAGTAGATTAAAAAAATAATAATTTAAGTTGGTTAAATAATTAAAACTAAACATATAAATATATAATTATGACTTGAAAAAAAAATGAAATAACACTAATTTAGATTCATCTTAAACTCAATTTTTAAGAGGGATTAAATTTCTTCAAGTACAAACTCAAAATTTTTAGATTTGCATTTTCACCTATTTGATCTTTTTGGTGCCTAATCAATAAAAACTTAAGACATATTTAGACTAGTGATAAATGGTAGTCAACTTCTTGATATATAAAATAAAATCATTTATATGTAAAATTTAAATTTATCAACACGAGGAAGTGTTTGGTTACTAACTTACTGATAAATGGTAGTCAACTTCTTGATATATAAAATAAAATCATTTATATGTAAAATTTAAATTTATTAACATGAGGAAGTGTTTGGTTACTAACTTACTACATTGTATAAGTTACTAAGATTGTGTAGACAAAAAGCCCTTTCATTTTGGTAGCTTGAGTAGTTGGCAAATAAATTTTCAGAGTATTGATCTCTATTTAATGAAATTCAATAGAAATAAGATTCCAAGTTTTAATGTGATAAGATTCCAAGTTTTAGTGTGAATACATAGTGAGATCATGGAAGACTGGCTGTGTATGGATCAACCTTATAAAATTATAAAGAAACTTTGCCAAAAGAGACAAACAAGGATGATTTTAAGGATGATTTTAAGGATGAAAATTTATATTAAAATGTAGAAACGTGGGCTAATATTACTAGTTCTTAATATGCAAAATGTAAAATGTTTGGCGATAGTTTTGTAAAAATATTCAAATTTATAAGGATTATATATAGTTTCTATAAAAGTTTGTTGATTTCTAAGGTAAAAACAATTTATTCTATGGAATCTGGGCGAAACATTTTTAGAAAAAATGGAAATTAGTGAATCTTTTTTTGGGAAAAACCATGGAAAATTAGCCCATTTGCGAAATTTAGCCCCTAAAATCATCTATGGAGACAAACATGGTTTAGATGCTTGCCAAGATGCCTAAAATCACAAATTTTAAACATTAACGATCGAGAATTGACACTCTCCAAATATTCTTCTCTTCTAATGTTATTTATTGTGGATTTCCTTAAAAAAAAAAAACCAGCTGCTTTGATACTCTTGGTAATAGTTTGAATAAGAAATTACAGTAAAAGGGGAAGATCTAGGAGTCCACAAGGGATTATTTACCCAGTGCAGGTCCAGGGATACTATAAACGAGATTAGATTCAAAAGCAAAATTAAGAGGAGATGCAAATGGGCACAATAGCAATTCTTGTTTCTTGGTGTTGAACTCCAGATTATATAGTGATGACCAACAACTTGGCAATGCTAAAAAAAAAGGGTTGTTTAACAATTCTTAAATTTTAAGGTGAAAGAAGGTGACAATGTCCTTTGTTTTGAAATTACAAAGGTTCATAGAAACAAGAGTTCTAGAGTGCCATGTAGTTATCCTCCCCACCATGTTCAATTCCTTCAAAGTGGATATGTTAGTCCATTGTGATAAGGCTAGAAGGTAGACGATTCCTAGGATAGATTCCACTCCAGTGGGCCGAGGTTCCACTCCGGTGGACTTCTGGATGCTTTGGCCCTTGCTAAGCCACAAGTGTCTGGTATAGTTACCCATTCCCATGATTATCCATAAATTACTTCCATGCAATGCCATTCTAGTAGAGATGATCCGGATTTTATGAGAAGAACGAAATGAATACAGATTATTAACAAGTGCTTAACACAAAATAACAGAGATACAATAAAACTGTTTTTTTATTCAATAACGAAATAAGCTGAAACTGTAAAATGCAATGGAAACAAGCTTGCTGGAATGGTGGTGGCTTATCTCTGAGAAGAGATGTGACGGCAGCGCGCATTCGCAAGAAGAAGGTTACAATAAGGCTCTGAAGGCCTTTTTACAATAAGCAAGAATGTCCAAAACCCTAGACATCCAAAAACCTAACCCTAGGAGATGAAGCGCCAAAAGTCATGTGGGCCCCGTTTGGGTAAGTTAGTACATCAACTTTCCGGGGTCGTAACTTTTGCATACGATCTCCGTTTTAGGCGTGTGATAGCCTGTTGGAAAGGTATCGTTGAGAAGATTCATTTTGGGGGCTTAATTATGCCTTCGGCTATCATTGAGGAGCTCGATCCCGAAAAACCTTCATTTAGGCTCTCAAAATGGTCCCAGAAGTTAAAATTGTTAAAAATAGTAAATTGCCAAAATTGTTAGAAAACTGTTTTGAGCCAGTTGGAAAAGGTGGGTGGCCACCAATATCTATGTGGATCAAGAGATGACAACGGTATTGGAAATGGTAGTACCGTAGACAACGTAGTCCAAGGTCAAGAAAAAAATAAATGAACAAGAATCTAATTACTAATTTGAAATTTAAACACTTGAATCAAAGAAAATATTTCAACTCTGATTATTGAGATAGGACACAAGTAGGTCTATACTACTAATAATATGATATATCTGAAAATGATCACACTAAGGGCTAACTAACTGGTTAACCAAACCTCCAATAGCACATACTATATATAGTTCACAACTAACCTTTATTAGGCCTCCTAACACACTAGCTGTAACAAGTAACTCCTTGTTACTTTTTACACCAAACCAACTAATGCAAGTGCAAGGCAATTCAGTAACCCTTTGCATTGAATTAAAAACACTCTATTAAACCTCTCCATGAGATACATAATATTTTCTAGCTAATATACATGCCTCATCCTTTTACCCTTTTATTGGCAATGTTGGCATATGCCTCATCCTTTATGCTTTCTGTACAAAGGCTAATGGTGCAACAATAATTTTTAATCAATGTCAAAAGCTCACCATAAAAATGTTAATAAATAGCTAGTCTTCATACGATAGTTACCAGGTTGAATCACATGCCAGCCTGTTGCAAAAGGATCTTGGGATTGTAACATCTTTATACAAAACCAGGAAAAACATGATATTACTTAGTTGTAACATCTTTATATAAAACAAGGAAAAACATTATATTACTTGATATAGCCAGATAAAGCCCAGCAAGACTTCCATTTCCAAAATGATAAGGTTTCTGATAAGTTTGAGCCCTATAGTCACAATAGGTATGACTAAATATCCTTATAGGTTAAAATCAATCAAATTAAATAGAAATGAATTGAGACTAAAATCAAAATTTAGAAACATGGATAAACTGTTCACTCTCGTTTGTGTCTAGCTGTGCCATTCCTCTTCTTCCCTTTGTGCTTTTTCGTTCTTTGAGACATATATTCAGCATTATCAGATTCAATTTTGTTCCTCTTGCTGATGGAGTCAGTTAAATCAACCTCCTGACTGCTTTGCTGCTTCCCTTAATCTCCTCAGCTGATTGAGTTTCTGATCCTCCCAGTAGTTGATGATTCGATGCCCAGTTATCAGCTGGTATCTTAGATTCAGACTTGCTCGCATGGGGTTATCCAGTAGGTTTTTCTGAATCATTACTTGCATTAAGCTCGACATGGGATAAAGCAATGCCTGAAATGGGATTCCAATGGATCAGTGGCACGATTCACAGCAAATAGTAATGTTGAGAGCACACAGGATAATACAAATGATATAGGGATAACAAGGGAGAATGGAAATATATAGTTTTTTGTGCACAACAACTCACAATAATGGGGGTCAATTGCCCAAATCGCTTCAAATGCAGCCTTGTTTGCAGCCTCCTTCAGATTTTTTGCAGGAGCTCCAGTGTAGGAAACCCCATTATTCTCCACAGTTGCTGTGACAGACTTTATAAAATGATACGTAGGAGGAGGGATGTTCTTCATTGAAGAAAGCTCCGCAAGGACACATTTAGGCCGTTTTCTCTCCTGCTTCGTTGTCAGCAAATAAATTAAGGAAGTTTACATAACACTCCACCATATTCAATCAAAATCACTAAAATTGTTAACAAGCCCAGTACAATCCTAAAACAGATGAAGGAAAAAAGAGATGCGAAATCCAACCAATACATCTTAAAAAAAACAACATTTGAAAATGATTTTGAGCATCTGGGTAGAAGTGAAACTTACTTTAAACTTAAACCCCTGCCATTGCAAATCTTCTACAATCCCAAAACAGATAAAGGGAAAAAGAGATGCGAAATCCAACCAATATATTTAGAAAAAAACCGCATTTAAAAATGATTTTGAACATCTGGGTAAAAGTGAAACTTACTTTAATCTTAAATCCCTGCCTTTGCAAATTTTCTACAGCTTCCTTACCTGCAGCATTCTGTGCTGCCTTCTTGTGGCTGAAACCAGGAGGGGATTCATATTTTGTCCCATTGATTGTTACACTGCACTTGAATTGAGAAAGATGGTCTGTGCCGTCATTCACAGTGTGGTAGAAAGGCAATGGCAAAGACTTCTTCTGTACATATTCTGGTAATCTGTTCTTAAACATTTGAGCAGGAGGCACCATATCAAGAAATGAAATGACACGACAAGACAAACCAAATAAGTGATGTTTCCCTGCTCTGACAGGAGATCTCGTGCACTAAATCAACAAACCAAATAACTGATGTTTCAGATCCCCTGCACTACAACGACCGACTACTATTTTCCAAATTATTGTCCTTATTTGTCTCCAGTGCTGAGCTTATACAGCTCCCTCCATTACCACACCCGATATTAAGGATTTACTGGTTTTCGCCATCTGTAATGCATCTGGAAACGCTTTGGTTAAGGCTTTAGTGGGGAAGTAACAAATCTTAACCCGCACAAACAGAATTTACATAAAACGCACGAAGAATTGAGAGAATCCTTGCATACATTTGGGTATTTTAAAGGAATTGGTGCATTACGATATGAATTGAATACTAATGGAGAGATTAGGAGGCCGGAGCTATCGACAGGATGCCTTGGTTTGATATTTCATTATCTCAGATTCTCATTGCTACCCCTTTGAAACATTGCTTCTAGATGACTCTGTGATTCTTTTTCCATTACAAGCTTAGAGATCCACAATGTTATTATTCTTGTGTTAAGAGGAGTTTATGTAGATCATGTAATTTTTGTGTGCTCTACAACAGTGTGTAAGTATGAGAGAGGTAAGTATGAGAGTGCCTATAAGAGTGTTGCACACTCTTGGGAGAGGTCATAGGTTCGAGCCTTGTATCTCTAGGGTGGCGGTTTAACACCTTATATCATTCACGAAGTGGGGAAGTATCCGGTGAGTTTCTCGGGCGAAATTTGAAGTGGGGAAGTATCCGGTGAGTTTCTCGGGCGAAATTTCCCATGAAAAAGAGTTTCTCGGACGAAATTTCCCATGAAAAAAAAAAAAAGTCCGAGAGTACCCATGTGTTGTTATTTAAGATATACCAAAACAAAAAAATAAATAAAAAATAAATAATTACATATGTATATAAGTATATGATAATATGTAAAATATTAAACCAACATAAATCTATTTTAAATCAGGATTTATCAAGTAGAGAGAAGATTTTTTTCTTATAATTCACAAACTAAACCACCAAACTTCATAAAAACTTATTATAAAATAAAATTTATTGTTTTTCATTTATTAATAAGTGTTGCATGGCACCGTAGTCCCTGCCAGGGAGTAAATGCATGGGCCGCAAGTTGCAGTACACATGGTATTCATGCATAATTTAGTATTCCTAGATTAGTTTTATTTGAAATTTATAAAAAATTATTAATGTTTGGTACATGAACGAAGGTTTCTAGGATCTAAGTTTGATAGTACATGAAATATTCAATGCATAACCAATGTAACCCAACAATTATGGAGTGGCGGGTTCACTTTTTTCATTTTTTATGGCCACCCTGTCCCCTGAAATACATTTTGCACCCAACACTTCCGTCATATACATTTTGCACGCAACAATTCGGTCATATACATGAGAGTAATTTATAGAAATGCACCGAACAAATACGGAGTCACGGGTTCACATTTTTCATGTCCAGCGTCTTCCGTGATATACATTTTGCACCAAACACTTCCACTATGTCAATTTTGCACCCAACAATTTCATCATGTACATGAGACTGATTAATTTATAGAATATTATAACATTGTATGAAGATTTATAGTAATTTATATAACGCTATAACATGTTTTACTTAATGAATAGTATAAACAATTATTTAAATTGTATTCAATAATTTTTCTTTATAAGTAAGATTGTATAAAAGTCTATCAAAATGAAGGACTATAGAGAATTTCCATGGTTTCAAGCTGTAAATACTGAGCTTCCCTAAGGGGAAACCAACTCAGCGAGCTGAACCGCTTTATAACTGAAGTCTAGACTGTTACTGACGCAAAAATAGTTCAAAACTTTGGCCCATAAGTGTGGCCGTTACAACAGTGGAAAGTGTAGATAGCATAACTATAATAACCATAGACAAATGCATGAAAGATCAACATGCACATGAGAAAACAACAGAGAAAAAAAAGAGACAGATCACTGGTATGGGCTATAGTACGGTGACGCGGCCATGCAGAAAGCGCCAAATGTCCTGTCCCCAGGAGGAGGCGGCTCCTCCTCGACTGGTGTCCGATCCAGTTGCATGGTGTCCTCCATCTGTGATGGCACGTGCTCTTCCTTCTGGACGTCCTCCGGCTGTGATGGAAGCCTCTGCTCCTCGTGGTCTGCCTCTGCGTGGATCAAAGTTTCCAGTGCCAACACTGGTGCAGAGGTCGTTGCTGGTTGGGTTGTTGTTGCTTGGCATGTCTCTGGTGGGAGGTGATGAGCACCCTGTAACGCGGAGAGCAACTGCAGGAGTTGAGAGGCTTTGTTGTCCAGGGTCTCTAGGCGGAATCGGAGGTCGTCCATGTCGCGACACAAGTTGAATACCAGGCTTTGCACCAGTGCAAGGCCTGTTTTCCACTCACATTTTGGGTTAGCGTTGGAACCGACTCAAGGTTGGGGTTTTTGTCACGAATTTTGACTAGCTTCCGGACCATCCATCTGAAATTGGGTGTCATGAGGTTGGTCCTGAAGCGACTGGATGGCTGGAGAGTTGGGAGGAGCCAAAGGGCCTGGGTGTGAAACATATGTTGAATTGCGTAAAGGTCCTAGGTTGTATTCGAGTGAGGACCCTGAGCAGTCTAGCCCCTCCATTATGTTGGCAAGGGACGCAGCAAGGGGCGGTAGAGAAGCGGGAATTTTAGTCGATTGCGCCAGGGATAAGGATGAGGTGGCCAAAGAGGAGGAGGATAGCAGTGAGGGAGCAGGTGGGGGACAAAGGACCAGGCAGGGCCAGTTTGGCTGGTAGGTTGACCCACGTTTCGACTTCCCTCGTAGTCGGGGCATCTTTGGGACAGCGGGAGAGCGAAAATGCACCAACAACAGAGTAGGAGAGGACAAAAGTAGAGTAGGGAAAGGCTGGGCAGGAGGCTGAGCTCTGAGAAGAAAAACCAGGAAAGAATAGGCCATCTGGAGCCACTGGAGCAATTGAAATAGATCGGGGAGCTGGTGAGGTTCCATAAATGGCCGTACGCACAGAGTAAAGGCCCAACGAGGTTCGTCGAAAGGATGTGAAGGCAGAGCAGGGCGCACTGAGAGTAATGACGCCCTGCCTTGAGTGAGTTGAAGTTAAAGTCACGAGACATGTGGGCAGGAAGTTGAAGTACATGGGTACATGGGCAAAAACCGGAAAAAGTAGTGGTAATGTCTATTACATAGGTTTGTTGACAAAAAACACAAAAAAAATAGCATTCATGGCTTATTTTGTTTAAAAGAAGGGATCGTGGACACAATAGAAATTGAAATTTATGAAATGAAAGGTTCCTGGACATCGTAATTTATACACAAAATATGTAATTTTACAAAGTAGAGCCCTCATTCAATACTTAGCTAGTTTTTGGATGACGAGTTGTCGGGATGTCGGGCTCAAAATTGGGCTTCTGTTCTTTCGTGTCCTACAAAAAGCACTGATAGTTCTGCGATATACAAACTGAAAATCAGACTTGCAGACTATTAGAATTTTAAATCCCCAAGGAAAAAAACACAAAAAATTAGTAGCAACGTATGTTACATAGGTTTGTGGAGAAGTGTTTGGTGCAAAATTGACATAGGTTCACGAATGCTACTTGACATACAAATTGACATACTAATTCACAAATTAGTTTTCTTTAAAACAAGGGCTAGTGGATACAAAATAAATTGAAATTTATCAAGTTATAGGTTCCTGGACAGCATAAATTATACATATGAAATCTGTAATTTTATAAAGTACATGGACATAAGCTTGATTCCGGGTTGTTGGGGTGCTGGGATGAAAATTTGGCTTATGTTGTTGTGTGGCCTACAAATAACACCGAGACTTCCGCAATATACAAATTGACAAGCGGTCTTGCAAACTATTTGAATTTTTGGATCGCAGGTTCTCGCGGGCTGGCGGGCTGAAAATCAAATATGTAATTGGGCTTTTGTTGTTCTGTGGCCTACAAAAATCAAATATGTAATTGGATTAAGTAGATATATAGAGCATGCATGAAAGCTTCATTCCGGGTTGTCGTGGTTGCGGGCTGAAAATTGGGCTTTTGTTGTTTCGTGCCCTACAAATAACACCGAGAGTTCCGCGATATACTTAACAAGCTGTTTTGCGGACTATTTAAATTTTTGGATCGCGAGTTCTTGGACTAGCGAGATGAAAATTGGGCTTTTGATGTTCTGTGGTCTACAAATAGCACCTAGAGTTCCACGATATACATATTGACAATCGGACTTGCGGAGTATTTGAATTTCAAGGGGCTCGTGTCGAATAACCAAATTGAAATAATAAACTCAATAACTTATTTTTCTATCAAAATTAGTTTTCCTTTTTACATATGTTGGTGGAAAAAAAAAGAAAAACAAATAGCATTGAGGTCTGTTACATAGGCTGGTGAACATAAGTATGAAAAAATAGCGTTCCCGAATTAGTTTTCTTTAAAAGAGCGGGTTCTTGACTTAGCTAATTTTTGGATCGCAGGTTCTCAAGCTGGAGACCTGAAAAGCGGGCTTTTGTTGTTCCGTGTCCTACAAGGAGCACCTAGAGGTCCGTGATATACATATTGACAATCAGACTTGTAGAGTATTTGAATTTGAAGGGGCTCGTGTCGAATAACCAAATTGAAATAATAAACTCAATAACTTATTTTTTCTATCAATAAAATCATTTATAATTAATTAAAACAAGTTTAGCATTCCTGAATTAGTTTTCTTTTTTACATATGCTGGTGGACAAAAAAAGAAAAAGAAATAGTACTGACGTCTGTTACATAGGCTGGTGAACATAAGTATGAAAAAAATAGCGTTCCTGAATTAGTTTTCTTTAAAAGAGTGAGTTCTTGACTTAGCCAGTTTTTGGATTGCGGGTTCTCGGGCTGGGGACCTGAAAAGTGGGCTTTTGTTGTTCAGTGTCCTACAAATAACACCGCTAGTTCCACGATATATAAATTGACAATTGGACTTGCGGACTATTTGAATTTTAAGGGGCTCGTGTTCAAAAAATTTGGCATTCGCGAATTAGTTTTCTTTACATAGGTTTTACATATACTAGTGGAGAAAAGGACAAAAAGTATAGTACCAATGTTTGTTACATAGGGCGGTCGACAAAAGTACCAAATCAATAACATTCCCAAATTAGTTTTCTTTAAGACCATAAACTATACATAGAAAATACTTAACTGTCTATACATAATGTCTATAAAAATTTAGGAACACATAAAAGCAAAAAAAAACTAGCATTTCCAAATTAGAGCATGGACGTAACCCTCATTTGATACTTAGCCAGTTTTTGGATCGCGGGTTCTCAGGCCGGGGACCTGAAAATCGGGCTTCTGTTGTTCCATGTCCTGCAAATAACACCGAGAGTTCTGTGATATACAAATTGATAATGGGACCTGCGGACTATTTGAATTTTAAGGGGCTCGTGTCCCAAAAATTTAGCATTCGCAAATTAGTTTTCTTTACATAGGTTTTACATACGGTGGTGGACAAAAGCACAAAAAATATAGTGCCAATGTCTGTTACATAGGGCGGTGGAGAAAATGACCAAATAAATAGCATTCCCAAATTAGTCTTCTTTAAAACAGGGGTTCGTGGATACACGAAATTGAAATGTATCATATTATAGGTTCCTGGAGAGCATAAATTATTCTTTAAAACAATGACTCATTGACACAAGAAATTGAAATTTATGAAATTATAGGTTTCTGAAGACCATTCCCGAATTAGAGCATGGACAAAACCCTCATTCGATACTTAGCCAGTTTTTGGATCGCGGGTTCTCAAGCTGGGGACCTAAAAATCGAGCTTCTATTGTTCCATGTGCTGCAAATAGCACCGAGAGTTCCATGATATACAAATTGACAATGGAACTTGTGGACTATTTCAATTTTAAGGGGCTCGTGTCCCAAAAATTTAACATTCACGAATTAGTTTTCTTTACATAGGTTTTACATACGGTGGTGGACAAAAGCACAAAAAATATAGTGTCAATGTCTGTTACATAGGGCGGTGGACAAAATGACCAAATAAATAGCATTCCCGAATTAGTTTTCTTTAAAACAGGGGCTCGTGGATACAATAAATTGAAATGTATCAAATTATAGGTTCTTGGAGAGCATAAATTATACATAACAAATATGCAATTTTTTAAAGTAGATATTTACTTTTATACATACAAAATATGTACTTTCATAAATTATGGGGATGAGATTTTATAGAGCATGCACAGAGCCCTCATTCCATACTTTCACGAAGCCTTGATTCGATACTTAGGCAGTTTTTGGATCACAGGTTGTGGAGCTGGCAGACTGAAAATTGAGCGTCTGTTGTTCCATGGCCTAAAAAGAGCACCCAAAGTTTCGTGATATACAACTTGACAAGAGGACTTGCAGACTATTTTAATTTTAAGGGCCTTTGTGGCAAAAGTATGAAGGATAGGTGGTCAAGATGCAAGAAATGACATACTCTCTACACGTTTGAGTACAAAAAAAGTAGTGAACACAATTTTATGACATTATATAAAAAATAATGAAACGTGTTACATATTCCTGAACATTTAAAGAAACACACACACACACACACACATATATCTGAAATATGATATCTCAAATTTGAGTCAGTGATTTATTTCATACTTTATTTTGAAAATGACTAGGTCGGAGAAAATATGCATAGGAAAAAAAGAGAACTAAGATAAAATAAACATAATGACTTCACATTCAACATAGCTGAAGATAAAAATCTAGGAACACGTAAATATATAAGGAGACAAAAGAATAGTTTTATTTGGAATATATGAACAAAATAATAGTTTGTAAATGGAAATGTAAATGTGTTTGTCATATAGATTGAGATTGGGGCTCTCGCGGACCATAACAAAAATATGTACAAGAAATAGGACCATGGAAAGAAGTTGGACACAATACAATGTAATACCTGAAAAGTAGAAATGGGCAGATCATTTTTTGGCTATAGATTTCTACTCAGAAAAGTTGGAATAATTGGATTGATAAATAAAGAACTATGCATTTCCCTGTTGGATTTCGTCGGTGACCCAGTTCAAGTTCTCTTCAATATAGCTTCTCAAGGGGGAGACGTTGATGTCATTGTGGATTTTAATGCTGAAAAATTCATTTTCTAATTCACTTAGATCAATTGAAAGTTTACACAGAGCTTCATCAATATCTCCATTCTGTATTGAATACCAGACTAACCAGTTGTCCACCTCTTCTTCATGATATTCAACAATCCTGTAAAAATTTTCTAAAGACAAGGCCTTCAAATTATCAACTTGTTTATCGAAAGCTTGCTTGGTTGAGGCCAGTGAGTTGAGGATTAAACTGGGGTCCTAGAAGCCGTTTGTCTTTCTTGCTAAGTCTATTTTGGTGAGCTTTGTGAATAATGCTTCTTTCTTTGATATTGCTTTCTCACATGATTGGACGATGAGATACAGGTTCTTCACTTTCTCTTTCTAGCATGCTTCTAATTGAGTGAGTCGTTTATTGGAAGGGAGATCATGTTGTCTTCTTCTTGTCTCTGGCATGTTGTTGACATGAAAGGCAAAAGGTATGATCATGTGCACATAGAAAGTTTCTGCAGAAGTAGGAGCAAGTTATGTGCCCTGCTCCCCAGGGAATCCATATTCTGTGATGTTTCCCAAGCCTTAGTAATAAGTTCCATTCTTTTGTTGATATTTTTCTCGACATATCCTCTACAGGATGCGAGGAATCTAGAGGGCCCTTTTAGATTTGTTGCAGGGGTGCACGTAGTAGCATGCATGGCTATTCCCAAAGAACTGTGAAGCAATGGCATAGGAAACAAATCTTCCTCTAATTCCTTAATCCGGTTCTTTAGCCTGGCATTTTCTGCTTCAATGACTCCAACAGTATCATGAAGAGAATCTCTGGTTTCCATGTGAAGTTGAGAGATTTTGGACGCCTGCATATTGGCAAGGTCAAGTTCTGAACGATGTTTTCTTTTCTTATTTTTTACATCTCTTTTTTCAATGATTGATTTTTTTGATTCGGATTCAAAAACAACACTCTGGAATACGAAGGATTCATCTTCATAAAAAATTAGGGTATCAACCATGTCCATTGAGCAGGTATGCTGAATTGTGTCTCCGGGCTGATCAAGGTTGCAAAATATGCTTTCCAAATCAACGTCAAGATCCATGTTTTCACTATAAATTTTTGTACGGGAATCTCGTGAGGAAGATGTTCACTATATCTCTACAAAACTGTTGTAGAGTTGGTGCTGGTACTTAATGAAAACATTGGTTTGCTCCAGATGCTGCTTGAAATGAAATAATGGAGGGGACAATATAACCCCCCCCAGAAACATTGCTTCAATGCGTGCGGATGCAAAATCTCCTCATTAATGACTATCTATGCGTGTTATATGATGTCCTATTAGAAGTAAAGCTTAATTATTGCATACTTAGAAGTGTGAAGATGGCAGTTACAATGAAGAACATTTAAGGATTGAAGGTTTCGCGAACGAACCAAGATGGCGGCGTGCGAATGACATTCCATGGTATTTGAAATTAAGACTGGGAAGAGATTAGAGGTTTCATGAAGAAAGCAAGCTAGCGGCGTGCGAATGAAATTCCATGGCGTTTGAAATTAAGAATGGGAAGGGATAAGAAAAGCCCTCGCAAAAATTGCATTGATGGTAGAACTTCTCGAGCCTTGCACGCACCAATGACATCTTAGACAGTGTCTGCACGATGACATGTTAGCATTAAAGATTTAGAAAGAAGACACACACACACACACACACACACATATGTAAACACTATTTCTTATTATGCACACATGCGACGGTGACGGGCACGGGGAAGAGCAAACAAGGAAGGAATGGCCAAGTCTGAAAGTGCATGGTGAAACTACTGAGTGTTCAATGCTAAAACTACATGAGTCAGAATTTTTTAGCTAACCAAACCAAAGGGCTCGGTTCGATTCCTAGTGCATATTTCATAATTCATGTGCAACACCAACTTTGCGGTTACTAGATCAATATGTGTAGAAATGAGGCAAAACTAAAAATGTACCTTCATAAAGTATGGACATGAGATTTTATAGAGCATGTCATGGATGATTTTAAGGATGGAAATTTATTTTAAAATGTAGAAACCTTGGAGAATCTCACTAATCATTTATATGCCAACTATAAATGTTTGGCGATATTTTTGTAAAAATATTCAAATTTATAAGGATTTTATATAGTTTTTATAAAATTTTGGCTATTTTTGAGGTAAAATAATTTTATCCTATAGAATTTGGGCGAATCATTTTTAAAATAGTGAATCTCGTTTTTGGAAAAACCATGGAAAATTAGCCCATGAGCGAAATTTAGCCCC
>ML782486.1:209886-246221 GCA_009831015.1 Picea engelmannii | reverse complement strand
TTTTATAAAATTTTGGCTATTTTTGAGGTAAAATAATTTTATCCTATAGAATTTGGGCGAATCATTTTTAAAATAGTGAATCTCGTTTTTGGAAAAACCATGGAAAATTAGCCCATGAGCGAAATTTAGCCCCTAAAATCATCTATGGAGCATGTACAGATATGTCATTCCATGCTTTTCCACTTTCGAGATCGCGGGTTCTTGGGCGGGCGAGCTCAAAAAAATGTCTCTATTGTTCAGTGTTCTACAAGTAGCACACACAGTTCCATGATATATAAATACAAAAGCAGACTTGTGGGTTGGTTGACATTTTATAGACCATTCATAGTTTTTGGATCGTGGGTTCTCGGGTTGGCGGGGTAAAAAACGGGGCCCTATTGATTGGTGACTTACAAATAGCTTATGATAATAAACTGACAAGTGGATTTGTGGGTTGGCTGGCTCAACATTCTACTCCAGGGCTGGCAGGCTCCTAGAAATGAGAAATACATACCAAATATGCACAGATCCATTATTCCATATTTACAAACTCATTTGGATCACGGACTTGGCACTGTCCGACTCCCAGTGCATATTTCATAATTCATGTGCAACACCAACTCTGTGGTTACCAGATCAGTGTGTGTAGAAACGAGGAAAAACTAAATATGTACCTTTATAAAGTATCGACATGAGATTATATACACCATGTACCCATATCACATTCCATACTTGCGGGTTCTCGGGCGGGAGGGGTAAAAAAAAAGGCCTCTATTGTTTCGTGTTCTACAAATAGCACATACAGTTCCACGATATACAAATTGACAAGCGGACTTGCGGGCTGGGTGAGATTTTATAGACCATGTACAGTTTCTGGATCACGGGTTCTTGGGCTGCCGGGGTTAAAAACAGGCCTCTATTCTTCGGTGCCTTACAAATAGATTATGATAATAAATTGACAAGTGGATTTGCGGGTTGGCTGGCTCAACATTTGTCAATTGACAAGCGAATTTGTGAGCTAGCAAGATGAACATTCTACTTCTACTGATTTCTGTGATATACAAATTGAAAGACTCCGGGGCTGGCGCGCTCCCACAAATGAGCACTACATACCAAATATGCACAGATCCCTTATTCCATACCTAGCCACTTATTTGGATCGCGCACTTGTGGGCCGCACATTCTACCTTTAATGTTTCATGTCCTGCAAATAGCCGTCATAGTTGTGCGATATACAAATTGACAAGTGGACTTGCGGGCTGGATGGCTCAACATTGCATCTGTTGGATGGCACACGTGCAGGGTAGCGGCCTCTATGCGCAAAAAAAAAAAAAACATAGCTGCAAACAAGTTTGACAAACACAGAGAAAGTAAACGAAAAACTAATTACTATGGAACACAGACAGAAAAAGAATGCACCTTTGCATTGATTGGTCTACATCTCTGGGTAGGAGTTCTTTGCGTCGTCTAGTTTTCCTATTTGTTTCTATCAACAAAAGTACAAAGAAAAACGGATATGAACATAAGTTCAGATGTTAAGAAAAAGGCAACTACTATGTACATATACAAAAAAGAAATAGAATAAGATGAATAGAGTCACAAATAGTTTTTGGGAGGATGTACCTTTTTTTTTTTTTTGCACAGTGTATATTTTATAATTCGAGTAGAACACTGTCTGTATGCTCACCAGAAAGATATGTGTAGAAATCAGGGATACAGATATGCTTTGAAACATATAAATATGAGTTTGCAATAAGTTTGATGTATATGTCATAATTCAAGTGAAATACCAATTGTATCGTGATCAGACCAATATGTGTCTAAGACAAACATACTGTATTGAGGAATGGACACATTGGACCATACATGGTCAATAAGTGCATTTTGCAAATGGCCTGTGTTGTTCAAAAGAAAGCGGACACTGTATTTGCACATGTAGTTTTCCAATTCTTTTGTTCTGCTAGTATTTTGTAGCATATCAATATTGAAGTCTCCTACAAGTACAATGAGTTCATTCATATGGAAATGGGCCAATGCATTGGAAATAACATGCACTATGTTGGAGAATGTTGCATGGGGATCAGTATGCAGATTTAGTATTGCAACTTCTGTTCCATGGGAAAAAAAATTTGCAAGCACCGGTTCAACATTCTTTTCTTCGATATGTATATGGTCCAAAATCGGTACATGATTTTTCACTAGTATCATTACCCCATGTGTAATGTAACTTGATATGCAATTGTGATTTGGGAATTGTTTGTTCTGCATGCATAATTCCATGTGTGTTTCTTCCAAGCACAAAATATCAGATTGCATTATATCATAGTCATTCAGTATATCATCCATGTGTGCATTTAAGCTGCGTGTGTTAAGCGAGAGAATTGATATAGATGAATTTGTTTGTATGGATTGGTAATCATAATGCCATTTCCATTTTGCGGTGGTCCTCAGTCATTCCATTTCAATATCAACTTTCTGTTTCACTTTGAAGTTATCTTTTGTGAGAGGACTTCGTAAATACAAGGAGTCTATGCTTTTGACACGAGACAGTGCTGTGTATACAAGTCCATGTATCTGAATTCTAGCAGGCTGAAATGCAACATTATCAAGTGTTAGTCCTTTTGATCTGTGGACTGTATATGCACATGCAAGTTTAATCAGAAACTGTTTTCGAATCTTCAGTCAACTTGTCTTTGTTGATGTCGATACTAGCTTCGATATTCGCAAAATAGGTGTCCAATCGCTTTCAGTTTTTGAATTATATAGATAAGACAACTTGCTTGCTTGTCGCTTGCCTATATGTGATTCATGGAACTTAATCCAAAGGACATCCACTTTTTATGTCTTGGTATATCCTTTCAGTATTCCATCTGCACCATTCACCAAGCCATGCTATGAATTATAGTTCCAGGCATATATTTCAACCAACATTTCTAATTTGAGGACAAGCTGCAAAGGTAAAGTGACTGAATGTTCATGACGTGGCACATTTCCATGGTTGTCTTCTTCCAGGTCAATGGAATTGATGATGATATCATCGCCAGGCATGAGCGATAGCATGTGGTTGTTATGCTTTGTAACATCCTTATTTCTGTAGAATAGGTAAGGTAACGTTGGGTCTGTTGGTGCAGGCCGTAATCACCTCAAATTGATATAGGTCAAGTCATCATGTGTTTGGCTATTTGTGCACATTCTATTCAGAATTGCAATGAATTTTTCATCTATTTGGCGCATTGTAGTATGAAACTCAAAGCATTTAATATTGTCTCTCCAGAATTCATGGGTGACTGTTTCCATGTTAATGGTAGGTTGTTCAAATATCAAATAATCTTGGATGGGTTGTGCCTGGTAAAGATCCCCATAGAATATCATGTCAATGTTTCCAAAGTATTTCGTCTGTACATGTTTTATGCTTCTTAGTCGGCTATCAATGGAATACAAGAACTGACTCCCAATCAAAGATGCTTCATCTATAAAGACAAGTTGGAGTTCCTCATAAAGCTTAGACAATGTATCCAACATTTCCTTGCTAAGTGGAAGAAACTGTGACTTGTTAAAAGGCATTAAAAATGCAGAGTGGACTGTTGTTCCACCAACATTGTATGCAACTTTTCTTGTGTATACAACTATTAGGCCCTTTGGTTTCATAGGATCAGAGGAATTGTTTGAATCATAGATTCGTATAAGCATTTGAAACAATGCTTTCGCTGTGAATGTCTTGCTTGTTCYTGCTCCGCCTGTAAGTAACACGTGCATAGGACTGTTCATGTTCAAGCATTTTTAAGAGCAATGTCCTTTACAATTGTTTGTTGTTCGTGATTCAACAAACGTCTTATTCTGTGGTATTCATTATTTTCAATTAGCAAAGGATGTTTTGTAACTTGAAAACCAAGATTGATACGTTTTTCACTTCCAGCCAGAGGACGAGGCAAATCCCCTTGCAAGTCATAGGACTCAGAAAGAGTTCTGGTTGCTTTTGGGTTTCTGAATGTGTCATCATGATCGCTAGTGTTTTCTAGTTCATTAAGTGCAACTTCTAGATCACCCCATGTTGGATTAACATTGTAGGTAAATCTAGCTTCATTGATGTGCACTATAGTCTCAGACGCAACATACACAACCTCCCATGTAGAGAAGTTATGTATTAATGACTCTTCGTTTTCATCGAACGGAACGTACAACAACAATTTTTCTCTACAATAGTTTTCATAGTCACAATGTTTATTGTATTTGACAAACCATATGACAGAGGGTTTTTTTCTTTTTGATATGGGTGCACCACTTTTTTTGTAATGCGATATAAATTTTGCTAAGAAGATATGCCTAATAGGAGATGGATGCTGGACGTAATAATCAATAATAGAACGACATACGATGTCCTCTGAATTGTCAGGCTCTTGTTGCAGCAAAACCGGTGGTTTAAGCACAAATGTGTGTTTTTCAAGTGGAGATGTGTTTATGAAAACACATTTTCTTGAACTACAAGTGAGGGGCAAGGAAAGTGCAATGTGAACTACTTGCTGAGTAGAAATTTGTTGAAGATTAAGCAACGTATTTCCAAGTGTGCGTATCATTTGTATGGCATCAATATGACTTCTTTCATGTTCTTTGTGTATTCTTCTGAATGCACTTGTCATAGATTTGTTAATCTTCGTCATATGTGAGGTACAATACGACGCTGCAGCATATGCATTCAGAATGTACTGCGCATATGTATTTTCTTTCCACATAACTGCCATGTCCTTGGAGAAACTGTTTTTCCAAATATGGGAGAGTTTTCGTTTAAGGAAAAGTGTTGGTTGCCTAAGCGTACATTGTATGGCTTGGATGTACTCATCTTCTGATAGATTTACCTGTGTCAAGAAGGAATTAAAGCTCATCATTTTTTCATATCCTCCTTGTTCTATAAATGAGAACAAGGATTTAGATTTCTCAACAACAACATTGTCCTCTAGATTAACTGGCTCTATGATTCTTGTAGCTCTCATTGGTGGCATGGGAAAGTTGTATCTGCAATGCGAGTTTTTTCGTTTTCTACAACTTCTTGTATGGTAATGTCTATGGAATTTTGCAAGTTCTGGATCCAAATGATCTATGTTGCATGTTATGTATTTATCCACAAATTGTTCGATCTTTGAATTGTTATCAGCTCCATAGACCGATGCACCCTCTATCCACAACAGTGCATGGTCATGTTCATTTCCCCTATTCTGGAATTCAGTAACAAAAAAGTAGTCCAATATTTTTTCGAAAAATGTTTCATCATGGCATATCAATTGTCTCAAAGCATTTACTCTATGTCTATAGTAGCAAGTACATGTCACCGGGTCTTTTCTTATGAGGTAGTCAATGTCGTTATTTTCTAGTGTATCGGTTTCTTTTTTACGTTTCCTATTCCTATGCAGGTCAGATACGACAACCACCAATGGATCCCAACAATGCTTTGCACTTGTAAATGTGATGAAAAATGTTGGCGAGCCCAATTGCCAGATCATTGATTTTTTTGTTTTGTTTTGTTTTGTTTTGTTGCAAATAGTCAGGAGAGGTGCAGATATTTTTGAAATCTATGTATCCAATATCAGATTTCAAAATTTTTTCTAGGTTTACTTTGTACTTCACATCCTTGGTGAACAACTTTCTTCCTTGTAACTGGCCTTTTCTTATTCATACCCACATGCAGGACAAAACTTTCTCTATTATTATGCACATTGTTTTGAAAAACAAATTTGTTATGAGACAGGAGAATTAACCGCTTGAATGTAGCAGCTCCCATCAGACTATTTTATGATAAATGAATCGTTATGTAATATTAGTGCCTCGTGGATATCCATAGAAGAGTGTCAAAAAGTTTATTTCCTCAGTAAATTTGTCCTTGAATATTCCAAGTGGACGCTGCCCCTCGATAAGTGCAATTTCGACAATTTTGTCTTGCAAGTCACGAATGCACTGTGAATCAATGAATCCATGCACCAATGTTTCAACAAGTGTTTCATTCTCCAATTCATCACTTGCATCAAAATCACTAGGATTTTCAAGAGAGTGTCTGCATAGTTTCCATGTTCTTTTGGAAGAACACTGTCCCAGTTGGCATTTATACAAATGTTCTCTGCTTTGTACAGGTCCCTGGAACATAATTCCTTTAATTCTTTCATAACAACATGCACACGCACTTTGCCTGTCTGATAGGCATTTTTGTATCGCAAGCGTCTTTTCAGAGCCACATTGATTATAATTGTATTGTTAATGAATTGTGGTAACACTTTTTGCACAACATCTAGTTGAACAGGCACATTAATAATTGATCTTGTTAAGCCCATCTGGGGTCGTTTATAGCCCCAAGGTCTGATTTGAGCAAATGCAATTTGCAGAGACATAAGTCTCTCCTCAAGTTCCATAAGTGCACTTACATCTGCTAGTGCTGTATTACATCTTATTCGGTCAGGGGTTGCAAACTATGCCAATTTTCCATTTTCAAGCGATCATTTTTTGTTTTTCAAGCGATCTGCTAGTGCTGTATTACATCTTAGTCGGACAAATTTGACGAATAATGTTTTTCAAATTGTGATAACTTACTCTACGTTTTTTGTCTAAGCAGTCTATGGCCTCATCACAACTGTCATGAATTTTACGCATGTTTTTTTTGTTCAAGCCCTGTCGGCCCATATCGCAACTGAGAGGAGTTTCATTTTCACTAAAAAATCATTCCACGTGTATGCAAATTCAATGTCATTTGGGCGGCATGGACAGTTAACCCTGAACTACCGATATGTGCAAGAAAAGGTTCATAATGGATATGTGTTGTATATGTTTTCAACGAGAGGATGTCAATTGTTTGGTCATAATTTGAATCAATAACCCAGGAATGGACATTGGCATCTGGCAAGGGAGACCACACCTAGATATTCACCCTGAATATCATAGACATCCATTGCAAACATAATCTGCAACTCTCCATATTCCCTTTTTCATATGGAAGCACCATGCTCATAAGGTATTCCTGCCAACTTCCAATTGCCGACATATTTTTTATGAGATATGGGAAAAGTTGTTGATGCAAGCACCTAAAATCTTGTTGGTTTCCACCTATAATTGCATTGCAAAAGGACTGTATAGTGTAAAGTCACAGTGACTGAACATCGAACTCTGTCGCCACCCAACATCAAATTGCATTGAACAAACTATCCCCACAGCTAGACACAACGTTTGTTGCCAGCTGTAAACCATGGCAATCTATGCCATGCAAAATCCATTTCCATTGCAATTGAAGGTCTTTGCAAATAATAGACAAGTAGATACGATGACCTTCTATATTGCATATGGACATTTTCTTGTACAACAGTGATTCATAATGGCCACTGAGGGCATTGGCATCATGGAACAAGATGAAATATGGATTGTCAGATGCAATTTTGTTGAATAGTAGATATCTTGTTTTTCTTTTCAATGACCAAATGCCAACTGATATATTCAACCAGTTAGACAACCACCGTATACAAAATGTATGTCCCCAAAGTCCCCTCTCATGCGTAGGAAGAACTGGAGATGCAGACAACCACATCTTTGAAAAATATGTACTGACATCATGTATTCCATGCAACTGCCGAAGAAAATCAGATTCCAGTTCATATTCATAGGACTGCAAAGCCTCAACATCACCATTTTTAAAATAGGTCAAGAAATAATCTATCAATCCATTGCGCAGCTCGGTCGATGCATAGCGGAAATGCAATAGAACCTGGAATGTATCAAAAAGGAAATCCCCAACAGTATATGAGAATGCATCCAATCTAAAAAGCCCATTTCTATGCAAAACCACGTCAATGTTGTCATGTATAATGGACTATGTATCTATTTCATACGACTCAACATCTATTACTTCTTTCATCTCTTCAACTGTCATTTTGAAGTTGTTTGCTACATACTTTATTTTTCTATGAAAACAAAGAAAAGCAGGGGAAAAAAAATAAAAGGTAGCAAAATAAAAAAGGAAAGCAAAATAGGCTACCAATCCCCGTATGTATCTTTCAACCTTCTTCTTCTCAAATTGAATCCCCCCTAGTCCCCATAGCAGATGAGAAGAAAACACATAAATAAATAAAACAATAACTTTACTTAACAGAAACAGAACAGGTAGACGCAGTTTTCTGACCCATAGAATAAAATCATACCCTGCATCTACACACCACCAGATTTTCCCCTCTTCTGATGGCTCCCAACTATTTTTCGTAAAGCCCTCTGCATTGCAAGATGCATGGTTTCCAGGAATAGAAACTAAGAGCACAGACAAAGATGGTCTGCAACAGAATTTGAAGGCAGGGACTCCTAGCATTGAAAAACCAACAACAACAGGGAAACTTACCCGTCAATAAAGGATGACAAGAGCTCAGCCCCAAAAACTGCAAACCACAACAAAAAGACCAACAACTTGCAAAGTTGAAGAACAACAAATCAGTGAACAACCACGAAGAGATCGAACTTCAAGTGCAGGACCTCAACTTTGCAAAGTTGAATCAAACAGGAACCAGAATCATGGAACGAACTAGCGAACAAGGACTGAGCACTTGAGAAGCGATGCCAACGATGAACAAAATTGTATTGCAACGCATCTGTACAATAATCATTTAATACTGCCAGAGCTGTTAGGTGAACAGTTAAGACTGTCGGGACCGTCGAAGGGTGTAGGCATGTTAAAGCATTTAAGAAAATATGCAGCGTGGCAGGCTTGTTCTCTCAAAGCACGCAACAATAAAACAAAAATCACACATAGTAATATGGTAGAGAATGTTTTCTACCCAGTAGAAATTGCTAAGGGAAACATTCAAACTAATGCTAGCATTAATCCACCTTCGACCAATGCATAATAAAATATATGATTCAAAAATACCATATACTACCAAATACTTTGGATATGCCGAGATATTTAACATTGGGAATAGCGAAGGCGGCAATAAGACCTCCAATCCGTTGTCCAATCAGATCTTGACAAACATGATACTTTTTATTATATAAAAATCGATGTTTTCACTTCCCTTGTTCCAACAATAGACAATATGCAAATATTTATAGTTAATGCACAATCTAATACCGGGTCAACGATTTATCGATTGCTATAGTCCCTATATGCCTATGGTAGGGACTAATAATAAGAAAACACTTATTTAAAAACAATTGAAGAGATAATTTTCCAAATACTTTTAAAATAATTATTTCTTTTCCGTCCACAAATTTGAAAAGAATTAATTAAATTATCACTTTGAAAATATTTTTTCCTTTTCTATCCACAAATTTGAAAAGAATTAAATAAATGATCTTCTTATAATTGAGAAATAGTGTAAAATAAAATTTATTTATCTTTTCATAATTGAGAAATAATGTAAAATAAAATTTATTTATCTTTTCATCTGAAATGATATTCAACTCATTTGAATATAAGGGGTATTTCATTTTCTATCATAAATTTTGAAAATAAAAATAATTTGTTTTTCCATTCATTCATAAATTTTAAATATATGTAAAGATTAATATTAAAAAATGAAACTTAAATTAATAGATTTTTATAATAGTTATATTTCAAGATACTTTTCTAAATGGAGGAGTTTTGATATAAAATAAATATTTAAAAATAAAAAACAAAGGATTCATTACTAATCTTCAAATTTATGGGCTCATGTGGTGTACCTCCCCTACTTCTTTTGTTAGGACCTTGTTATAGGTTGTCTTTCGGGATTGTCCATATGCTCAATCATTTTTAAAAATTAGAGTTATGGTGGAAGTGGTTGACATTGATATGTATTAGCAAATAATGTTCGTTGATGTTGATAGATTGCAAGTCTTATTATTCATTTTTTCCATAGTTGTAGATTATCAAATGGAGGAATCCGTGATAGGCAAGTTTCATTCTCAACATTTTAAACCTTAATGCAAGTCCATTATCAGGGAAGGGTTTGAAATATTGAGAATGAAACTCATCTACCACAGATTGCAAGTTGTCAGCATCAACCATCACACCTTATCCATTAATGGGCCTTGTCATCAACTCCAATTACAATGCCTTACCATCAACAACTAGTGATTATGTCATTGATGTCAACTAGAAACATTCTTCAACATCAATGAACTTGAGGACTAAAGTGTTGTCAACATCGACTAGAAGCACCCATCGATGTTGCTGACCTTAGAGAGAAAAGTGTTGTTAATGTTGACCATAGTGCCACTTCATTGACAACACCACTGAATAATTATTATTGTCAACCTTGATGAGTCATCGAGGTTAACCAAACAAAGACCATCATGGAAAAGTATGAGAAATGCTCATCGTTAATCACTAGTTATTGATCTTTTTTATAACTACCTATGGAATTGACTACGACTACTTTTGATGTATTACATTGATTATATAAACTTATTATCAATTGACATTGTATGGTTGGAGATTGAGAGCCATCTTACATATTTTAGGAATAATAAGATGGATGCTATGATTTTTTTATCATTTATCTCTTCTCTCTTCTCTCTCTTATATATTTGAATATTGAATGTTGCTTTCTCTTTAAATATGTAATTGAAAATGGTAACTCATTAGGGGAATTTTGAGGAAAAAAAATGGCCTCATAACAGAAAATGTACCACCAAAATCCACTTTATAAGAGCCAATCATAATTCAGAGGATGACATCATCCCCTAGGGATGATTTGACATTGGTTGAGTTAAAGATGGTGAGTTGTCACATTTTGAATGGTGGATGGAAATCTAGAGTTAACCGTGGTAATACTATGAGTACTTTTAAAACCAACACATAAAGTACTCATAATCAATCGTTTTTCCCACTTTTTAATAAAATAATATTATTGTCCTCTCATACTCTTTTGGAAAAAACAATACCCGTCCTTGCAAGAATATCGATATTTTGTCACTCTTCTTCTTAATAAATGTCATTCGTTCCATTTTCCTTATTACAATTTGTTTTTGTATTCCTCTTATTTCTTATTTGACTTATTATATTAAATGATTAAAAAAAAAAATTCAAATTCCAAACTGTGCTATCAAAGGTCGGGTCAATTTGGTTTACTATTCCTTTTTCGTGCCTTCATTTTCGAGCTTTGAGTGGGCTTGATAGCAGGAGGAAGTCATGATTTGGTTTACTATTGCTTCATTGGGCTTTGGGTGGGTTTGATAACAAGAAGGATGCTTCGATTTGGTCTACTATTGTGTGTTTAGGTTTCAGGCGGGTCTAATAACATGGAGGAGGTTGTTCTTTTGGCAATAGATTCAAGGAACGACAATAAAAATACCACTAGAGAATAGATCACACGTGTAGAGGGCCGAACAAGGGGTTAAGGTATGCTTAAATCTCAACTTACTGGGATGAACAATGTGTTAGAGAAGGTAGTATGTAGTTGTTGGCCACTCTTTTCAGGGTTTTAATGGAGGAAATTGCTTGTTGTTTAGGAGAATAAGCCATTGTCAATAAGAAAATCACCTTGTTGTTGATGTCTACCTTTGGCCCAAAGCAATGTTTTTGTGCTTCCGTGATGTGTGTGTGGGCTCCTTTGTCACTTTGCTCATTGTTGGAGAAGAAAGGCTTGACATTATCTCCATATCTCTTAGAGTGCATTCAACTGTATTGGGAAAGAGCTTTATAGGAAAACTTAAAGAAAATCCTCGACAAAAGAAATCAGTGGAGATCAAAACTTTCCTTGTGGGACTTCTTGAACTTCTTCTGATTTGATAGGCTACAATGCAACAAAACTTTTGGTCAAAGCTTGATTTTTCAGAGTTATTGTACCAACTTATCTGGAGGTAAGATCTAAGTTCCTAGCTATGAGAACTATGATATGAAAATTAGAAATTTGTTATAATCAACTACTTTGCAAATAACATTTGAACTTTTTGTTATTCAATCTTGTATTCATTTCACTTAACTTCTCACAAATTTAATTCATGGTTGATTGAGGCTTGTTTTTAATATATTGCTAGATTCTTCTTTTATGTTCTTTATTTTCATACATTTCATTATGTTCTCTGCATTAATCAAATATCACTAGCTTCCAAAATAAATTGTATTATTTGTGATGACCTCCCGACCTATAAGCCACATATGCAGAGTCTTAAAATGTATTCTGTTGCAACTTTGATAAAGACTGCTCTAAAAATATTCTATCGTGGGCCCAAATTACTCCTCTAACAGTGTATGAACTTTTATGTTCCACAATAGTCTAACTCTCAATACTGTATTTCAATGCTCATTGCTAGGTGCTATTTCTCCTTTATGCAATCGAGTGTTAGAACCATGTTCCAACCACCATTCGTTAGCTCCTTTAGCTTTAGCGCCCAATCTTTCTTCTCCTCACGATACCTACTCCTCATGCAAGCACTAGCACCTAAGTGTTCAAATCCAGGAGCTTAAGTCCCATAGCACCTCATGATAAAATCAATAGGTTATCAAAGTCTTTTATGTTCGGACATGAAGATGACATTTTAATTCTACAATAGATATTGAAAAATAATCCTCTAGCTTGGAATAATTCAATGATTGAAGTGTTCAGGAGGATAAAAGACAAGGTCCAAATTCTTCCACCATTGTCTTTACCCATTGGAAAAGGAAATTATATCATAGAGACAGATGCATCAAATAGTACATGGGATAGTGTATTAATTGAAGAGATTAATGGAGTTGAGACTGTATGCTCATATGCTTCAGGTTCTTTTCAAGGAGCATATTAATTACCCTTCCATCCACAAACAACTTCTTGTTGTAAACAAGGAAGTGCTCCATTTTAGACTCCATCTCAAACCGGTAAAATTTCTAATTAGATCAGATCTGAAAATTTTACCTTGGATGTTAAAATCTGAAAAGCTCCTTACAAAGTCTCATTATAGATTTCAAAAATGGATTTTATGGCTAGATAATTTTGACTTTATTGTGCAACATAAACCTGGTCACTTAAACTTCCTTGTTGATATGTTAACCAGGGAAGCCAAAACTGCAGATTTAGCCATGTTTTTAGCAAAACCATCAAATAAAGGAAAATAACCTATGACTCAAGAAGGAGAAGACCAAGCTCGAGCTACAAGAAGAAAATAAATCTTGATAGCAGTAAGTCAAGAATTCATAGAAATTTTTATTAGAGAAAGAGCAGAAGAACAACTATCAACCACATTAATTGAAGAAATTAAAGAATCTCCCATGAAGATTCAAATCTTGGAAAAATGGGAGCATAAGGATTTTGTATGTTTAAGAAATACTTCAAAGGAAATATGGGGATGCGTTAAACAATTATCTGTAGCTTATGACAAATATTATATGTGTTACTGTGACATTGGCTTATGACTAGTGTGTTGGGAGCATTATGCCTTGCTGTTACAATTGGCACGAGAAAAAAAGGAAATTGTTGTATGTGCATACACTAGCAATCTAGTTAGAAAACTATGGACTGGATGGAATGAAATTTTATTTGAAAGATTTATGCCAAGAGAAGACTATTCCTTCAAAGGACCACAATTTATTTTCAATTTGTAGCATGAGATTATGATTGGAGCATAGTATGAACTCTGGTTTAAATTCAAACTAAAATTCGTGGTTGCATCTTTGTCCAAGATTGATCCTCTAGAACTTGTACAATATGAACATGCACTAAAGGATAAGGATGGAAAAATCATAGGCATAGCTCGAGAAGAGATGCTCCTAATCCTTAAGGTTCAAACCAACTATCAATGAGAGTATCTTAAATATCATAAACATACACTCATGCTCGAATCCTTTTTGGGTTGTTGCTTTGATGACTTCCTCTTTCCAGTACCAGATGTACCTGAATCAAAAAATACATATGATTACGACTTTGACATTTCTTGGACTAAAGAAGGGATTCATAATTTGAATAACCGCATGGAGGATTAGTATAGAAGTATTATGGACCCTAGTTTATATATAGTGTCTATTTATAAAATCTTAAAATATGTTTTGTGGATGGCAGTACACTCCACTTTGTACTTTTTTTATCAACCATTTCATATGCCATATCATTTTGTGGGTGACGTAGCACTCCATCGTGTATCTGTCAGGTTTGATTCGGCTCCCCATATGTCGAAAGACCACTAAGGGATGATATAACAAGTGGTTGTCCCCACTTGGCCCGAATCTTGGTCGTATTTTGTCTTTTGTCAGTCCAGTCAGATCACAATATTTATCCCTCGTGAAAGTATCTACTTTAAACCTGAATATTACAATTAGTATTTCCTGACTAATTGACTGGCTATGCTATAAATAAAGACCCGAGCCACTCATTTGAGAATTCAAGAGTTGGTAATGAAAATGAGACATTTGAGGTCGTGTCTGAATTTTCAAATCAACTTATGACTAGTGATTTCCCATTGATGTTTTGAACTCCAAATCTTGAAAAAATATTTAATAAACATTTTTTTTAGTCTTAAAATGTAGTCCATAATTTTCACAGTAGAAAACCCTCTCTCTTAGAAAAATAATAGCACACATGTCAAGTCTTTTTCCATAAAATCATTTTTTAATATTTCAATTTCATCTTTGTTTTTTATAGAAGATAATACAACTTAACTTTCTTTATTTCATTTATGTGTTGCAGAATTCAATGGATCAACGACGTCCCAAGAGTGAGTTTAAATTAGTTGTATTATACAACAACATTGACAATCAAGGAAAATGGGTTCCAATGCCATTATCTATTGGGTCATGGGTAACAATGAAACTATCAACAATTGGAAGCCATAGAATAAAAAAAAGACATTTGCAAGACATTAACATCCCATTGGAAAGGTTTGGTAAAAGGATTTAGGATGAGCAATGGAGAACAAAAATTGGAAATGATTCAAGTGGCACTTGTCTATGAATATAGAGAGATGCCAAAATATAAAGTTTCTACCAGCCAAATTTTCCAAAAAATGATTGTAATTGTGAGTATGCATAACCAATATGGATATCATAGTTTGTTGAGGTCAAATTTTATTTAAAAATTCTAGGATTCCAACATCTCTTTAGTATTCTTTTATCGTAACATGAATATCACATTTATCCCAGGCTTATGTATATCAAATTGGAAAGAATGGGAACCAAATGAATGCATAACAAGTGTTTTCCAAGCCGTTCATTCAAAAATAGGAGAACTAATCTATCCTGGTAAGGATCCTACATGGTTAAAGAAGGAAAGTGTATTCTTTTATAAGTATGCATACATTCTTCCAAAAAAAATTGGATCATGTGGATATCCCAAAGAGAACCCTTTACCTTCCCTTAGCTTATTGGAATGGCCAAGTGTAGATGATTATTCTGTAAGTTCTTTTCGTTACAAGTTATTTTCAGAAATACAAATTGGAATGAAAGAAAAATGTGGCATTCATGTGCATAGTGGAATTTTCATGCCATTCTCTATGTTTGTTCATAGTTTTGCGAAGGAGTAATCAATAAGGGAAACTGGTAAAATGTATGATACTTCAAATCGTTCCAATGAGCTATTTACAATTTTGTTTTTCACTGGGTGGGATAGAAGAGTACATGACCAAATTTGAGAAGAAATAGAGTGCAGATTGAGTCATGACACCTTGTCTTTCAAGTAAGTCATTTCAATATTATTATTTTTTAATTGTATCACACTTCTTTTTTTTTAAGGGTTATAAGACACAAAGAGGGAGTTTCTTTTGAATGTAAAAAATATATGATGATGCAAAGTATTTTCATTTGATTCTTTCAAGTATTGGATTTTAAGACATATGTTATATATCTTATTTCAATTCTGTAGGTGGAGACATGTTCGGAAAATGGGCAAATGGGTTTGTATTCCAAAGGAACAAGACGATGATGACATAACACATTCTCCAATAGTTTCATTTGATGTTTTGAAAAATGGTGAAATATTTAGAACATTATCAATGGAGGAGAATTGGACACTATTTGAAATCAGAGAACAAATGGAGCTAGAAGATGATTTTGATTATTTTGTATTTGTACACAATGGTAAAATGGTAAGAATGTAAATACATATATCATGATTCTAATACGTAGACCATAATATAACAAATTATTGCAATGTGAAGCCTTATTTATAGAGAAAATAATTATAATTTCTCTTATGTATTTTGTAGGTTGGGAAATGACGAGAACATACCGTGCATTGCAAAGATGGTATCAAACCTTCTACCTTTGAAATTAGGGAATGCTAAAAATTTGTAATTTGAAAATATAATGTGTATAATTAATGCACATTATAAGAGCATCCCCCAAATGTAATGGACCTTTTGTTTTGCAATCTATAATATTGTTTTTGGTTGTATTATTCAAGAAACTATACTAGCCCATTTATGAGTAAGATACCTAGACTTTCTTCCAAAGTGTTCAAGTGTTTATACCTTTTGATATTTTGTACACCGACGCAATATTCGAAAATGAAACTATTCTCTATGTTTTGTGATTACTATGGTCTAAAATGCCTCCAACTTTTTCCATGTGTTGAGTACTAATCTATTTTTCCATGAAAGATCCTAGACTTTGTTTGCTTCCATATGATAACAATTATTGGTTTTTTTCATATCTTGGAAAGAGAATTCTAATACAAATGGAGTGATGCTCATTTTCACCATATCCTGGCCCGCTCTACCAACTTTCTTACATGATTTAGCAATCATACAAACAAGAGCAATTTCTTATAGAAACTTAAGTCATTAAGTTAGCATTCCATGATATATTTGGTAATCGAGTACAAGATCATGTTTTAACAGTTTATTTTCAATGAATTTGTTCAATGGATTGCTTCAATCGTATCATCTTGGTGATTTTGAGTCCACCTGTGGTGTTTAGGGTGATGAGGTGCAAGTGAAAGCTGTAACACCCTGTTTCCCCCAGTCTGTAAAAATAACTATACTGGCCAAGTATTGTGGCAAACCCAGAAATGTGAATGTGTGATGTGAATGGACCTTGTGAAAAAGGTCGATGAATGTGATATATATATATATATATATTGCAGGACTGCTGAGAGGGGATGTGCTGAAAAAGAGACCACGATGGCTGAAGAAAGGTGGTGGAAGGCACCTGGAATGGTGGCGTTAACTTCCACCGAAACCAATACCGTATTTGGACTTCACTGGCCCGAAGAACCAAGAGTGGCTCGCTGGCCCCAAATTAAATGACTCGCCAGGTTGGTAGGTAAATGGATCCTCATGAGTAATGAGGGATGGGGGTGAACCGCCCATTCGTAGAGTCCTCGGACCTAACCACCATGAGGAAGATCGTGCCACATGCAACCTTGCCAAAAAGAGAAAAGGAAGGAAGAGTGTGCAATCAAGGGGGCAGACGCGAGGGAAAGAGGAAAAGGAGAAATCTCAAAAAATATAGAGTGAGTGATAGTGGAGAAGAAGGAGAGTAACCTTCGTTCTCGGTCACTGGCAAACACAGACTCAGTCTCGTAGCATCGTGATCTCAGCTCGGGGGTGGCTAGTGGTAAATCCGTTGGGAGTCGCTGAGCCTATGGTTGGGTGGAAATGAGCACCCCTCTCAGCATTTGCAATCACACCTGGTGTTATTTATGATAACTGTTTTACATCTTGTATCTTGAAATGTACATTCTGACATTTATGATCATAGTCTGTGCAATTATAAATGGTTTCAGTATAAGACTGTCTGTGTGGTGTTTTGACCAGAAATGGTGGTTGCATGCTTATAATGGAAAGACTACGTATGGTTTATGTTTATAGATAGATTTATACATATACGTATATTTAACTAAATTGGGACTTCAAGTCTGCTTTCAGGAAATCTATGCCCTTATTCGTCTCTAGGAATACCTGGAATAGATCTCTCCACAGAGATACCCTCTCTGGAAAGCTTACCAAGAACCTGAAAGAGGATTTGGTGGCACAAGTCTTAGCCATCCTGTGTGAGGAAGAATGGTCCTCATAGATCCCAACATTTCGGAATTTCGGTACCTGGAGTACCCAAGGGCGAGTCCCCTTGCACTCGCAAGTCTTGAAACCCCAATTTGCGAAATCTTGAATTATTACCGTGGGGGTAAATTAAGAGTTTTCGGAGTTTCGACACCCGGATTATCTAGGTGCGAGTTTTCTTGTACTCGCGAGTCCCGAAAACCCGATTTATGAAATCCCAGGATGACAACGTGTGGTTAAGTATCGATCAATGGATGAGATCCTGTCGAAATATTTGAGGTCAGTCACGACCGTTAGATTGGAGGAAGAAACGAGGGCATTAATGCCTCAACCCCTTTCCTTTTTATATTCGTAAGTAGCGAAGAAATTAGGACCGTAGATCCCCAAGGTCCATGGTAGTATTTGGACCATCCTTTTTAAAAGGGCACATGGAGGTCGGTAAGCATTTTGGCATTTCGACACTCGAGGAATCAAAGGGCAAGAAACCTGGTCATTGCGAGTCGCGAAATCCCGATAACCGAAACCCCGAAATAGTTTTAAGTGTGAATAAGTTTGAGAAAGCCGAGATTTGATCGTGACCATTGATCATCTTGAAGAGATAATAACGGTTGATCGTGGGTAAAGGTCGTAACTATCCATCGGAGGGACACGTGGCTGCCAGTCGACATTTCGGTGTTTCAGCACTCGGGAAACCAAAGGGAAAGAACCCTTGTCTTCGCAAGTCGTGAAATCCCAGTACCTGAAACCCCAATGCGCTCTGTGGTAGAAAGGAAGAGTTCTGGACCGTTGGTTTTCCACTTCCAAGGAACATCAGGAGAGTGAACAGTGCGGGACAGATCTGAATCATCAGATCTTAGTCAGAAAACCCGATAGCCGTTGGATCTGTCAGGAGATGCATGAGGGTTAAGCCCTCGTGAACAAAGGCAAAAGTCCCGAAAGAGGAGTTGGTATCGGGATTTTGGAGGTCTCGAGGACAAGAGATCGGGACACTCGATGGTGGAAGTCCTGAAATAGATCTGGACCGTCCAATTAAGGGAGGACACGTGTCGCGAGATCACCCATTTCGGGGATTTGGACTTCGGGATTTCGGAGGTCTCGAGGACAAGAGATCGAGACACTCCATGGTGGAAGTCTCCAAATAGATCTGGACCGTCCGATTAAGGGAGGACATGTGTTGCAAGATCACCCATTTCAGGGATTTGGACATCGAGAAACAAAAGAGGAAGGTGAGCATTTTGACTTCGCACCTGGCGAAGTCCCGAAACGATCTAGACTGTCCATCTGTGGAGGACACGTGGCAGAGATCGAGAGTCCATCAGTATTTTGGATACCGGGGATTCAAATTGACAGAGTATTTGTGTCACTGGGGGTCGCAAGTCATGAAATCGTGAAACGACGAGGACTGTCCATCTGAGGGAGGACACGTGGCAACAATCCAGGATTTCGGGGAAAATCCTGAAAGGAAGAGTCCATTGGGATTTCGAAAATCGAGAATTCGGGAGTCCCGTTGACAAGAGGTTGGGCTATCGTATTGATAAATCCTGAAAGAAATAGGATGGAGGTATTATGAGGAGTCGTCACCTGGATCAGAGCATAGCCAGGAGGGATAATGTGACAAAGGCCATTTCAGGAAATCGAAAATCGAGAATTCGGGAGTCCTGTTGACAAGAGGTCGGGCTCTCGTATTGATAAATCTAGAAAGAAATAGGACGAAGGTCTTATGAGGAGTGGTCACCTGGATCAGGGCATAGCTAGGAGGGCTAATGTGACAAAGGCCATTGCAGGAAATCGAAAATCGGGAATTCGAGAGTCCCGTTGATAAGAGGTTGGGCTCTCGTATTGATAAGTCCCGAAGGGAATGAGACTGCAGTCTTATGACAAGTGGTCATATGGGCCAAGGCATAGCCCAGGGGGCTAATTGCTGATCGAATCCTTTTCGACATTTCGAGATTTGAAGATTCGAAAGACTCAACTCGCTTATATCGCTGAGTCGCGAAATGCGAAAAGGCGCCTAGTTGTTTGGCCGATGGTCATAACCGATGATCACATGGAAGTGGAAAAGGGAAGAGCTAGCCTACGCTAAGCCCCCGTAGGACTTCGTGGATTCTATCCCTCGAGAAAAGGCGAAAAAATTATTATGCCATAGTAGGTGTGTTACAAATTGGTATCAGAGCGTGGTTACAACACTTGGCCTGCTTGGACTCATGAAAGATTTGTGCGGAAGCTTCGTTCGAAACACTCCTAAAAGGAGTGACCACTTGTCTTAACCTTCCTAATCAAAAGATGAAGTTAAGAATGAAAAACCCCTATTGTGTGTGTACATGTGAAAATATGAATTATGTACTGATTATAAATAAATATAAATATTGACTAACAACCAACGTTTTTCCTTTTGCACACAAGCGGAAGATCAACTGCGGGAAATTATCAACGCATAGTATGGTGACTCACCATGAAGTGGGAGAGGGATCCCACAATAGAGATGAAGAGTCTGATGAAAGGAGGGTAATAGGGACCCCTCCATATCTAGCCGAGACTGTGAGGAGTCTCATGGTCGAATTACAAAGATGCAAGACTGACAATGAAAGGATGATGAAAGAACAAGAAAAGAAAACAAAAATTGATGCAGTTTTACTGCAAAGTTTATCCTATCTACAAAGACAAATGCAACATGAACCCGAAACTCAAAAACATGGTCATATCAATGGCCACATTGAGAGGAGCACCTCGAAAAAGGTCCACCCCAGAGGTAAAGGACAAGCGTCGGATGATTCCTCTGAGAAGGAAGTAGGCGATTCGGAGGGCTCTTCTAGCAGCAAAACCGGTTCCTATTCCCAAAGGAAAAAGAAGAAGAAAAAGTCTTCCAAAGGTCGTAAATTTGAAGAATTCAGAAAATCCAAACCACCCTCCTTTGACGGTGAAATAAAGAAGGGAGAGGAAGCGAAGGCCTGGCTGCTTGGACTAAAGAAGTATTTCAGAGTCCATGACTTTACAGAAAATATGAAGGCCCGAGTGGCCACCTTCAACTTGAATGGAAAGGATTCCATTTGGTGGGAATACCTTAAGAATGTGAAAGGGGTTCGTGAAGAGGACCTGTCTTGGGAACGGTTTGAGAAATACTTCTGGAAGAAGTATCTGTCGGAAAAATATTTCGACGAAAAGACTAAAGAGTTTTATGAACTCAAACTGGGACAACTCACTGTAGAAGAATATGTCAACAAATTCCTCAATTTGTTGAGGTATGTACCCTATATCAAGGCTGAAAAGGCAAAGGTGCAACGCTTCATCAGTGGACTACCTAAGGACTATCGGAATAGAATTGAATTTGATGAGCCAAAGACTCTAGAAGGCACTATTCGAAAGGCAACCTATTGTCATGAACAATTTGGGCATCGAGCAGAACCTCGTGAAGGATGGAAACAAAAGAATAGTTCAAGATTTCAGAAAAAGGAGATTAAATCCCCAGGATTTAAGAACTATAAGAAGAACCCAAGAATGAGCTTCCCATCCCAGAGTATGCACCAACAGAATTTTCCCTCCTTGAGCAAAAACAAAACTTCTGGACCCATATCAGTGAAGACTGATAACCCAAAGAGAGAACCTTTGAAATGTTGGGGTTGCGGGGAAGAACATATATTGAGAGACTGTCCACACCAACAACAGAATAGTCGGAGGATTTATAACATCCAGGAAGATACTACCGTCAATGATGTGGCCAGGAGTGTGCCGCAAATTTATGCAGCCTTGGATAATAACCAAGCTGACCACCAAGCTTCAGTGGTAGAAATAGAAGGTATGATTTCCAACCATCTAGTGTCTATTTTGATTGACCCTGGTTCAAATTTGAGTTATATAGCCCCTAAAGCTGTTGATAAGTGTAAACTACAGCCACAAAAACATACCAAGCCATGGTTGGTACAGTTAGCCACTGTGTTAGCGTCAGAAGTCACTCCTGGATTGCTTGTAGGAGCAGATCCCAACGCCCATCAATTTTATGTCACGATAGTTTTAATGGGTGATCAAATGGGTAGAGACTCGGGAAGATATTGCTCTAAATCAGGAACTGAGTTCGGTAACAAAGGAGGTCTTGATCTAACTTCAGTCAGTGAGTTGATTTAAAGATGAGCAGGTTGAAGACTTGGTGAGAGGAGTGAGCAAACTACCTCGGGCAACAGGCCTTTCAACAGTTTGTAGAAGAAAAACTCTGAATGCAAGATCCTCTTGGTTCAGGGCTTCGAGAAACTGAAAGGGAGACTTGACTGGATCCTCCAATTCGAAGTCGTTTAGTGCTAAGAAAATCACAGGGACCGATTAGAAACAATGCATCTATTACAGTGATCCAACCTACATCATCCTATAACAGTTACAACTCGATTGGATCCTCCAATTTCGAGCTGCTCTAACACAGTGTAAACAAAGACGTGAAAGAAACTGACATTCATAAGGCAAGAAGTATCAAGAGTCCATGCATAACCAGAATAACAGTGATTCATTAAAGTTTTACAACTGGGAGCCTCGCTCAACCATCGATGGATTACAAAATACAAATACTGAGTCTATATACTCAGAAAAATTTGACTATCAGAGGCGTGCTTTGTCATCCAAGGCATGGTGTCCCTTCAGTCAAACTCAGACGGATATTCTTCGTCAGACTCCACCTTAACTGCGCATGGCTCCTGCAAGGGGAGTAACTGAGCCATTAAGTGCCGAGTTAGCGTGTGCAGACCTCTCTGGCTAATCAAGGACTCGACATGGCGTCTTTGGAAGAAATCGGTACACAGGACACTCTCGGGCAGACAGCTTACCAGATCCTCCATAATTTACACTTAATGAGTGAGGAGAGGTTTCAACCACCCCCTCTCACCTTCATTTACTCCAATTGAAAACTAGGATTGAGATTGAATCAGATGGCACCTGGAGATCGTGATGATCCCTTCTATGACTAAACTCGATGCCTTTGGCCCCTCTTGCATAGCTCTTTTATTTCCCAAGTGACCATGGGCTGTGACCCTGCGTTTATTCTCAAAGGCGCTTTCAGCGTTCGTGAATAGGAAGGAGTTGATCCTTGCTTATCATAGTCGCGATGAGCGAAACGTCGAGATGGCTTAATTGGGCGCCACGTGTCCCTCTCAGATATGACGGTCCTGAACTCACTTGGCGATACTGTGGGCCCGAGTCTTGGATGCTCTTGGCACTTCGCTTTTCGGGGATATGAAGGAGCTGCTCCTTGTGCTTTGAGGTCGCGACGAGTGAAAAGGCGAGGAGCCTAATCGCGCACCAGGTGTCCCCTTTGGATGGACGACTGAGTCTGCTCTGTGATACTGCGGGCCCGACTTTGTGCGCTTTCGGCGCTTTGGGTTTCGAGGTTTCAAGATGTAGAACGACATGGAACCCTCCCCTTTCGAACTCCCGAATGCTGAAATGCCGACGTGACTAGATCTCGTGCCACACGTCCTTTGGATGGACGACTGCTATCCTTTCCTGTATGCAATATGGGCGCTATCCATCGCGCTAATCTCGACGCAACTCCGCTAACCACGATTTCCCGCCAATCGGCGATCTGCTTCTATGGATGAATCTGGACCGTCGATAATATTATTTCGCTTGCTTACTTGCTTGGAAGCCTGAAATGAGATTTTTCCGTGCTGCGCTTGGGCGCTTCTCGTGCAACTTGCAGACATGAATACTCTTGTGCCCAGGACAAGAATTGTTACTAACACACTGGCACCAAAAGAAGGGTAGCAGAGGTTATACCGGCCTGCCAATTAATGTTGGGTAGAGTCCCCACCCAAGCAACCCTTAACTTATTACCCTTGGGATTGTATGATCTGTTGATTGGTATGGACTAGCTAGCCACCCATAAAGCCAAATTGGACTGTTACCATAAAACCTTAGAATGTGTAAGTAAAGAAGGGAAAAAGATAACCCTTCAAGGGATCCGAAAACCTGTCTTGGTGAGACAAATATCAGCTCTACAAATGAGAAAGTATTGTTGAAAGGGATGTCCCCTATATGCAATACAGGTGTTGAAAACAATCGAAGGTGACAAACCAATCCCTGACGATCACCCTATCCTGAGAGAACACAAAGATGTGTTTCCAGAAGAGGTAACGGGTCTACCTCCTAGAATGGACATAGACTTCTTGATAGAACTTGCACCAGGAGTGGTGCCGGTGTCTAGGACACCCTACCGGATGAGAACACCCGAGTTAGTTGAACTCAAGTTGCAATTAAAATAAATGATGGATAAAGGCTATATTCAACCCAGCGTGTCTCCATGGGGAGCACCAGTCCTGTTCGTGAAAAAGAAGGATGGTGCCCCTAGACTGTGTATATATTATAGGCAACTCAATAAGGTAACCATAAAGAACAAGTACCCCTTGCCCAGGATCGATGACCTATTCGATCAATTGGGGGGTGCGTCTATTTTCTCAAAGATTGATTTGAGGTCGGGATACCATCAAGTCTGAATCAAGGGTGAAGACATCCATAAAACTACCTTCTGAACGAGGTATGGTCACTATGAGTTCGTGGTAGTGCCATTTGGGTTGACCAATTCCCCTGCCACTTTTATGTGCTTGATAAACAATGTACTCAGCAAATTCCTAGACAAATTTGTGCTTGTTTTTATTGACGATATATTAATTTACTCCAAGAAAAGAAAAGAGCATGAAGAGCATTTTAGACTTGTGCTGCAAGTGATAAGAGATCATCATCTCTATGCCAAATTCAGCAAATGTGAATTCTTCCAGAAGCAAATACATTACTTAGGCCATGTTCTCTCTGAAGAAGGAGTAGCGGTAGACCATGAAAAAATCAGGTCTATCATGGAATGGCCTACCCCAAAGGATGTTTCGGATATCAGGTCCTTTATGGGATTAGCAGGATACTATAGGAGATTTATAAAAGGATTCTCCAAGATTGGTTGTCCAATCACTGCCCTCCAAAAGAAGGGGACAAAATTCCTGTGGAAACATAAATGTGAAGAAAGATTTCAAACCCTGAAACATCTACTGACCCATGCACCCGTGCTGAAGATCGCCGATCCAAAAGCTAACTTCCTTATGTGCACAGATGCCTGTAAGGAAGGGCTCGGAGGAGTCCTTATGCAGGGAGGAAGTGTGATCTGCTATGAATCCCGAAAATTGAATGAGCACGAGGTCAACTATGTGACCCATGATCTAGAACTGGTTTCCATAGTTCATGCCTTGAAAATGTGGAGGCATTACCTCCTGGGAAGGAAATTTGTACTTATGACAGATCACAATGGATTGTGATATTTGTTTGATCAATCAAATCTCAATGCTAGACAAGCTAGGTGGATGGCCCTCCTTAATGAGTTTGATTTCGAGATCAAACACATTAAAGGAAAGGAAAATACGGTGGCCGATGCCCTTAGCAGAAGTATGAAAACAATTCACCTGGTAGCGGTGAGCACCTGCAAGACGGATGTGAAAGAAAGAGTTAGAAATTCACAAGAAACAGATCCCTTCGTCCAAACCGTGACCATGTACCTACAACAAGAACCCGCCGAAGTAAAATATGAAGGCTACCAGATGACCGAAGGAGGTCTTCTCACTTACTGAAGCCAATTTTATATTCCAGATTGTGATGACTTGAAGAGGTTCATATTGGATGAACTACATAAAAGACCCTATTCTGGTCATCCAGGATACTAGAAGATGATCACGACCACCAGGAAACAATTCTATTGGCCTGGAATGAAGAAATACATAGCCGAGTACTTGGCCAAATGCATAGAGTGCAAACAGGTTAAAGCAAAACACCGACACCCAACAGGGTTATTGCAACCTTTACCAATCCCAGAATGGAAATGGGAAACCATCTCCATGGACTTCATCACTGGATTACCAACATCGACCAAACAGAAAGATGCCATTATGGTAGTGGTGGATAAATTGAGCAAGTCTGCTCAATTCATCCCTGTCAAATCAACTTGCAAAGCAATCGATATTGCCCAGGTATTCATGAAGGAGATATTTAGACTGCATGGTATGCCGAAAGAGATCGTGTCTGATAGAGACATGAAATTTACTTCTAACTTTTGGAAATCACTGATGACTGGTTTAGAGACCAAATTGTTGTTTAGCACTGCCTATCACCCTCAAACTGACGGACAGACAGAAAGAGTGAACCAAATACTTGAAGACATGCTAAGAATGCATGTAATGCATCAACCCAAGAAGTGGGAAGACTACCTGCCACTGGTAGAATTCACCTACAACAACGACTACCAAGCATCCTTAAAGACGAGTCCCTTCAAAGTCCTCTATGGTAGACCATGTAACACTCCAGTCAACTGGAGTAATCCCGTAAACAGGATTTCTTTGGACTTGACATGTTGAAAGAAATGAAACAACAAGTGACTCAGATAAAACAAAACCTGAAGGTCGCTTAGAACTAATAGAAAAGTTATGCCGACCAAAAGAGAACTCCAAGAGAGTTCAAAGCGGGAGATCATGTATATCTCAGAGTTAGGCCTAGGAAGAGTTCTCTGAAAATGGGAGCTTGTGCCAAGTTGGCACCTCGGTATTGTGGACCCTTTGAGGTTCTATATAGAGTGGGACCTGTAGCCTATAGGCTAGCACTTCTTCCCACAGTCAAAGCACATAATGTTTTCCATGTTTCATTATTGAAGAAATATGTACATGATGCTAACCATATAATTGACTGGTCTGTGATCCAGGTGGAAACAGAGGGAGAATTTCTACCAGAACCTCAATGCATACTAAACAGAAAGGAAACCCCGCTCTGGAACCGAACCATTGCATAGGTCAAGGTGCAGTGGAAACATTTTGGCCCAGATGAGGCTACATGGGAAATGGAGGATGCCATGAAACGAACATATCTGATTTTTTTTACACCTGTACATGCATGTCAAGTTGATATATAGAACATCGAGGACGATGTTCCTTTAAGGGGGAGGGAATTGTAATACCCTGTTTCCCCCAGTCCGTAAAAATAACTATACTGGCCAAGTATTGTGGAAAACTCAAAAATGTGAATGTGTGATGTGAATGGACCTTGTGAAAAAGGTCGATGAATGTGAATAATATTATGAATATATATATTGCAGGATTGTTGAGAGGGGATGTGCTGAAAAAGAGACCACGGTGGTTGAAGAAAGGTGGTGGAAGGCACTTGGAATGGTGGCATTAACTTCCACTAAAACCAATACCGTATTTGGACTTCACTGGCCCCAAATTAAATGAATCGCTAGGTTGGTAGGTAAATGGCTCCTCATGAGTAATGAGGGATGGGGGTGAACCGCCCATCCATAGAGTCCTCAGACCTGACCACCGCGAGGAATATCGTGCCACACGCAACCTCGCCAAAAAGAGAAAAGGCAGGAAGAGTGTGCGATCAAGGGGGAAGATGCGAGGGAAAGAGGAAAAGGAGAACTCTCGAAAAATACAGAGTGAGTGATAGCAGAGAAGAAGGAGAGTAACCTTTGTTCTCTGTCATTGGAAAACAAAGACTCAGTCTCACAGCATCGTGGTCTCAACTCGGGAGTGGCTAGTGGTAAATCCGTTGGGAGTCGCTGAGCCTACGGTTGGGTGGAAACGAGCACCCCTCTCAACAATTGCAATCACACCTGGTGTTATTTCTGATAAGTGTTTTACATCTTGCATCTTGAAATGTATATTCTGACATTTATGATCATAGTTTGTGCAATTATAAATGGTTTCAGTATAAGATTGTCTGTCTGGTGTTTTGACCAGAAATGGTGGTTGCATGCTTATAATGGAAAGACTACGTATAGCTTATGTTTATAGATATATTTATATATATACATATATTGAACTAAATTGGGACTTCAAGTTTGCTTTCGGGAAATCTATGCCCTTATTCGTCTCCAGGAATACCCAGAATAGATCTCTCCACAGAGATACCCTCTCTGGAAAGCTTAGCAAGAACTTGAAAGAGGATTTGGTGGCACAAGTCTTAGCCATCATGTGCGAGGAAGAATGGTCCATTAGATCCCAACATTTCGGCATTTCGATACCTAGAGTACCCAAGGGCGAGTCCCCTTGCACTCGCAAGTCCCGAAACCCCAATTTTCGAAATCCTGAATTATTAGCGTGGGGGTAAATTAAGAGTTTTCAGAGTTTCGGCACCCAGATTATCTAGGTGCGAGTTTTCTTGTACTCGCGAGTCCCGAAACCCCGATTTACAAAATCCCAGGATGACAGTGTGTGGTTAAGTATCGATCGACGGATGAGATCCTGTCGGAAGATCTGAGGTCAGTCGCGATCATTAGATTGGAGGAAGAAACGAGGGCATTAATTCCTCAACCCCTTTCCTTTTTATCTTCATAAGTAGCGAAGAAATCGGGACTGTAGATCCCCAAGATCCGTGGGAGTATCTGGACCGTCTTTTTTAAAAGGGAACGTGGCGGTCGGTAAGCATTTCGGCGTTTCAACACTTGGGGAATCAAAGGGCAAGAACCCTGGTCATCGCGAGTCACGAAATCCCGATAACCGAAATCCTGAAATAGTTTTCAGTGTGAATAAGTTTGAGAAAGCCGGGATTTGATCATGACCGTTGATCATCCTGAAAAGATCATAATAGTTGATCATGGGTAAAGGTCGCAACCGTCCATCGGAGGGACACGTGGTTTCCGGTCGACATTTCGGCGTTTCGGCACCCGAGAAACCAAAGGGTAAGAACCCTTGTCTTCGCAAGTCGCGAAATCCCGGTACCCGAAACCCCGATGCACTCTGTGGCAGAAAGGAAGAGATATGGACTGTTGGTTTTCCGCATCCAGGGAGCAGCAGGAGAGTGCACAACGCGGGACAGATCTGAACCGTCAGATCTTAGTCAGAAAACCCGACAACCATTGGATCTGTCAGGAGATGCATGAGGGTTAAGCACTCGTGAACATAGGAGAAAGTCCCGAAAGAGGAGGGGTATCGGGATTTCGAACTTCGGGATTTCGGAGGTCTCGAGGACAAGAGATTGGGACACTCCATGGTGGAAGTCCCAAAATAGATCTGGACTGTCCGATTAATGGAGGACACGTGTCACAAGATCACCCATTTTGGGGATTCAGACTTCGGGATTTCAGAGGTCTCGTGGACAAGATATCGGGACACTCCATGGTGGAAGTCCCAAAATAGATCTGGACTGTCCGATTAAGGGAGGACATGTGTCGCGAGATCACCCATTTCGGGGATTCGAACATCGGGAAACAAAAGAGGAAGGTGAGCATTTTGACTTCGCACCTGGCGAAGTCCCGAAACGATTTGGACCGTCCATTCGTGGAGGACACGTGGCAGAGATCGAGAGTCCATCGATATTTCGGATACCGGGGTTTCGAATTGACAAAGGATTTGTGTCACTAGGGGTCGCAAGTCGCGAAATTGTGAAATGACGAGGACCGTCCATCTGAGGGAGGACACGTGGCAGCAATCCAGGATTTCGGGGAAAATCTCGAAAGGAAGAGTCCATCGGGATTTCGTAAATCAGGAATTCGGGAGTCTCGTTGACAAGAGATCGGGCTCTCGTATTGATAAATCCCAAAATAAATAGGACGAAGTTCTTATGAGTTGTGGTCACCTAGATCAGGGCATAGCCAGGAGGGCTAATGTGACAAAATCCATCTCGGGAAATCAAAAATCGAGAATTCGGGAGTCCCATTGACAAGAGGTCGGGCTCTCGTATTGATAAATCCCAAAAGAAATAGGACGGAGGTCTTATGAGGAGTGGTCACCTAGATCAGGGCATAACTAGGAGGGCTAATGTGACAAAGGCCATTTCGGGAAATCGAAAATCAGGAATTCGGGAGTCCCGTTGACAAGAGGTCAGGCTCTCGTATTGATAAGTCCCAAAGGGAATGAGACTGCAGTCTTATGAGAAGTGGTCATACGGGCCAAGGCATAGCTCAGGGGGCTAATTGCTGATCAAAGCCTTTTCGGCATTTTGGCATTTCGAGATTTGCAGAGTCGAAAGACTTGACTCGCTTATATCACTGAGTTGCGAAATGCGAAAATGCGCCTAGTTGTTTGGCCGGTGGTCATAACCGACGATCACATGGAAATGGAAAAGGGAAGAGCTAGCCTGCACTAAGCCCCCGTAGAACTTCGGGGATTCTGACCCTCGAGAAAAGGTGAAAAAATTATTATGCCGTAGTGGGTGTGTTACAAAAGAAAACAGGTTAACCTCCACCAAGGCACAACTACCTTATGATTTTTAATATTTGGAATGATACAAGCCAACTAAAATTGTCATCTGTGCTAAAAATTTACTCAAGATATAGATGATGAGATTACTTCAAGATTATAGATGATGAGATGTTTTTTATTAATGAAACAGATGATATTATCAAGAAATAATTTCATGAACTAGGATCTAGACCTCAAGTTGTCACTCAAATTATAAAGTTCCTAAATACCAATTCTAAAGAAACATTGACAAGCAAAGGTATTAAAAACAAAACAACAATGATGAAGGAAACTGAAAGATTTTTCACAATGAGGAATTTGATATAGCAAGCTCATAATGAATGCATATCATTGAAAAGAACTGTGGAATCCTTTACAAATAAAATTGAGAATTTGGTGAAGATGGGCTTACCTTCAACTTAGGATAAAAAGGGAAATTTCTTGCCATATGAAGATTACAAAAAAAGTTTATTTCTTGCCAGAAAACAAAGAAAATAAATTTCAAGGCGTGGTCAATACTTTGAAAGGTCAAACCATTGTGGACCTACTCACATATGACTTTTACCTTCTATGGAAAATAAAAAAAACTTATTCTAAACAATTGTGAATATAAGGAAGATGTGCACTTGCATTTTATCATTCCTTTTGAATAAAACAAAAGTATTATTTTTGTTCAAATTATATTATTGTCTAGATACATAGTTAAACATAATTTCTTTTAACTGAAAGTTAAGTAATATTTATCACAAGATACATTATTTCAATTTTTTGTTTTTGTCTTCTTCTATTTCTTCTTTCATCCTCTAAAACTTTAAACTTTAAATTGTCTGGGACAAAAAAATTTACCTTCCAATTAATTTTAGTTTTAGTTTTTATTTAAATTTTCTTTTTATTTGTATATAGTTTTAATCTTTAATTTTTATATAATATTAATTGTACAAATTATAGTAGATTATAGTTATATTACTTATTGTATTAATTTATAGTAGATTATAGTTATATTACTTATTGTATTAATTAAAATTAATGTTTTTTTATATATTATGATTTTGTTATATGACACTATAAATAAACATATTTTATTTAGGTTATATAGTATTTTAACTAATTAAAAGTTGTGTTTACTTGAAGAGGAAAGTTGTGTTTACTTGAAGAGGTAAATCTAGAGCGTTGATCGAAATGGCAGTGAAATCAACAATTCAAAACAAAAAGTGCAACTTCCAAAAGAGTGATATTTAACATAGTACTACCATTATGCTACGACGGAGAGAGGTTTTGATCTATGTTACTTATCAAACGATGAGCTTATAACGGCCTTTGGGAATATCCAAAACTTCCCTCATACCATGCAAGCAAAAAACAACTCCTCTCAAAAACCAATGATTTGTAATTAATTTTTATATTGTTTTTGTTTATTTATATATTAACTAATAAAATTTGATGTGTTTTAATATGTATATATATATATATTAAAATTTATATTATCTAAATTTTAGTTTATATAATATAAACTTATTTATATATAGTTAAGAAGTTAAACTATTAAACACATTTATGTTAAGCATTGAGGACATATGTAACATACGACAAAGAAAAGAAATGATATATATATATATATATATATATATATATATATATATATAATTCTCAAACTTAATTTCTATTAAAAATAAAGATTGAGGTGGATGCTTGAAAAGGATTGAAGTTGTGATAAACCAATGGTACAACATATGGTTCCATTGGTTTTATAAATTTTTATAGTATAGAAAAAATTATATAATATAAATTTTAACTTTAAACGAGTTTTATTTAAGTATTTTAATTAATTAAAATTTGTGTTTATTTGCATGTATGTTGAGGTAAATTTAGAGTGTTGATTGAGATGGTGGTGAAATCGATGATTCAAAACAAAAAAAAACATAACTTTCAAATGAGTGGTATTTAACATAGTACTACTCTTCCACTATGATGTAGTGAGGTTTTGATCTATTCTACGTGTCAAAGGATGAGTTTACATCAACCTTTGGGAAGGAGTATCCCAAACTTCCCTCATACCATGCTTTAAACTCAAACAAAAACCGTTCATTGTCCTTTCAAAAACCGGTGGTATACTAACTTTAGGAATTGTTCCTAAGCTAAAGTAGATCATTCTTCCCAAGGCTAGGCTCTCTTGCCTCATGAACTACTTCCTGGTAAGACGTAGCTCAGGGAAGAGTAGGGGCTTACCAATAAAATAGAATAGGCTGACTCCTTGCCAGAGCTAGTATAAACCCTTGCCAATATAGAACCTGCTCACTTTTCAATTTTTTTCCAAAATCCCTTTGGGAATATGTGCCAGAGAGTACCAACATACTGGAATTGCCTCTAAAACAAATTTCATTAAAGTTAAATTCACTCCAATCAAAAACCATATATTGTACCATTGGTTTATCCGGGCTTCAATCCTTTTCAAACATCCACCCCAATATCTTTTCTGATAAAAATTAAGTTTCATAAATAAATAATATATATATATATATATATATATATATATATATATATATATATATATATATATAATTTATCTTTAAATTAAATTAAGAAAACTTTTTAGTTTATACTTAATTAAATTAAGTAGTTAAATTAAGTAAATTAAAATTAAGCATAAGTTATTTTAATGTGGTAGAAGAAGGTAAAAACTACTTTAGCATAAGCTAAATTAGGCATATGCAAATGGGTAGAAGAAGGTTAAAAGATTATAGAAAACTCCTCTAAAAACTTATATATATTAAAGCTAATAAAATTTGATGTGTTTTAATATATATATAAACTTACATAAATATATCTATGTATATATCCTCAATGCTTTATGATTTAACTTAACATGAGTTTGTTTAATAGTTTAACTCCTTAACTTAAATAAGCATAAGCATGAACTTAAAAGTGCTCCTTAACTTAATTTAAGGATAAGTTATTTAAAAAAAAATTATGTGCTCAACTTAAATTAAGCATAAACTACTTTACGTTTTCAAATCTGAGAAGATGTAAAATTTCTATATTATATTATTTTCTCAAAGTTTATATATATATATATATATATATATATATATATATATATATATATATATATATATATATTTCAAGAAAAAAAATCATATATATATATTTAAAAAAAACAATCTTTTATTGATGAATATATGTAGCGGTTTGTGGGCTCTGAGTTCTTAAATGGCAGTCATATTGACTTATATAAATTGTCCGGAGAGACATTGGATCTTATACAAAATATATTCAGATTGACTTTCATACTTTTATAGAGCACTATACTGATGCCTATTGATTGCGTTTTACATGGATAGATTGTCCATTCCATTCAGCTTTCTTTTTAGATCCAAAGAGAATTGATACATGCAATTTACAGGAGACAAAAATGTCCATTCGAAACATCTGTGGAGGGAATTTTATAGTCCAAGTCTTCTCGCTCACTTGACTACCATTCACGAATTGAACAACAGTGAAAGTACTTGATGTCAATCTGAGGGAATCCTTTGAGAGGTCGTCAACTAAATGATTTAGTTCTCTATACACATGTGATATTTTTATCTAGTGAAAACCTACCAGTAGTTCCCAAGCTTCCTCCATCAAATATCTTATCCTTACATTGGATATGCAAGCCTTGTGATTTTCCCAATTAATGACGACTTTTGAATCTCACATTCTCTGGAGATGAGACACTAGCTTGTTTTTTGCCAAAAAAAGCAGGGACCAGAGAGCCAAAAATTCTACTTGACTATTGGATACACGACCTCCTACATATTTCATTTGAAAATAAGAATCCTATGAAAAATAAAGCAGTTCTCCCACTCCAACGATGGGAGATTCTCCTTGGCTGGCTCTGTCAAAAAACCCATAAGGAACATTGGCCTCGAGGGGAGGCTTCACAACACATCGAAGTTTGGGGATTTTTTCTCCCACATGATACTCATTCAACCATCTAAGGATCAATTGGGATGCCATCTTAGAGGAAACATAGTTATCTTTGAAAATAGCCTGGTTCCTTGCCCACCATATGCCAAAAATAAAGAGACAGGGGAAAGTTGTGTATCCTTTGACCTTTTTTTACGTAACCCAATTACTAAAAGAAGCTTTTAGATCCAGCGAGAAACAACCCACTGAGAGATTTAATTCAGCTACTATGAGTCTCCATATTGACCCTTCATAAGAACATGTAAGAAAAAGGTAAGCGACATATTCTGCATCTTTCTTACAAAGAGAACATCGATTGGGACCAATCCATCCTCGTTTATGTCCATTGTCCCAGGTAAGAAATTTGTTGCAGAACACAAGTCATAGAATAATTTTGGAGTTTAAAGGTCCATGACCTTTCCATACTGATCCCCACCATTTTTGTCTTTCCACAAGCGCCCAACTATCAAAGAAGACTTGATAACCCAACTTGGTCGAATAGTCCCTTGTAGCTTGATTTTTTTTTCCAAGCGATAGAATCTTCTTCATCATCCTTAAGGTGAATGAAATTGAGACAAAGATGTCCAATGTAGGCATTCCATTCCTCATCCTGATCTTCAGGAAGACCATGATCACTAGTGCTTTTCCAACCACGCCTTCCTTAGGGTTGAGAAGAAGAGGATTTGGCATCAGAGAGAAAAATGACAATATTGTTGGCTTCAAGGGAAATTATCAAAGGATCAAAGACACTAAAAGAGGCCTTCACTCCAACCCATGGGTATTTTCCAACTTGAATGCTTCGACCATTGTCGATATTCCAACCAATCCAATCTCTAATTAGAGGGTAGGATGACACCAGAGATTTCCAAACAATGGAGGAGTTATTAGAAGATTTTCTAGGACAACATAGCCAATCCAACATAGAAGAGTCAGATAAGTACTTGGATTTCATTGATCTTCCCCATAGAGTCATATTAGGGATTAACCTCCACATGATTTTTTCGGCTAGGGCATGGGAAAAGACATGTATATGTTTTAGTCCCCAACCCCACGCTCCTTTGGGGATGCCACTGTGGACCATTTTACTAGAGGGATACCCTCCTTCTGACGACCCACTGTCCAAAGGAACTGGAAGGCGTGCTTCCTAATCTTGTGTAGTATCCCTTTTGGAACAATGACAATGGAGGTTTAGTAAACCATGATACTTTGAAGAACCGTCTAGAGTAGAATCAGTCAACCTCCTCGAGAAAGAAAACATTTTCTTTAGCAGGAAATTCTCTTTTATACTTTGTTAAAAAACCACAACCAATCACTGAAACAATAAGCATTGGGATTCAGACAGAAACCAAAGTGTTTGAGCCCTTCCTTGAAAGGCTTGTCTTGATAAGGGAGAAAATCTCTCAACAAGGAGATACAATATTAACTTAGATTGTTGTGAAGGATGCACGACTTAGTTTTTCTTATCACCATTCCATATGATTTCTCAAACAAATCCAAAACCTTTCTGAGGGTTATCATAGCTTGCTCCGTCCCATTTCCCAAGAGGAACACATCATCCATGAATTGAAGATGAGAAAGGGATTCTGATCTTGAGAATTTTACTCCAAAAAAACCTTCCTAACCTTTCACAACTACATTTGAATCCAAAATTCGATGGCATCCTCCGAAGCCACCCAAAAAATTTGCATTGTTGCTGGATTTTTGTAAATGTGTTGAACCTGCACAGAATAGATCTAGCTAGAAAATACTACACACATTTGCAGAGAGAAATTGAGAAAGAAGAAGCAAGATAGAAAGAATGGAAGAATTCTCATTAACCGTATTCCACACTCAAAGAGTGAATAATTTACAATAGATATAGGATACATGAGTAACTAATGAGCCATAGTGGTGTTCTAGATTGATCTAGACACACACCAATAGTTACAAGAGTAAACTGCCACCTAGTCTAGTCTTTCAGGCAGTTATGAGAGTGAACTGCCACCTAGTTGAGTTAACTAGTTAACTAGTCTTCAGTTAACTGACTGAACAAAGAGTAGTGAGTTGGTGATGATCCCAATGTTGCATGGTGACAAAACCAATGCAACATCTAAACTTAACTCAACTAGTCAAACTGAAGTGTCAATTGAAAGAGAACATTCTCCAGGTGGAATATTCTCCCCTAAAATATATGATACTAGATAATGACTAATTATGACTAATAAACAAGGAATAACCTTAGGAAAAATAAATCCTAGGTGTGTGTGAAGCAACTCCAACACCCCCCCTGAACATCACTATGGTGAAAATAAAGAATGGGTCCTGGCTACGAGGCCATGTTAG
>ML782486.1:173322-201948 GCA_009831015.1 Picea engelmannii | reverse complement strand
GGGGTAGATGAAATTCCATGTTCACGTGGTTGGCCCTGTTCAATAGAGAATATTAAACAATTCTCGAAACTAAGAGAAGCTCGGCAAGGTTAATGCACAACTTTTCTTATTTCACCTAGTTTGTTATTATATAATATTTAATAACTCAAAAATAATGCGCGCTTTCTCATGTACTTGAAATTGGCGGCATATAAATCATGATATGTGAATGGGGCCAACATTGAAATTTTTTCAATTTTGTGCTTGTATGGACTGAAATGTGACATGGTTTGACTAGACACATGCATTGACGGTATGGGAGGGTTTTCAGACTCAAACATGACTCACACAAACAATTCAACAATCAAACAAGGCGCGCCTACTCATGTACTTGACCCTTCTTATAAGTGACATGTGAATGGGGCTAACGTTGATTCTTTTTCAATTTGTGCTTGTATGGACTGAAATTTGACATGGTTAGACTAGACACATGCAATGATAGTTTGGGAGGGTTTCCATACTCAAATATGACTCACAAAAAAAATTTCACAATCAAACAACAAACCTATAGAATACTTAATGTGAAGGGCGACAAGGCCATTGTTTTGGGTGACATCGCCTGCTCATGTACTTGAAACCGACGCATACAAATCATGACATGTGAATGGGGCCAATGTTGAAATATTTTCAATTTGTGCTTGTATGGACTAAAATTTGACATGGTTAGACTAGACAAATGAATTGACGGTATGAGAGGGTTTCCAGACTCAAACATGATTCGCACAAACAATTCCAAAATCAAACAAGGAACGCCTGCTCATGTACTTGACCCTGCTTATAAGTGACATGTGAATGGGGCCAATGCTGAAATGTTTTCAATTTGTGCTTGTATGGACTGAAATTTGACATGGTTAGACTATACACAAGCAATGAAAGTATGGGAGGGTTTCCATACTCAAAAATGACTCACACAAACAATTTCACAATCAAACAACAAGCCTATAGAATAATTAATGTGAAGGGAAACAAGGCCATTTTTTTGGATGACATCACATGCTCATGTACTTGAAACCGACGCATATAAATCATGACATGTGAATGGGGCCAATGTTGAAATATTTTCAATTTGTGATTGTATGGACTGAAATTTGGCATGGTTAGACTAGACGCATGAATTGATTGTATGGAAGGGTTTCTAGACTCAAACATGACTCACACAAACAATTTCAAAATCAAACAACAAGCCTATAGAATAATTATTGTGAAGGGAAACAAGGCCAACTTTTTGGGTGGTATCGTCTGTTTATGTACTTGAAACCAGTGTATATAATTCATGACATGTGAATGGGGCCAATATTGAATTTTTTTCAATGTGTGCTTGTATGGACTGAAATTTGACATGGTTAGAATATACACATGCAATGATAGTATGAGAGGGTTTCCATACTCAAACACGACTCACAACAACAATTTCACAATCAAACAACAAACCTATAGAATAATTAATGTGAAGGGAGACACAACCAATTTTTTGGGGTGCATTTCCTCCTCGTGTACTTGAAATCGACACATATAAATCATGACATGTGAATGGGGCCAATGTTGAAAATTTTTCAATTTGTGCTTATATGGACTGAAATTTAACATGGTTAGACTAGATGCATGCATTAATGGTATGGGAGGGTTTCCAGACTCAAACATGACTCACACAAACAATTCAGAAATCAAACAAGGTGTGCATGCTCATGTACTTGACCTTGCTTATAAGTAACATGTGAATGGGGCCAACGTTGAAATGTTTTCAATTTGTGATTTTATGGACTAAAATTTCACATGGTTAGACTAGACGCATGCAATGACAGTATGGGAGGGTTTCCATACTCATACATGACTCACACAAACAATTTCACAATCAAACAACAAGTCTATAGAACAATTAATGTGAAGGGCTACAAGGCCAATTTTTGGGTGGCATCGCCTGCTAGCTCCAACATGATCAATGACCCCAATAAACATGTGTGATCCACTTCCTACATTCAAATATATTATTTAGTTGATTTGCAAAATTTGGCCCGAGGTGGTCCCCATAGGTAAAAGGGAGAATTTTGGGTAGTGAGCCTTTTTAGTTGACAACAACAACTCCTTTTGTGGGATGGATCTTGCTTGTGAGGTTCTAAGAACTAGACTCTAGGGTGAGTAAACCAATGCCTTAAAAATTGTACTTTGGAGTCAAAAATTTGCTTCTTCTTATATTTTGTGTTTTATGACAACATAATATAATCTTGTTGGAAATAATCCTAAAAATAAACTAAATGCTAGAAATAATGAAAGGAAAATGTAGGGAATTGACTAAGAAAAATGGACAACCTACCCACCTAACCTAACTGGAAAGTGGGTCCACTAGGTGGCATGGCACCTCTAATGGAATCGTGTATGCAATTTGATAAGGCTATGAGAACCATGCATGAAGAGGGCTGATGGGATGCTAGATGTCATTAGAGTTTGGAAGGTAACAAATTACCCATTTCCTATATGTTCTTTGTTGTTCTTATTTTTGGTAAAATTTCTCCATCCATGCTATAATTGGATCTTCATGAAGAACAAATTATTCATGGCCTTTGGACTCAACAGTGTGTGTATAAAACAAATTAGATTTATCTTTTAATGTCAAATATGCATTTTTCATTTGATGCTCAAATGTAAGATCAACCCTTCTCTTCTCTCCATTGCCACTATTATCAATGCTTCCATTAAATTCCAAGATTGGATATTGAGGTGATGATAAAAAGCCAAAAACCTAAAACCAAAAACCAAAAAAAAATACAAATGACAAACCCGCCCGCGCCCATTCATTACAAAGAAAATTTGGGTGATGATCTTGCGTTCCCGATCTAGTAGTTGAGCATAAACCTGTTGACAAGCAGAGGCAGAGGATAAAATACCATAGCCTTCAATGAGATCACCCTAATTCGATAGGTTCAGAGAGAGAAATCCTGTCCAACAGAGCCAGAGGAGAAAATTAGGATCTCTATCTGACCATCGATAGAGGCATAAAAGTAGAGGATCCATATTCAACCATTGATAGAGGCATAGGAAGAGGGAAAAAGGAGACCTATATGGCCATCAACAAAGGTAGAGGAGAAAAGGATCCCTATCCATCCATCGACAGAGGCAGAGGAAGAGGATCCCTATCTAGACATCGACAAAGGAACATGAGCCCTATCTAGCCAAACCTATGGAGATGTCGCCGAACTCGGTAATGTCTCTCCTCTTGGTGCTAAAAATGGTTGAAACATGGAAAACTAAGAGGGAAACAAATTATAAAAATATGAATAACTAGGTCGGAGGTAGCTGGTAAATCAATGGAGGTCGCATTCAATGTTATGTTTCTTCCATTGTTCCATACAATTACCCTAAGCTTGAGTTTTGCTTAATTTTTTTCTTACCGTCTTCGCCAATGTGTCACAGACCATGAAGACCTATTGTAATAAGTATAGCTCCTTAATTTATCAAATATCACAATGCTAATCATTTTGACAGTTTAAAAAAATAAAATCTAAGTTGTAATTCAGTGTGGGCACATGAGGTTTAGATATCAATTTTATTGAAACAAAATGGGGAAGCACTATGAAATTTTCCAATTGAAGACAACATATAAATTTTTACCAAGACCACAATCTAGAAGAGAATTCATTGCTCATGCATTTAAAATCAACCATATAGGATGAATAGAGTCAAATGCATATATTGAGAAAGATAGACAAGTTAATGGTAAGTTGAAAACACTATGAAAACATCATATACCAATATGATACACATGGTATGATATAAAATTTGTGGTAAGTCTAGTGAAATTGGACTTTGAGCAACCCCTTAACTTTTATTTTCACGCTCAAATGTAGCATAGGATCCTCCATCCAATCACCATAAAGAAATATAACAATTTCTATATTCTGTATAATGTGCATGTGGATGTAGAAATTGTCTAACAAACAAAAGGATCACTAAATCACTAATTCAATTCCAATCCAAGTTGCGTAAGCTCTCTTGAGAGATTTAATTTTGTAGGTGAGAGGGAATGCACTCTTGAGATATTTGCAAGTCCTTTTCTATTTGTTGAACTTCTTCGTAGGCTAACACTAAATATTTTGTATTCATAATGAAGTGGATTATTTTAGTGACGCAATCATTTAAATACCACTCACATGTTATCTCTAGTGAAGGCCTATGATTTTCGTGTATTTGATAATACATACAATGAAGTCTCATATTGAAGTCCCAAATAGGTTCATTATCTTCTTTATGCATATTGTTGAGCTCTTGATACACCTTCTCTATTTGATAATTGTCATAAGCATCCTAAAAAACTTCGTTGAAATGCTTCCAATGGGGAATTTACTAGATGGTAAGTAATAATACCAATCTTGGAATTTTCCTTCAAAGGTGAAGGGAAATAATGTGCTTGCACCATTCTCTTCAATAATGTTTGGTAAGTGAAGTATATTTTCATGAATCTAAATATTCTCTAATGCAGTTATGTCACCTTCACCATTAAACTACCCTAAATGAAGCTTGAGCTACCTAGCCGACCCTAGAGCTTCTAGTTCTTAACTCAATACAAAATTTCATTTTATTCTCACTTTAACTATTCAAACTAGTTACCTGCACCATCTTTTCATCAATTTAGGAAATTATAATATTACCGACCCAAGTGAGGCTTTATCCAAAACAAAAACGATAACATGATCATCATTTCATTGTTTTATAGTAGAAAGGTTTATGTCAAACTGATTCTCTAAAAATTATGACAAAGCTCTTAGTACTTGTTCTAGTTAACTTAGGACATTTACCCATTGGTGTATATAAAATAATCTCAATATGGTAGAGTTTCAAGGATGAGATTGGTTTGTTTAGAGAAGTTTAAAGGATCAAAATCTACTTAGAGGATAATATAGTTTCCATAATGATAAGATCGAAATTAGATATAGCATTTATTAGCATAGATCATTCCCTTCAATGAAAAAATTGCCAATCTCTTTGGTAGAAAAGTGTCATTACTTCTGAGTCATTGACATTGTGGCTTAGTAATTGTAGTACCTAGATAGTTAGAATTTAAAAATTCAATATGGAACCTAAGAAACAACCAAAGTACATTTAGAAAAGAAAATCTATAGAAAATGAGAATCATACACATCATGATATATATATTTATTATTATGAGTTGGTGTGCATAGTAAGATGAATAATTTAGAGGCTCATGCTATTTATTTCACACAGTTGGTAGAGGAAACAAATTTCCTCTTTTCTATTAGAGGAATTATGACTAGTTTGTTGATATTTTTACTAAAGTAGTAGCATAATATCAGATTATGAAACTTTAGGAAATGCACCATATCAATATCAACACTATAAACCTCCAAGAACCATACACCAGCATATAAGGCTTGAATAACCTTATATGAGAATTTAAAACTTCAATGAACAAGTGGAATAATACATAAGAAGATGTGGAATATATGAATAAGATTCACATCAAGTACCTCTGATACACATACAACATAAACTTCATCAACTAGGAGCCTGCCAATCAATAAAGATAATACACTTTGATAACACTTTATTCACTAATACTACAATAAATCACTCATTGAATTTTGATGAAAACAAGCACCACAGATAAATCATTCATCAATGGAAAATTATCAAAGCAACAGACAAAGATATGAAGATGGCAATAAGAAAGAGAGGACTAATCTTTAATTACTCAAGAGTCTTAAATATGATAGTATAGAGTCTTAGGATACAATCAATAAAAACCACTTTGATATCTCTCCAATCGAACCCTCTTCTCATTACAAATCACATGATATATAGAAAACATTACAAATGCCTTAAGAGGCTCGAAATCTTAAAAAATTGCAAACAATTACAAGATCCTATGTTCTAGGGTTTCAACTTTGACTTTCAAATTTTTTCTATCTAAAATATATCCAACATATCTTGATCACTTGAAGGCATATCTTGAATATGGCATTCGATCTTGTGAATATTGAGTCCAACTCAATGCTTTATTCAATGAGATTTGACTAAATTTGGTCAAAATAGAACCTACAACAATTTTGTAGCGTTCTTAGTGAAAAATTGTGTGTCTGTGCTACAAAACTTCTACAATGATTTATTATTTTTAGAACAAGAGAAAATGAATCTCTAATCCATGATTGATATCTCAAACGACCACATAGTCCTTCTAATGGCGATAGTTGGCATCCAAACGTAATATGGGCGCTCTCAGGAGGTTTTTCACACGAGGGATGGGTTTTAGGGAGTTGACCATTGTAAGGGAAGGAAAACAAGGAAATTGAGCTCCAAATGAAGCTTCTAGAACAAGGCTTCAAACCACCACATGGCCCCTCTAAAGGGGATATTTATCCTTCAAGTGGAATACGATTTCTATTATGATGCCTTAGACAATAGGGATGGGTCTAAAGGCCTTGATAATGGCCGGGGAGGACCATAGGACCTAGATGAATATTCTAGGGACCAATGGCCATGCACAAGGCTACAAATTCCATAACTTGACTTTACACTTCAGAAATAGATCTTGGACATGAGATTTCACTTAGTTCGAAATTAGAACTTGAATTGAGACGTTAGTTACAACTCGCCCTTGACTTGGAAATGCATGCAAACTAACTCAACATGCACATGCCATGCATGCATGAAATGCATGCCATGCATGCACCATGAAACTATGCAACTTTATGCAACTTTATGCAACTTTATGCAACTATGTGCAACTATGCAACTATGCAAATTTATGCAACTTTATGCAACTATGTGCAACTATGCAACTTATGCAACTTATGAAAATCTATGCAACTTTATGCAACTCAACTTTTACAACTTGACCTTTTACAACTTGAGTTTAACAACTTATTCAACTTGACTCTTATACATGTCAATTCAAATTTATTCATGCTGGATAATGTTACACGTGCTCATACGAATTTTACATTCAACCTAACTTTTCCTTGAGACTTTAGTTACAACTCGCCCTTGACTTGACATTGCATGCAAACTAACTCAACATGCACATGACATGCATGCATGCAACATGCAACTATGGAACTTTATGCAACTATACAACTTTATGCAACTATGTGCAACTATGCAATTTATGCAACTTTATGCAACTTTATGCAACTCGACTTTTACAACTTGACCTTTACAAAAATATGTCCATCCATGAATCTCTCCATTAGTGTTAGAAATTCTCCTACTACTCATTGTTTGTTTCTATCTCATAGGAATTTTACATTCAACCTAATTTTTGCTTGAGACTTCAATTATAACTCTCCCTTGACTTGGCAATGCATGCAAACTAACTCAACATTCACATGACATGCATGCATGCAACATGCAACATGCATCTATGCAACATGAAACTATGCAACTTTATGCAACTTATGCAACTATGTGAAACTATGTGCAACTTTATGCAACTATGCAACTTATGCAACTATGTGCAACTATGTGCAACTTTATGCAACTTTATGAAACTATGTGCAACTTATGCAACTTTATGCAACTATGGAACTTATGCAACTTGTTGGGGAGAGGTGTTCCACCCATACACATGACCTTTTCCTTTGTTAATATGACTACCTAACACATTCATGAATTGATGCAACACTAGATTAAATATCTCAACTATTATTGTTGATGTTGTCCACATGACTAAGGTATCATAAACAAAATGTGAACAATTTATTTCTTTAGCTCCTTTGACTATTGAAAAACCCTATAAGTTTTCAACTATCTACTCTTGATCTAATCGTCCACTTAAGGAATCCATCGATATGATGTAGAGTGGTGACAATGAGCTACCTTGCCTTAGATACTTTTCACTCTAAAAGAAACAGGTGGTTTTGCAGTTCACCAATGAGGCTATTCAAGGACACCCAATGTGTACCCATCAACTTACCATTAAATTGAAGTTAATGCACGAAACAAAAGTCTATCTAGACTTGGGGAAGTTACTAAAAAAATTAAATTATCAGGTAGACAGGGCTACCATTCAATTATGCTACTTTACATATCAAAACCTTGTAAAAAATTTAGGGACTCAAAAATGAAAAATATTAGGTAGGTCATTGAATTTTGGGCACACAAACATATTAAAAGAGGTTGCAAAATTATGAAAAACTAGCTAGTTCCTCACATGTGTAGATGGAGTGATCTCTAAAATAAGCCTTAAGTTGCTAATGCATTGAGGATAAAGATGAGATGAGGTATTCATGGGAGAATGAGAGGATTTCTTAATGAATCGTATTTTTGAATCAAGATATTGGTGTATCCTTCTACACATGTTTGTTAACTATTTCTCTCATTCGATGGAGCACAGGTACAACCAAACATGTATTTGTCATATATTTCCTCCTCGAGCGAAGGAATTTCAGGAAGACCAGAGGATAGTGAGGCATCTAGTAGGCCTAAAAGAGGGAGATCAACTAGATGTCAAAATATTTGAAGAAAATTCCATAAACGAATGGATTTGTTTCTCACGGAAGGGGGGTCATGTTCTTATGATGATGAGACCATATGCGACATCGAGGTGCCCTTGAGGTACACACATCTAGTGAAACAATGGGTACCCAAGGATCTTCCTCGCCTAAACATAGATTTTTGTGTGAACAAGAGGATATTTTGGATTTCATCATCACCATTACACAGTTTGAGGTTGTTTTGCATGGATGGAATAAAGGTGGGTTGCGACAGATGTACTGAATTGATGGAGTATGTCAGACCCTACTACAATTACAGAGATTGGATGTAGTTGGTCCAATATACACACAATATGCGCATATACAGAGTGTTTGCAAATTATTTGTAGCTAAAAGACAATAATCAAAATAAAGGATTGAGTATGTACATTGACAGAAGGCCAAAAGCATCAAGGAATATTGTAGGGTTTATAAACAATACACAACCTAGGTCTACAAATAAACAACCCAATTGTGTATTTGAGGGGTGTTACGAGGAAAATCTCTCTGTGGCATAGGGTAAACCACAACAGACGGAATGAAATGAAAAAATCAACTCTAATCCCAAGTATGCTATATAAATTAAATTCTAAAAAGACAAGGCCAAGAGCCTACCTTGTCCAGATGTTCGATGAAGACCACCGTTGAGCACACAACTCAAAGATTTATGCCCTCAACTTGTCCTCAACAACCAAGATACACAAGCATATGTTGATAATATATAATGTTAGCATATACATTAGCATAATACATTAACATACATGAAAAATACACCCATGAAATAAGAATTCAAATATTTGCAAGATATCAATTGGACAAGAAAAGAGTATTTCTATTAAAATAATCAGTAGAAGTATATAGGTGACAAACTTTTGTAATGACACACATCAGAACCAAGAAACTAAATCACTCCAGCTGGGCCTCCACCACTTCAATCCTCCACCAAAGGCAAGCTCATATAAAGGAGACAATGAGGTTCTCCATCACAAAGAAGGAAGAGCTTGGGGGGAGTTTATACTTTCAAGGATAAAGGGATGTTGACTTAATATGAAGTGAAATTTCTCCAGAGTGTATTTTCTCTCAAAGTTTAATTGTTCAATCTCCTCCAACGCTTGGATAAGGCTCAATTTATAGCCTTCACATGGAACTAAAGGGTCGATTCGAAGCGTTTACATTATATGGAAGGTCAAGGATCATGGATATCGTGACATGGCATGGAAACCCGACATAATTTTTAATTTTGAGCACCAAACCCGATGTAGAAAAATAGGGCATGCATATGTGGACAATGTGTTTTTTGGCTCTGGAAGGTATAAAAGGGGACTTCAAGTCTGCATAGGGAAATGGAAATTCCATCCAAGCAAGTTTCATGGGGTGAGGAAAAATTCGTTGTTATAGATGCCCCCTAATGTGTGAGGCCAGACGAGTATATGCAATGGCCAAAATAAATTATAATTCCCAGAAGTGGAGTAATGGAGACTCAACTAGAAGTGCTAGTTACTCATGAGAATATTACAATCCATAATGACTTTGCACACATGACTGGTAATCTGAATTACACTGCAAAACCATGTGGAAATATATCAAATAGTTTCTCATGGACATGAATAGCTAATACAAAGTGCCATAGGCTATCATAGTCACGAACAAGGCACAGTGGAATCTGGTCTCAAAATCAATCTGAAGATATCTCTATACAATGGAGTACAATATGATCTCCCAGGATCACTGAAGTCATATAGGTATTGGTCCAATGAAAGACAACAATAGAATAGGAATGTTGCTACTGTAAGTTGGAGGTATTCTACACTATCCACCAAAGGTGCAAGTATACATCATGTGAATAGGGGAGGTGATGTCGAACACAATGAGACTTCATTTGATTACCGATCTTTAAGGTATACCATCAGCAAACATGAGACAACCTACCGATAATGAAAGTAGGTATCAAGGCACTGAGTACATTCTTACAAGTGTGAATAAGGGTGTTGAGGTCGAACACTTGAAGAATCCATCAATCAGGAGAACTTGATGTATTCCCAACTATTGATAGCGGGAGAACCTACCACTGATGATTGCAAGCCTCTAGGTACTCATAAGACTCTAGGTCTTATTTCCAGAATAGATGATCTGAAGTCGATGGAAGGAGACATGTTGAAAGGAGAGCATTAGGGATTATCTCATCAATCAACACAAGGTACACAACAATTTTTTGATGATTAGGAGGAGCTCGGATGAATAGGATGTTCACAAACCAACAACCATGTGCATCTCTTGCATGCACTAGATGCAATTAGTGCATGAAAAGGACCCTCTGAATAGAAACCAGTAAGGAATATTGTCGACAAATGTGAGGAAACCACCAACAAGTCTAATGGCATCCAAGAAATTGCATGAATCCCAATGTGTGAATAGATTTCTTGGCATCGAACACAAGGGAAACCCCGTAGTCAGCGACCAATGAGGAAATGTCAACTGTTGGGTTCAAGGTTACCTATCCATAATGAAAGTAGGACCAGGGTGAATGATAGGACTACAACTTTATGCGACTTTGACATACACTGAGGGTATGGTCGACATGCAAATTCAAGAGTTCCGAGGAATGGCCGACACAAGCTTATAGACATCCTTTGAAAAAGAGCATGAGACATGTGGATCACTTAGGAAACATAGACTTGATGATAAAACTTTGTGATGCAGGAGGCATCAACAAACTCTCCATAGGGACTAGAAGAATAATCAGTCGGAGGAGTAAACTCTAAGTAACGAGCTTAACTTCATAAGGTCATGCTAAACAAAAACTTTGGATGATAGTGGACTCAAAAGTTTGTGCTCTGTTCAAAGGCGACATGACTGCTGCCAATAAGAGATAATATTCTTTTCCCGCCCGTCTTTTTTTTGTTTTTTCATAGGTAAAGAAATGCTATGATATAGGAGAGGAAACGAGTGCCGTGAGTAAGAAACTAGCTCCAAACAGTGGAACATACCAATGCTCAATGAAACTAAGTGCATGTGGGGCATGGACACTTGGGGGAATGTTTCCTCTTAGGGTATATGGTGTCAAGCTGCAAAGGATATAAAAAAGGCTCTCCTTGGCTAGTGATGCAAATTGTTGAGGTAAGAGGCTTGTAATGAGAAAGAGAGAACCGCCAATAGGCTCAATACTACAAGCAATATGATGGAATGCGATTACAACTTAACTCCAAAGAATGTCATTTTTCATAGATTTAGTCCCCTAGGATGAAAAAGTATAAAATAATACCCAGGAGAACTCTTCTAGCCAATGGAAACTAGAGTATTGATTTTTCATAAGTAGTCTACTTGGTTTTAAAAATGGTTAAACTTACACCAAATAGATGTCCTTTCAAATCCATTTAACGAGTGTGAAAAAGACAAGTTCACTCGACAATCTTTTGTCTTTTTAGAGAGTTGGAAAAGAGATTAACCAAGACTCAGGGGAGTCCCATAGGTAATGGTTAGAATGCTTGTGAGTAAGAATATGAGGTTTGAATGCAAAGTCATATCAGAACTATAAGGAACTCTCGATCCTATGGAAAAACTTCTGCATGGGTACCACATGGCACAAAGGTTCTAACTAGGGAACCCATGTTTGGTCAGCCTCTACCACTTAATAACAACACTTTTAGTAGCCGTAAGAAGGTTTTGTGTCACTAATAAATGGGTTTGTACTTAAGGAATATGGATCATAGTCATAATATGATGCAAGAATGAAAAACAGAGTGACAACCTATCCTATATGTCGGTGAAAGAAAATACATGTCGAAGGCATGAACGGGTGGTATGACGCTGGAAACCGCAAAAAATACTGGACAAAACCAACAAAAACCAATTCTTTCCACTGCACTATTAGTCCATAAGGTCAAAACATTATCACAAACTATGTGAAGTGGGTAAAAAAATTATACTAATAGTAAAAATAGACCATTTTACCATATCATTTGAGTTTTTTCACCCACATAGTGCATTTTAGGCCATTTTCCCCACGATCTTCGAGTGTCGATTGCAGGAGCTATGATCAATGGAATTAACAACCGTCAGGACCAAGTAAGTGCCCATCCCCATATAATTCAATTTTAGTCCTAATTGTTTGAGTATTAGAGGGCGAAACATGTAAATTAGGGTGTACACAGGTGATAGTTCATCAGGTCGCATATACGACCCCATATACACGAGAAAGTTGAAGTATGGCTATGTATATGCAACCCTATATGTGATTGTTACCAAGCTAGCCCACGTAGAAGTCCATGAACACTTTTTTGAAAGGATTTAACTTAAAAAATGACTTTTCCTTTACAGGATGGTGATTGAATGGAGGGACAGGGAGCATGAAGAGATAGATGCAGTAGTGGAAAGGGATGCAGGGGCCCAACATGCTTTAAAAATGTGTGGCATTTATAATTTTTTGGATCTCAAATGAATGAGGGCTCAAGTGAGGTTACTCCATATGCTAGTAAACTACTAGGATCCGAAGACAAAGGCCTTCAACCTTGATGGGAAACCATTGAGGATTGAAGTGGATGAAATATATTTTATCACAGGATTGTCTCATCGGGGTGAGGTAGTGAATCTCAAGGACCGAGGGGCTGGGGGTGGTAAGACCATGGAGGAGTAAATTTCCACCCACTGTGTTGCAGGCACAGATAAAGTAGGGAGCCAACTCCCAATCAGGGCGATCGAGAACCTAAGATTAAATATTGTTGTGCTTGTACTTACATGGATTTTGGGGTCGACCTTGTTGCACCAGGAATAAATTCCACTCATGTTCTATGCGGTGGGTTGTTTACAACCCATTGTTTATGACTGGTGTACCTCACAGCTAGCTAAAAGGAAGAGTCAATTGACGGATTGAAGAGCCCCATTTTGTACTATGACACCATATTTTTTGAAAGGATGAAATATATATTAAAAAACAAAATTGGTCTTCGACTTTACTTATATATGTTACAATGTGTACATCTATGAATGTGTTTTCTTTACATAGTTATGTGACAAATGCCAATCTAAAATATAATTAGCATATGCATTAGATACATTATTAGGACTTCTAGGTATGTGATTATAAGTAATAAAATCGAAGTATCGTTCCAAAAGTCATACCCGTAGGAATCATCGGAGTAGAGCAGGGTCTCGCACATGATAATTGTCGTTTAACTGACATATGACTAACTAAGAGTCTATGAGAGCCTCTAAATACCGAAACCATGCGAAATAGCGCCACGTAATATTTATATAACGACTCTATACTCAACCACATTATTCGTTGATGGATCGAGACGAACGCCACTTGAAGAAACCAGTTGGCCCTCGAGTGAGTAAATGACCCAGGTGGCAGAATCCATGTTCTGTGTATGACGACTGGCACCATACATGAATCCTAAGTAAACTTAAGATACCGTTGACATCTTCCAACCAAGGGAAAACTTGATAAGCAAGTTGATGACACAAAGGAAAATATATATATACACTAAGATACACTAGTATACAAAATGTCACGCCCAAGCTTGAGGGATCATGCGTAATACCTTTTAAGGTAGAGCCCATTTTTGGGCTCATCCAACATATTCCCTTATTAATCTTCCAATTCATAGGCTCCTTTATCTAAGACACGTCGCACGATATAAGGACCGTGCCACATGGGGTTGAACTTGCCTGCCCCCAATAGTTATTTGGCTTGGTCATACAAGAGAACCAAGTCACCCTCAGTGTATGACCAAGGACAAAAAACTATAATATTGAACCTTAACACATTGTTTATTTTCTTCAATAGCTCTAGAGTCATATGAACACTGCTCATCAAGATGTTCCAGGTGTATGAGGTGTTCTTCAAGATCGGATGTGTCAGGTAAGAGCTCAATTTCTAGTTTAAGGGAAGGGATTTCACATTCAATCGAAAGAATCGACTCCACACCATGTACTAATTGAAAAGGAGAAAAAACGGTGGAAGTATTTACCGAGGCCTGATATGCCCAAAGTGCAGGATAAAGCATGAGATTTCAGTCAGATTTTCTCTGGCTGACAGATTTTTGCAAGATGGTCTTGAGAGATTTATTCACCACCTCTACTTTTCCATTTGCTTGGGGATAGTAAGGGGAAGAATGACCGTGCTTAAAGCCTAGTTTTGATGCTAACTCTTTCATCATTTCATTCTGAAAGTGACTGCCATGATCAGTAAAAATATCTATATGGATCCCAAGTCGGGCTATAATTTGGTTGAAAATGAAGAATGTTGCATTCTTACCATTGGATTTAATAGTAGGCATGGCCTCTTCCCATTTAGTGAAGTAATCCACAACCACAATGATATGTTGATGGCCCCCAGCCGAGGCTGGGTAACAGTCCACAAAATCTACCCCCCACTTGGTGAAGGGAATGACAATGATGACTGGGTGTAGAGGGGCTGGGTGCGAGCGCATTTCCTGAGTGAACAACTGGCAAGGGTGACACTTCTTGACCGCTTCAACACAATCTTTAAAAATTGATGGCCAAAAATAACTAGCTCGCAATATTTTTTGGGTCGTCATAAGCCTGGATAAATGACCACCACAAGAACCACTGTGATAGTCATTGAGAATTGACTCATCTTCCTCGTGAGTCAAGCAATGACACAAAATAATATCTACTCCTCGACGATACAAATTTTTGCTGATGATAACGTAGTTTTTAGTCGGATGACATATACGTCGTTGATCGTCTCTCGACGGATGATGGGATAGCTTCAATGTTTGAATATAAATTAGAATGTATCCATACCAGGGGTCCAAAGAAGAGATGAGGAAGATATGTTAATCCGCAAACGAATCGTCATGAAAAATTTCCTCATCCAGTCGAGGGAAGTCTAATATCAACTCGGAAAAAGCTAGCAATTTCTTAGACTTCACCGAAGTGAAATCGAGATCAAATTATTGAAAATAACAATCCACTTATTGTATTTCCCCCCTATGATATGCCTAGTGAGTACACATTGAAATGAATTGATATATGCAACTACGGTAGTTTTGAAAAGTAATATATAATTTCGTAATCTTTGAACTGCATGTATGACATCCAAGGCTAGTTTCTCTACGTGATAGTATTTAAGTTCATGACCGGCTATATTTTTACTAATATAATAGTCAATGTGATCATGGAGCTCATCATCCTCCTCATCCAGAACCATAGCTACCATCCCTTCAGACGCGACGATATAAATAAAATAGTCTCTATTGTAGTCTAGAGGCTTCAACAGAAGCATCGATACCAGGGCTTTCTTCAGAGCATCGAAAGATTCTCAGGCTCACTCATCCCATATAAACAAAGTATCTTTATTCAAAAGACGCATGAAACCGTTAGTTAAATTTGCATAGTTAACTATGAATCGACACAAGCAATTTTCCTTCCCATGTAAATCTTGAAGTTGTTGAATGTTGCGCGGAGGAGGAAATCGAAATATTGCCTCAACTTTCATAAGATCTACCATGATCCCATGATCAGATACTAAGAATCATAAAAGATGACTAGACCTTACATAGAAGATGCACTTGTGAGGGTTCAACCTAATGCGATAATAACAACATCTCTCAAATACTAATCGAATGTGAGTGGAATGATATACTCTCTTGCGAGAGTGAGAAGCAAGATCATCTAGGTAAGCTATGACAATATGCTTGAGATCGTGAAAATAAAAGGTCATAGCGCATTGGAAGGTTGCTTCGACATTTTTAAGGAAAAAAGGCATTTTTCGGTATGCAAAAGTACCCCAAGGAAAAATAAACGTCGTATTATGTTGATCCTCAGGTTTGATTTGAATTTGATCATTATATCCTAAAAATCCGTCCATAAAATAAAATACTTTGCTTCCCACGCACTCATCAATAATCTGGTCAATGAAAGGAGCCGAGAAGTTATCTTTTGAAAAATCCTTGTTCAGGTCTCTAAAATCCATACATACGCGGATAGTTCCTTGTTTTTTGTTCATAGGAATTGGGTTGGATACCCATTCAGTCAAGGGAACTGAGTAGATGAAACCAACATTAAGTAGCTTCTCTACCTCTGCCTTAATGGTAGGGGCCTTCCTAGGATTAATATCTCTAAGATGTTTTCGAACAGGTCTAGCATCCAGATAGATCTTGATCTCATGGTCAACAATGTTAGGGTCAATCCCTAGCATCTCTTCATACAACCAAGTGAATACATCACAAAATTATTTGAATAGATCGACGTAGATTTGAATTTCTCCAGGCGAACAATCCACACTGATATATACATTCTCAATTTTGCTAGGAATTCGAGAGATGTCAATCGTGATGGTAGGAGAAACTTTAACCATGTTTCCTTCGACATAAATACCATTTGTATCTAACATAACCACAACATGACCGACCATCTCACTATAGGTAGATATAAAGTCATCCCATTCGATCCTAACAAGCTCTGCGAGGAAATATGAGCGATGATGTATATCATTCCAAGGCCTATTGAGATCATACATGGCCTCTAATATGGCTTCATACGAAGGTAAATTATCATCGAGGAAATCATGTGAACAAGACAATTGGCTGGCCCATACGGGTTCTAGAACATGATCCTCCTCATTCGTCTGCAAGGAGAAATGATCCAGGTCAGCAGTAGCAATAAGAATATCCTGATATGCAACTTCTGTCACTGACAGTGGAATTTCCATCCCAATGTTCAACTGACCTTCGTATGACATAGTCGGGGAAGGTAGGAACCAAGGGTAGTTGAAATATGATGGAAAGGAATGGACCTCATCGACGACAAAGACTCACCGGAAATGGAATGAATGTGATGAATTGGTGCCACAAAATAAAAGCTACCCATGAGAGAGGAATACATTTCGACACCAACATCCTCAGTTGTATGTTGAGAATTGTTTATCACTAGGACTGAAGGTCCAAATGATGCATTAGGACTAGCATGCGCAAATGAAAATCAATCGTTACTATTTTCCATTCATGAGAAAAGCATATAACAAGGTGTTCCTCTATGAAGGACACGTCTGGAGCACCTCCAAATCCAAAATCGCATAAGGGGTTTGACCCAGATCTTCAACAATCGAACAGTTCTGGGAAACTCTGGAATTAGGATTGTGGGCAGAGTGTTTTAGTAATCCTTTCATAATACTTGGCAAAGGTTCTGACTTTTCGATCTGCAAGGGTGTTTCCAGAGGAGGGGGAGACTCTAGACCTATACCACTATGTGAAGAACCATAATCATGAGATCAAGTGGCTACATCAATATGAGACTTGACCATATTGACACATAGATGGCCACCTTCATGCGTCAAGGGGTTTTGACTCCCGCTCAACTCATTTTTTGTGTTGGAGGACCCCAAAGCCATGTGTTGATTATGAAGAAATGGATTTGTCAGCACAACGTGCAGCTGTGATAAGATCCTCGAGGCTTCCTCGATTTTTGGGCATAGGTGGGTAAGGTGATCATCTTTATAAATTTTACAAGGAAACTTCACCTTCCATTTTTCTTTCTTTCCCTCACCAACATTTTTATTCGTTCTATCATTATTAGTGTCGTCCTTGGATTTATTATTATTTTTCCCACCCTTACGATTATTACCTCTTCCTTTCCTTCTATTCCCTCCTGGTTGTTGGTTACCATTTGGGTTGGCCGACGACTGTACAAAATGTACATCCACCAACTGAGTTGGAGTGGAGGAAAAATCCGAAGCTTTTCCTGCTATAGGATGGCTTAGAGACAAATATTTCAACTGGTTCATCACCAAGTTTGTAGACTTAGCATATGCAGAGCTTATGATGCCATCGACATGAGGTCCATGATTTTGTCTAGGTTCATAGTTCGATCACGATGCATCAGGAAGAATTTCATACAACATCCCAGAATGAGCATATATGAGGTCCAACTATTGGGCTTTGAAAATAGCTTCTTCCTCGAATGTTACTCTGGAGGTAGAAACATCCTTCAAAATATAAGGAAATAAGGACTTAAGGAACCACTCCAACAGAAACTATGGAGGAATGTAGGCTTTGATCAACCTCTTCCATATACACCACTCTTGGATATGGTCTGAGATATGCATGGCCTTATATTGGTGGAAGGCCGACAAAAGTTATATGCCGACATCGTAACGAACTGACAACTGGAATTGGTTGAGAAAGACCAAAACCATCTGATTAAAGTTTCTCTATGTTCCCTCTGGTATCTCAATGTACCACTTCGCGGAAACCCATGTGAGGGTGTGTTTAAATAGCCTCAAATGAATAAAATCGTCATTAAGGGAGTTAGATGAGCACCAAAGATGAAAAATAGTGACATGATTACCCAGATCCTTGCTAGTCTTTCCTTCAAATTTTGGAATGTCTAAAGGGAGCCTTGTGGGGATGGGGGGCCATAATGGATCATGACGCACAGGTTCATTCATTAATTTTGAAAAATTTGGCAGATTAAGTGTGGCCAGAAAAAGGGATTCGGGGTTACAGTGTTTGAGCCCATGTTGTCGGGAAAGATTGGTGTTGAGGGATTGCAGGCCAAATAGAGTTTTGGTATATACCATGGCCCTGTCTAGTAAGATAATATCCTCCTTCAAATTGATTCATAAAAGGTTGTATGTGAACCATACCTGCGGAAGCGGCATAGTGAGGGTTATATACGTTGCCCCCAACCGAAGGGGCTCCAGGCTGGGGGTTTCCCATAGCGTGAAACCGACTCCCTCCATATGAAACTCCAGAGGACATAGGGGGATTCACCATAATAAATGCATTTTTCAGAATCGACATGGAGGAATAATGGGTAAAGGATGGAATATAGGAAGTGAATTTTCTGCCTGGTTGAGCATTCCATCCAGGAGCATTGAGACTAGGATTAGGCTTGGAAGAAAAAGGAGGCCAACCTAAAACCATATGATTTGTTTGGGGAATATGATATCCACCAAATGAGAGAGGAGAATACAGAGGATCCATGCCCTCAGGTCCAAAACTAGGATTCGTGTTATCCGCTGGAATAGAGGATGAGAGTTACGACGTCATGTTGGGAATACCAAAAGAAAATGGATTAGATACCAAAGGTATTGACTGATAATTGTAACCTGGCATACCAAAAAGAGATCTGAAAGGATTCATTCCTATGGGTTGAGTAGAATCCACTTGTTGGGTAGCATTAGAGGTGGGGATATCCGACACCCTAATCGTTAAGGTTGAAGGAGTCGAAGGAATCCAACTAATCACAGAAGATATAAGAGTCGAGGGACTCCCGATGACGTTCAAGTTTGAATCAGTACTCATAGATGGATTATCACAAGTCTGGGATGTGGATATATATGTACCACATTTATTAAATTTATGCCTTTTATAAGGAAACTTCGGTAAAGACTCAAGATGTGGTGGTAACTTAAACAAATGGAGAGACCTGTGAGGAAGCTGGTCTTGCTCCATGATGACTTAATACTAGAGATATAAAACCAAACCCCAGGGTCAACTAATGATCAAAGAGCACACCAATAATAAATTAAAAAAGCCAATAAACACAAACATGATATAGTGGCTAAAAAGGGGGCCTCCCTCACTAGAGTAGGTATGTCTCGCCCAATAGGGGCCTAACACTCCCTTCAAAAGATTGGAGGCATCATAATTAGTTATAAGGGCCCTCATGGGCTTAACAATGCAGTCTTTCAGATTCCCTCGAAGAGGTAATCCTCCATAAAGGTTGTGTGTTGTTTGACCCTTATTTGACTAAGGGTACTTGCAGAATAACCCCTGCAAGTAAGCTATGTGGATACCTATGTCAAGCAACTAGATTCACCACAATATAATCAATGCGTAGGCGAACAATCGCAACTCTGGTCCACCGTATGGGAAGGGTAAGAAAGCCTGAAATTTTGAAAGCACCGCCTCTCACGTAGGTAAAGTTACTAGAAAGACCCCCAAATATGAATAGAACCCCGGAAATATCTATGACACTAAGAAGGTATTAGAGGGATATCTTTGCAAATTTTTGTGACCTTTTGCTTAACTCCGATGTGAGAGGAGCCTCCTGACGTCACTAATTACACAATGGGTTTCACCACTCCCTAGTCAGACACATATGTTTAGTTTAATAGCCTTGGAGAATTTTACTCACAAAATCCTATTCCAAGGCCCAATGTCCTATACTTGTTTGTGTACACTTGAAAAATAAAATCGTTTCTATTCAATTTTAATCAATCAACGTTAATTTTAATGGCTTCTGCTTACTCAAAAGGTGTGGTTGTGAAACTAATGGTATTACGACTCAGCATATAAAATAAGTGAATATAAAAACACCACTAAGTACTACTCTTGAATTTAAAAGAGATGGCATGCTTCTAAATACAACTTTTTCAATGCAATCTCTACAATTTCAATGAAATGCAATCTCTCCATAGGTGTCAAAATCAATGAAATTAATCAAAATATCAAATTCCATAATGAAAAATGAGCAAATATTTTTTTTTATTTTCGATATAAAGAAAAGAAAATGCAAGTATTGAATAGTAGCTTCACATGCAGGCCCTACTGCAAGAAAAAAGAGACAAGCCAAGGAGGATATCGAGAAGCAAACACTCAGACCAATGTGCAAGGAAAACCAATCAAAAGGATGACAAGGAACAATACCGCCCAAAAATTCAACAATAAGAAGGTTTCCTATCACTCTGTAAGCATTTAACAGTCAAGACAAAGACCCAAGAACGCTCAACAACTAACCAAACTCACCCATCAAACACCAAACTCAACCAACAAGACAAAAAAGATGATGTACGCGAATGTTTGAGAAAAAATTGTGTATGCACGCACCCTACAGGAGGAAAACTTATCTATGTACGCATCTGTCAAGGTAAAAGATACATATACCTAGTAAAACATTGTCAGGGCAAAGGTTAAGCTAAGAGACTCAGATGCAAAGTAAAAGTAGGTTGTCAAGCAATCGGGCGACAAAGAAACTCAATCTAACAGAGATAAAATCAAGGAGAAAAAAACTCCAAACCCGAAAAGAAAGAAGATCAATCCCCAGTATGGTCGCCAATTCTGTTACAAGGAAAATGTCTCTATGGCATGGGGTAAACCACAATATATGGAATGACATGCATGAATCAACTCTAATCCCAAGTATGCTATATAAATTAAATTCTAAAAAGACAAGGCCAAGAGCCTACCTCGTCCAGATGTTCAATGAAGACCACCGTTGAGCACATAACTCAAAGATTTATACCCTCAACTTGTCCTCAACAACCAAGATACACAAGCATATGGTGATAATATATAATGTTAGCATATACATTAGCATAATACATTAACATACATGAAAAATACACCCATGAAATAAGAATTCAAATATTTGCAAGATATCAATTGGACAAGAAAAGAGTATTTCTATTAAAATAATCAGTAGAAGTATATAGGTGACAAACTTCTGTAATGACACACATCAGAACCAAGAAACTAAGTCCCTCTAGTTGGACCTCCACCACTTCAATCCTCCACCAAAGGAAACCTCATATAAAGGAGACAATGAGGTTCTCCATCACAAAGAAGGAAGAGATCAGGGGTTGAACAAGGAGTTCATACTTTCAAGGATAAAGGGATGCAGACTCAATATGAAGTGAAATTTCTCCAGAGTGTATTTGCTCTCAAAGTTGAATTGTTCAATCTCTTCTAAGGCTTGGATAAGGTTCAATTTATAGCCTTCACATGGAACTGAAGGGATGATTCAGAGCGTTTCCAGTATATGGAAGGTCAAGGATCATGGATCGCGTGACATGGCATGGAAACTCGACATAATTTTTAATTTTGAGCACCAAACCCGATTTACATGGGTTGTAGTGGAGCAACCTACGTATACACATGTTGTCTAACTGATAGGGTGCATATATGTGGAAAACTATGTTTTTTGGCTCTGGAAGGTACAAAAGGGGACTACAAGTCTACACAGGGAAACATAAAGGCCATCCAAGCAAGTTGCATGGGGTGAGGCAAAATTTGTTGTAACAAAAGGCGTGAAGGAAACCGTGTTTTCATGTGTGCCATAAAATCAATAGTTGCAGGGGAAGAGTTGTTGATCAATTACAATTTGAAATCGAATAGATACAAACGTTGTTACTATAGGATTTGTAAATATAACATTTCACCAAACCTGTAATTAATGAATCTAATAACTTATGTTTTTGTTAATTAATGTTTTTTGTTAATGTTTCATTTCGATATAAGAAATATAAGGAACCTGTTTCATTAAATGAAACCATCCTCTAGGCAACATGTATACCTCATTTTTAATTATGTTTTTTCAAGAGTCTATTGGTTTCATTTTGATATTAATGGTTTCAATATTTTTGTTGCAGGTTGTTCATCGGGGCAAGTCCCCAATGGATGAGATGATGGCATCATTGGGGCAACAGGTATACCCCATTGTAAATTGTACAAATTAAATATAAGCAATGTGTTTTTTAATTATGTTTTTTCGAGAGTCTATTGGTTTCATTTTGATATTAATGTTTTCAATATTTTTGTTATAGGCTACGATTGACCAAAGCAAGTCCCCGATAGATCAGAGGACACCATCCTTGGCCCAGCCGGTATAACCCATAGTAATTGTACAAATTAAAAATGTTGTATTATTACATTTTTTTGATGAGTCTATTGGTTTCATATATTTCTATATTGTTTTTTTTAATATTAATGTTTTCTATATTTTTTTTGCAGGCTACGTATCCATTAGCAGAGAAATCCATAGAAATGGATGTGGATGAGCTAATGTGTGATGATGACATTGCATCATCACTTAACCCTTTTCAAATTTTAAAGAAGTCAATAAAAAAAAATGCGGAAATCCTTTGTTTGGTATTCATTCAGCCGCAAATGGAGGAGATTAGAGAAAATATTGATTGTTTGATGATGAGAGCTTAGTCGTTGAATGTAAGTTGTAGTATTTTTAATTATAAGATAAATTCATTTATGGTTTTATATTTTATACTTGTATATTTCATGAACTAAAATATGTTTTTTTTTTTTTACAGGAGTATTTGCGTCCACATAATCCTGGTGAGGGGCCTGTTGTTACTATTCATGCTACTGATGAGTCTTCACATCACACACATCTAACCCCACGTACATCTGAAAATGTGCCATTTTTTTCGACTGAACAGTCGACAAATAATAGGACACCCTAGAGGGAAGATGTGGGTGCACCCTCTACTGCTCGACGCACGACAGATCATGCAGAACATGGTCAGGTGGTCGATGCATTAGAGATCAGTATTGATATTGCTCAAGCAAAATTTCCTGGATCTTCCCATGTTATTAGCATGAGAACAATACAGACCACATTTTTTATGGACAAAAATCTCATTCCCATAAAGATAGAAAATATCCTAGGTATTACAAAAATGTTTAACTATTATATATAATCTGATTGAAATTTACTCATAGATCATTATTTTTAAAATAATGACGACATGATTGTTTTGTAGGAAATGATGTTTTCATTAAACATACAAATTATTGGTCGTTGGAAATATTTGGACCCACCATTGACACAGGGTGGGATAAACAAACAAAAATTTAAAATATGAGCTAATTAATCGCTTGATTGGGATGTTTGGTGTTGATACCTTCAACTGAGCGGAGGTCCTCAAGAGCACCCTCCAATGATTTCGATAAGGCAGTGGAAAACCCTGTTGGATGATGGAAGGTAGAGGGATTTAAGAAAACAAGGAAAGCTACCACCAGGCATAGGAAGGTATGCAATACTTTGAACAATGTAATTATATGTTTATCACTCTTTATTTTTACATGAAATTTGCAACATCTAATGTATTTCAAACTTTTCATATGCTGCCAGACACATCAAAGGAAACAAAGGCTAGACTAGAAAAGCATGGCCAACACAAGCTTGGGCCTGGTGGTTATTTGAATCTTGTGGCACAAATTGTAAGTATCAATAACTCAAATATTGTATCCAAATAATTAATTGCATATAATTTTGTTTTTATTTCACCATAAAAGATAAATTGATGATCTTATGAAAAATTGCAGGTTGATTGATTCAACAAAGTGCCAATGGGGGATGACTTGAGGATTGGATTCTAGCATGTTTTGCAGTTGTTGTTGAATGTCGAAAAATCTTGGGCGTTGGGCCAACGCAGTCTTCCATCGATCCACCCTACGCGCAGGTAAATAAAATCAACAAAGTTTATTTAAGATTGATTACTTGTGCAGTCTATTCATTATTAATTTTGGCCATAAAATATTGAGCCTCTTTGTTTTAAGCAGGAAAGCTATGATACACATAATTTCTAGGATGGAGAACGACTGGCCAATGAAGGTCATGATGTGCATCCTGGTAATGGATGTATTCATGTGCTACAAAAAACTTAGTATTAATTACAGTTGAAAATATTTAATTGCAAATAGTGTATTGATTTTAATCTTTGATGTTTCAACTCCAGATCATGCAGAGGGTCATCCTATACAAGATGAGGTAGCTAGACAAGGAGATGAAGTACATGATGTGGCCCTGTTAGTTAAATAGAACCACTCTAATGTTGTTTTTATTAATGAAATACTTGTAATGATATAAACAAAACATATCAACTTAACATTTCTTAAAAACATCCACGTCGTTAGTACACGAACCGAAAAACAATAAGACAAGCTACAGAGGGGACCATAAGAACTGATAATGATGTTGTAGAAGATGATCAGTTGATTTCTGAATTTGTGAAAAGAAAAAATACAAAAAAGAAGTGATTGTAATAACATTATGACATATTATTTTTGATAATATAAAATAATGTCATGAAATATTTTTTGCCTATGAATGAATGAATGAATGATTGAATGAATGAATGTTATAAGTACTTAATGAATGAATGCTGAATTTTTCTTTATGACGAAAAAACACATATTTTCACATAAATTCATTTATTTTCAAGTACATGCATTGGGTATGGGGAATTGAGAGCGATGTGATGGGGGGGAGGTGCCATATGATCTTCCACCTTCACGTGGTTGGCCATGTTCAGTATAGAATATTAAACTATTCTCGAAACAAAGAGAAGCTCAAAAAGGTAATGCTCTTTATTCTTATGTATTATATATTCGTGTAAATTTTGAAAAGCATGTCTATTTCTTAAATTCTTTATCATAAATTTAGCATTTCATGGTTCGTTGATTTCTACAAGACTTCGCACTAGGAATTGCAACTGATCACTAGCCTATGTGGAGAGGCTGCATCAATTTTACAAAAGGTACATAATTAATACTCATGAATATGTCTTTTTATATGTTGTTTTAATTATTTACCTTTCATGTGCATTGTAGTGATTTACTTCATTTATTATACATAGTTTGATTCATTCATTCACGAGTATTGTATGAATCTTTACCCTAACAAACCTAATTATCACTTTACCCTACCAACCCCTACCTTACCTTGCTCTCACCTTCCAACCCTAACTTGACGTAACCTATCATGATCATCTTACATACCCTATCTTTTCTTACCCTACCAACTCAACCTAACCTAGCCTACCCTTACTTAGTCTAACTAAACCTAAATTAATTGTCTAGTATATTGTACCCCATGGACACCATTGATGATGTGTGCCATTTCATCCCAATAGGGAAGCTTACATGGAACCAATATTTTTGGCATATTTTTTGTTTTGATACCCATTTTTAACCTCAAAATTCCTCTGATGTAAGTGATTCAAAGAAATAACACTTTGCTTACAGATTAGGGAATCGTTTTTACTTTACATCTTTTAATGATAAAAAAAAAATTGGCACCTTGGAGTGGTGAACCATTCATAGAGCAGGGCCAAAAGAGTTGTTGGCCCTAATCTTTTGTTCTACTTCACAAGGGGCTATGGAATTATCTTCTCAATAAAACTCGATAAGTTGGATACAAAGAAAACAAAAGATATCATGTCACAAGGGGCTATGGCATTATCTTATCAATAAAACTTGATAGGTTGGGTTCAAAGAAAACTAAATATCTCATGTACATACATTTGAATCTTCACTTTATCTCCATAAGTTAAGAAGATCAGTATCATTTAGGGCCTTTGAAGGATTTGGTTGTGGATCATAAGAATCCTGACTTGGACACTAATTTGCCCAAATTTGATTTGGGTGAAGGCTATGTTCTTGTCACTAGCACTGTCTTGGGTAAGAGTGCACCTAGTGTTGTAAAATTTTCAAGGAATAGTAAAAAAGATGCCCATCCATGAATCTCTCCATTAGTGTTAGAAATTATCCTACTACTAAATGAGTCACAAGAGACCCCCCCTAGCCATCCTCAAAATAAAAAGCATAATGCATCATCCACCCACCAACTCAATCCTCTTAGTCACGCACTATCCCTCCACCTTTTATGTCCATGACCTTTAGACTTGGTCCATCACAATATTTAAGGTCCCTTGCCCCTAAAGAGTCATTGTTGGGCCCAAGATATGATCAGTTTTATGACATTAATTAGATACTTTTGTTGAATGTACATATGTGTTTTTCATGTTTTGTAGAAGCTTTTTGAAGAATTTTGTGCCAAAACACTATGATCTACACCAGGTATGCATAATTCATATTTTATATTGATCTTGAGTATAATTCATTACATTTTTATGTTTCCAAGGATCTAATTCATGTTTTCTGGTGTTATAGGGAAAAATTGCATCACATTTCTGCTTCCAGCACTCCATCCGGTACTCGATCCGGTACCTGGTCCGGCACTCCGTCCAACACTACGTCTTGCACAAAAACGGTGGGCAATTTGGCGGTTATGGTATTGGCGGTCAATGGTGGGTGAATTAGGAACATGGTTTTTGCTCGTGCTTATCCCCTCCAGCTACTGAACTCTTGACAACTCAGTTTAATTTGTTAAGTAGGGCAATTATTGGCTTGCTCTATTTCGGAAGTTAGGGCACCATTAATGTAATTTACCGAATTTTGAAGTGGTTCGATCCTCCTGTGGTCGACCACTTGGTCTGTAAATATTATAAATACCACCATGGTGGTCAGATGGCTAGGAAGCAGTAGAAGAACCAATGTGATAGGGACAAACACGTTTTTACTCTGTTTTGCCATTTTTCATTGCGAGATTATATAAAAACTGTGTTTTTGAGTTCTCATGGTGAAATCGAATTGCTGAGTTCGTGGTGTGCTTTTAGGAAGTGACCACGACTTGTTGGGGGGGGCACCAATAGTCTGGTAACTGTTCTTTATGTTATTTATGCATTTTATAGCTTAGTTGTTTCTCTTTATTTCCTGTACATGCATTATCATTTTGTTAATTAATTTGTTGTTGTAGTTTAATTGTTGTAAGTCTCTTTTGCAGGTTAGTATGAAGGATTGTGTTAGTATGTGTTAATCTTGTAGTTAGTAACGAATTTGCAAATTCCTAGACTAACCCCATGTGCAATTAGATGTTAGATTGTATCTTATTTATGCTGTTAGAATTAAATTTAAAACAGAGTCTTAAATAGAGTAGAACAAAGTTTTAATTTGAGTTTTCTTTAACAAGGATTTGATGGATGGATAGGATTAATTTCAGTTTTTAATTATAGATTGCTTATTTCATTTTTATGTAGATCTTGCTTACTTAGTTGTTGGCTAATGTATTTGGTAGTTTACTTTTTAATGTCATGTTTTAATTTATGTTCTTAAGCATTTTTCTTATTGTAGTTTGAATTGTTAGAATAGATATAGCATAGTTTCATTTTATGTAATTTCTTTCCTAGAATTAGATTGCAATTATATTTCTTAGTTAATGGTTGATTTTAATTATGAAGTTTGTTTACATAGCATAGAAGTACAATTATGATCTCGCTATATTGTTGATGGTTAATAATTTCATGAATATGCAGGGTAATTGACATTGTTTCCATAATGGCTAAATTCTCATTGGATTGTTTAATCCATACCTTTCACTTTGCTATTGAGATCAATGTTGAGCTTATACTTCTTGAATTATCCTTTGTTGTCAAGTGCCATCGAGATATCATACGACACTGGAGACATTCACACAACCACCAACACTATATTTGAGTTTTCATAGGTTAAAAGATAGTTTCTTGCTTTCGTAGATCAAAAGATAGTTTCTTGCT
>ML782486.1:120125-172555 GCA_009831015.1 Picea engelmannii | reverse complement strand
AGGACCTGGCAATTTCTCTGGTGGACGTAGCCCACACTGGGTGAACCACGTAAATCTGTGTCTCTCTTGTATTGTGTATCTTCTGTGTTTTGTTTCCGCATTTGTTTTATTTTATTGCTCCGCGGTCCTGTTTTTCTAACAAGCTTTTGTTATTTTCTTATTGTTATGCTTAATAGTTTCTTTTGCTTATTGTTATGAACTAGTTTGCTTTACATAGGGGTTTTACTTGCTTTCTTAGAGCTATCCATCGATCCTTGATCCAAAATTACTTAGGTTACTTAGTTTCAAGTTGCTTCTCATTAGATATCTCTGCTTGAATAGATTAACCCTTAGATAGGCACTTTCTTAGTTAGACTATACTACTACCATCCCTTTTACCGTTGGCATATATTTTGCTACAAATCTAAGTTTACTTACCTCGGGTTGACAATTTAATTGAGGGTTTTTAGTGTGTTTTTAGTGCATATACAACAACCCTCAGTCATCTTGCAACTTTATGCAACTATGCAACTATGTGCAACTATGCAACTTTATATCCCTCCACCTTTTATGTCCCTGACCTTTAGACTTGGTCCATCACAATATTTAAGGCCCCTTGACCCTAAAGATTCATCTTGCAACTATCAAAATTTATGCAACTATGCAACTTTATGCAACTATGTGCAACTTATGCAACTTTACGCAACTATGCAACTTATGCAACTTTATGAAAATTTATGCAACTATGTGCAACTATGCAACTTATGCAACTATGTGCAACTATGCAACTATGTGAAACTTTATGCAACTTTATGCAACTATGTGCAACTATGCAACTTTATGCAATTCGACTTTTACAACTTGAGTTTAACAACTCATTCAACTTGACTCTTATACATGGAAATTCAAATTTCTTCATGGTGGATAGTGTTACACGTGCCAACGCACTAGATCAATACATTTACATCATTTGCAATATCAGGAAGATTGTTTGTTTCTATCTCATTATAGGAATTTTATGTTCAACCTAACTTTTTCTTGAGACTTGACTTGAGACTTCAGTTACAACTCGCCCTTGACTTGGAAATGCATTGGAACTAACTCAACATGCACATGACATGCATGCATGCAACATGAAACTATACAACTTATTCAACTTTATGCAACTTATGCAACTTTATGCAACTATGTGCAACTATATTGCAACTTATGCAACTTTATGCAACTATGCAACTTATGCAACTTTATGCAACTCGACTTTTACAACTTGAACATTTACAACTTAAGTTTAACAACTCATTAATTAACTTGACTCTTATACATGGAAATTCAAATTTCTTCATGGTGGATAGTGTTACATGTGCCAACGCACTAGATCAATACATTTACATCATTTGCAATATCAAGAAGATTGTTTGTTTCTAGCTCATAGGAATTTTACGTTCAACCTTAATTTTTCTTGATACTTGACTTGAGACTTTAGTTACAACTCACCCTTGACTTGACAATGCATACAAACTAACTCAACATGCACATGACATACAGACAATATGCAACTATGCAACTTTATGCAATTATGCAACTTTATGAAACTATGCAACTTTATGCAACTATGTGAAACTATGCAACTTATGCAACTTTATGCAACTTTATGCATCTTGACTTTTACAACTGGACATTTGCAAAAATATGCCCATCCAAGAATCTCTCCATTAGTGTTATAAATTCTCCTACTACTCAATGAGTCACAATTGACCCCACCTAGCCATCCTCAAAATAAAAATCATAATGCATCATCCACCCACCAACTCAATCCTCTTAGTCAGGCACTATCCCTCCACCTTCTATGTCCCTGGCCTTTAGACTTGGTCCATCACAATATTTAAGACCCCTTACCCCTAAAGATTCATCTTGCAACTATGCAACTTATGCAACTTTATGCAACTATGTGCAACTTATGCAACTTTATGCAACTATGTGCAACTATGCAACTTTATGCAATTTATGCAACTTTATGAAACTTTATGCAACTCAACTTTTACAACTTAAACTTTTACAACTTGAGTTTAACAACTCATACAACTTGACTCTTCTACATGGAAATTCAAATTTCTTCATGGTGGATAGTATTACACGTGCCAATGCACTAGATCAATACATTTACATCATTTGCAATATCAGGAAGATTGTTTGTTTCTAGCTCATAGGAATTTTACGGTCAACCTAACTTTTGCTTGAGACCGGACTTGAGACTTCAATTACAACTCACCCTTGACTTGACTATGCCTATGAACTAACTCAACATGCAACTATGCAAATTTATGCAACTTATGCACTAAATGAGTCACAAGTGACCCCCCTATCCATCCTCAAAATGCAAAGCATAATGCATCATCCACCCACCAACTCAATCCTCTTAGTCGGGAACTGTCCCTCCACCTTATATGTCCATGACCTTTAGACTTGGTCCATCACAATATTTAAGGCCCCTTTCCCCTAAAGAGTCATCCACTTTGATGGACAATTTATTTATGCCTTTCAATTTGTTGTTCATGTTGTTATTTTTGTTGTTGTCATTCTTTTATAAAATCTTAGTAATGAATTTATTCATCTAGGAGTAAAGCAATTTGAGGAGGCTCTCCCTTTTTCTATATTTGTTGTTTTATTTATGCCAGTGTCCTCCTTTTTTTCTATCAACTAAGTTTCATATTTGGAAGCACATTAAAGCCATAAAAAAACACCTTTATAATTTTATTTATGAGTGGCAATCTTAGCCCCCAAGACTAGTTTTCTACAACATATTTCTAGAAAATACTTAAGGTTCAAATGTATCAAATTATGACCTTTCTACCGTAAGTGCATAGCTTAAATATGAATGTATCAAATAGTTACTTTATTTACTAATTTGTAGAAGATGGTAAAAAATCCTCTTCTATCATATGACCTGCTTCAAAGTAGTTGTTTGTGACACACTCTCTCATTTATCCAATGCCTTATGACTCCCTTAGTTCATGATTGATAGGAACTATTTTCCTTCCATCTCATTTGATCATTTGTGTGTCCTTCATTTTCATATATTGTCCTCATCTTGACATCGTCCAAGTCTTACTCATGTATTTACATACCAAGGTAATTACAGAGTGGATGGTGCAAATGATGATAGGAGACTTGATAGAAATATGTGCGGAATCCAAATTTGTTTTTAATTTTTTTTTTAAAACAACATAGTGTCATCGAATATACAACCCCATGAATTTTGCATCCGATGGAAATTCCATAGGTCCGATGCCCCTAGGGAGTTAGATATCCGATGGCTCAAGGGACAGGATGGTTCGACTCCATGAAGTTTTCATCCGACAGCCAGACCATAGGTCTGACGCCCCTATGGAGTCGGATATCTGACCCCTATGGGGCAGAATGATTTGACAGTTGTGGAAGTCGGATAATCGACGACTGCTATTATGTTTCGGCTAACCGACCATGAACCACATACGCATAAAGAAAATGAATTTCATCGAATTTTAGATGCGTAACTGTCGAATTTAAGACAAATTAGTCGTCGTATTTTGGGTACAAATGTAGTTGCGTCTTGCTTTGTCCATCAACCTACTAAGACCTTCAACAAGGATGAGAAAAATGAAGGTGGATAAATGACATCCTTGGTGAAACCCCCTTGAGCTCCTAAATAATCTGGAGGGAGCATCGTTTATAAGGACCTCAAAAGAGGTTGGTTGGACACAACCCATAATCCAGTTAATCACCTGACGATCAAAACCCATCTGCACCATAGCCAAGCTCAAGAAATTCCATTTGGCTCTATCATAGGCTTTGGATAGGTCTATCTTCAACGCAAAGGATGGTATATTGTTAGAGATCATTGAGTGTAAAACTTATTGGGCCAGTGCCATTGCATCATGGATCTGCCTCTTATGAAGAAAACCAAATTTCTCTTTGGAAATGATTTGGTTGAGAATGGGTCTCATCCTACTAGCTATGTTTTTTTCAATTAACTTGTAGATTACATTGCAGCAAGAGATAGGCCTGTAGTCCTCAAAACTATCTGCATCTTGTTTTTTAGGAATGAGAGTGATGAAAGTAGAGTTAAGTTGACCCAAAATATTACCTGAGGCCTGAGATTCCTTGATAACCTTGAGGAGATCCTCTTTAATGAGGTCGTATAATCCTTCATAGAAATTGATGGTGATCCCATATGGACCAGGGATTTTTCCTTTGTTCATGGAGAATAGGGTATCATTTACCTCTTCCTCCATTACCTCCTTCGTAAGTGATTCATTCATTTCTTTGATTACTGCATCAAGTAAAATACTAACTACTTCCATAATTTCTTGGATTGGGTAGCCAATAGATTCTTGAAAAATATTTTGGAAATATCTCACCCCTTCCTTGACCTTTTTAGATAAAGAGGAGAGAGTGACCCCTTCCTGACCTTTTATCTCCCATATAGTATTCACATTTTTCCATTGCTTGGTGAAATTGTGAAAAAAAATCATGTTATTGTCTCCTTATTTTATCCATAGATCCATGCTCTATAGCCTCCAAACCTCTTCCTCTTGGGCTAGGATCTTGGATTTATAGGATTCCATATCTTTTATCCTCTTGAGGTCATCTAAGGAGAGGACTTAGGCATCCCCCAGAAGATTTTTCAGATTTTCCTCCACCTCTAGAAGCTTTTCTTGTTGACATCGTCGGAAAGTGGCCTCCCATACTTTCGACACCTATTTTACCTCTAGGAGGTTGTTCGTGAACTGTTTCATGAAAGAAGATTCCCTGTCATCAATTAAAGGCCTCCACGTGTAATAGATGAGGGACCTATAATCTTCCTCCTTTAACCATCCGGGGTTAAATCTGAGTGGGGGTGTCGACTTATGCTCCTCCGAGAGGATGGTTAGAACAATGGGGAGGTGATCTAATAAACCTTCCAACACCACCGATGATTTAATGATAAAGGGAACTTCTTTGAGATATTCTGACACAAGAAAACGATCAATTATCTTAGCCACTCCTTCGCCCCCCCCTAAATTATTCCTCCAAGTGGGGAGACATTTTAAGGGTTCAATGTCCACCAAATGATTGGATTCGAAAAGGTGGTGGGAGAAACTGCTAAGGCTATCCTGTTTGGATAACAAACCCCAGACCTCTCTGGGGGAGAGGGTTATTTAAATCCCCCCATAAAAGTAGTGATAAGGAGCCTATAATCATTGGAGAGAGGAGGTCCTTCCAATAATGCTTCCTCCCATAATACGACGCGTACACATTGATCACTCAGAAACTCGATCTCAGACCCTTGTCCACCAGGTTCACACTAATCATCGAATCTAGAACTATGGAATATACCACTTGCATAGAAGGGTTCCAAGAAATTACAATACCCTTGGAGAGACTCAAGGAATCTTTAGTGCTAAATGACCAACCAAGAAGCCATGTCTCTAAAGCTACCTTTGCCCACTCTCATGGTATCATTGTTTCTTGAAGGAGAAGGATGTCGGGACTGTAAAGCCGAAAGATCCTTTTGAGGGCCAGGATTTTGGGGGTGGACCCAATCCACCTCAATTTTAAATAAAGTCACTTCATCTAGAAACCCTAGGGCGGTCAGATGCTCTAAGGGACCGAGAGATAGTTTGTCATTTCCCTTTTTGGATTTCATTAGAAGCCATAATTTGGGATTTTTTTAGGCAAGAGGGACGACCTTTTTGGGTAAGAGAAATGTAGTCCTAACTAATACCCTTGGTTGAGGGGAAGGACTACAAGGAAACATTCCTAGACATAATATTGTGGTGGTGCAAAGAAGGAGCAACTGATGACGTCGACTTCACATGATTTCTTCCAGCCAAAGAGGAGGAGGATTCAATGGCACTGATGTTGGATGAAAAGGGAACAAAAGAGGAGGGAAAAATGTCATCTTTCTCATCAACGGTGGGCTCAATCGGGGGGAAAATTGAGAAAGAAGAGCCTCGATCCTAGGGGACAAATCTGCATCCAGACAAACAAAAGAATTATTCAAAGCGGGAACAGAAAGGGGAGGACCAATCGAGGGTTGACCGGAGTCCAAGGAGAGATTTTTCATGGGAGGACAACTCTTTTCCTTTTCTGAGACACTCTTTTCCTTATCCAAAGCCTGACTCAAACTGACCTCCTTCTAAGTTTCCCCCATGTCAGGTCCCTCCTCCTTTCGAGGGCTAGTAGGGATCTCCACAGAGGAATTTCCTTCCTTTCTATGCTAGATTCTATGAGCACGTCCATCTTCCTGTCTAGGACAGTTGGAATTTAAATTTCCAACTTTGTGGAATTTATAACATCGAAAGAGAATCCTCCAATAGTCCAGTTTTTGGACCCATAGTCTACCACCTTTTTCCACTGATAATTCTGTTAAAATCCCATCTATGGTATCCACTTCTACTTGCACCCATGCCCATCTTCATTCCACCTTGGCTTCCCATCCATCCTCTAGGCCCAAAAACTTTCCTGTCTTATCTCCAATGGATCTCAGCGTCGATTCTTCCCATAATTCTAGCGGAAGACCAAGCATAATTTCCCATACGTTTTGTCTATGGTGAGCTTCTCATTCCGCATCAAAGTTGATATCCCATCACTGCAAAACTAGTCAGGAAATCTCCCATGACCATTCCTTCTCAAGGACCTTTGCAGCATCCTGCTCAGAATTCATTTTAAAACAAAACCATCCTCTGGACAACAGATGAAAGGAGGGGTTATATCCTAGTAATGGTCTGTAGTTTCTCTAAAACCATTGTTTAGTCCTGTCAATGGACAAAATTTTTCCACAGAACCTCCCTACCACTGCAAACTTCAGGTATTCAAGAACTTGTTTTAAGTCTATACCATCTCCTAACATCAATTTCTCAGTCGTTGCACGTTGTTGGATTCCCTTAAACTTTCAATGTTCAGACAAACGAAGGATGCCAAAGACTTAACATTCTCATTTAAAACCACCTACAAGGGATCCTTTTTGGTATCATTGTCATGGGAGGAAAAATTGCGTTGTACTTCCGAAATGATTCTGGCTTTAGGGGAAGGAGTGATATCTGAATGGTTTTGGAAGACAAGTCCTGCGTCTGGACTTGGCTCATAATATACTTCATCAATAATCATTATGAAGCTAGGGGCACAGGTCACGAGGAGATATACCTGCAGTGAGATAGGAAGACGTAAACATTGACCGATAGCACCTTCATGGACGCATAGAAACCCGCCCCTTGGGATACCTAAGGATAAAAAGGGGTTTCCTTGCACACTCGAAGATTCAAAATCCAGACTTAAAAAGAGCGAAAACTCATCCCCCCATGGGAGGCCAAAGGCCAGACTAGCGCAAGTGTGCCTCCGCAGAGCCTAAATCCGAAAATCTCCTCTACCTTGCCTTCATTATATATATATATATATATATAGAAATAAATGTGTTTTATTTATGTATTTTAACTAATTAAAAGTTGTGTTTACTTGTAGGTATGTCGAGGCAAATCCAGAGCGTTGATCGAGATGGCGGTGAAATCAACGGTTCAAAACAAAAAAATGCAACTTCCAAATGAGTGGTATTTAACATAGTACTACCCTTACGCTATGACATAGCGAGGTTTTTATCTATGCTACATTTCAAACAATGAGATTACGACGACCTTTGGGAAGGAGTATCAAAAACCTCCCTCATACCATGCGCTAAACTCAAACGAAAAATCGCTCATTGCCCTTTCAAAACCCGGTGGTTTGTAATTCATTTTTATGTTGTTTTTCGTAATTTTTATATGAGCTAATAATGTTTGATGTATTTTAAAAAATAAAAAACCTATATATATTTAGGGCCAACTGCCACTATTACAAAATCAAGAATCCACCATTCCACGAAGATTCTGCAAGGATTTCTACTCGATTCCCTGTCGAACTCAAGGATTTTGTCAGTCAATTTTTGGGTAAGCATTAAAAGCCCCTTTTTGTTTGAAAAAATGTATAAGTCCTCTAGATCTAAAAGAAATAGAACCCTACTTGTAGTAGATGCAGATTTAGTAGACATAGATGGTTTAATTATGGACCCCGTTACTTCATTTGACCTTTACGAGCTACATAATCTATCCTATAATAGATATAGTAAATCAAAGGATTATTTTAACGCTTAGGAAACAAACCTAGCTCATTTTGTTGTTCCACAAACCTATTGTTTCCTAGAATATTTCCATTGGTGTGCTCAGAATTATGACATAATCACTAGGAGCGTTTTATCAAAGAGGGGGTCAGGTCTATTCAAGGTAAAACTTGAATATATTAGAGAAATGTTGAAGGTTTCTGAAATAAAAGATGGTCAAATTGTAAACGAAGAAACCCTAGCAAAAAAATTTGGTGAGTTAATCCCACAAAGTAAACAAACTTTTGTACAGAGTTTAATGGATAAAGATAATACCTCTATTCAAGAATCAAAAACTTATGAAACAAACATGTTTTCATCAATTTCACAACATGTTTTGAGCATGGTTTGTGAAATTTTGGGATATCATAGTGACAAAGTAGTGGATTATACTGTGTTAGGTCTTGTTAGAGCCATATTCCCTTGTACAACTCAAACAATTGCAATATTTTTCTTTGCACAATTTATAGTTGATTCATTACATTTCCAACTCAATGAATTCTCTCTGAACAGATCATGTAATTATCAATCCTTTTTGGTCTATTTTCTTCTATTTTTTAAAGCAAATAGTTTTTCAAGCTTGAAGTTGGAAATTGAAGACAAACCTGCAAATCTTGTATATGTTATTCACTGAACACCTGTAGTCAGAGCTAAGCCAAATAATGTTGGTTTTATTGAATATGTTGATACATTCATGTGTGTAGCTTTCACTTTCTTCCATGAAGGGTGTTGTCCAAGGATTTCTCCTCAAGTAAAATCCCTTTTGCATGAATCATCAGAGACCAAACTTGGATATTGGCATTTACTCCAAGAATACACTGAGATTAGGGTATATAGAACAAAAATTTGTCCTTTTACATTACCTAAATTTCTGACTTTAAGGATTTTTTCTCTTGAGTTCATTAGAAAGAGTCTTGACTATGATAATATTCATTTTATTCCTAGAAAGAAAATGACTAATTTCAAGCTAAAAAGAGAAGTTGGGCCTTTCATGGTGTATAATAAAACAACCTTGCACGTTGCTGAAACAAAACTGGAGGAACTGAATCTGGAACGAGGATAATCTTGGAAATATGATCCTTTTGGAATCATTAAGGAAAAAAGTTTGGAACTAGGGTTGACTTCTTATGAACATCACAACAAGCCTCATATTGAAATAATAATGAACCTGTACAACTGGGAAGAGGTCCAGGGCATCCTTCAAGAGAAAACTCAATCTGTGGAACAAATAACACAAACATAAAATATTGAAACTCCTCAACAACAAGAGAAGACATTAAAGAGAAAATTTCTTGGATAATTTCAAAATGTTTCAGAATCTGAAGATGAACATTCAAGTAAGAAATAAAAGATTGAAATCATTCGAGAAGAAAATTCAGAGAAATATTGAGATGGAAAAAGAAATATCAAAGCAAATTCAAAAGGAACCTGCATATTCCATGGAGTTTCTTCCAACATTATTTCTTCATTATGTTCAAAGTAAAAAAGGTGAAGGATCATCATAAAGAAAGCCAAAAAAGACATTTTTTTGCATATGATGAATTAAAAGACAAAAATTTGTAGATTAAACAATTTTTGTTTCCCAGACTTGATCCTAATCCTACTAAAACCAAATTATTATCTGCTTTAGATTTTGAGAAGGGAAAATTAAATTTGTCAGTATTGGAACCAATTCGTCAAGATATTATGAGTTCATGAAATTATAAGGTAGCAAATTTGTCATTTTATCTTGAAAGTGTCCCACTGGTTGACAAAATGGAATTGATTACACATATGGGTGAGATGGTAAACAAAGATGTTATCAAAACAACTTTGAGCATGAAGAAGTTGCATATGATAAATAATCAATTGAAAGAGCAGTTAAAGAAGGAACAAACACTCTCCAGGATAAAGCAAATAAGAGTTGATGATTTGGAAAAGAAAATGTTGATAATAAGAGATAATTCTAACGATGGTGAACCAATGCAACAATTGATCAGCTTAAAAGACAAAAAAATTACAATTTTGAAGAACAAATTGCATATGAATGATCATGATGATGTTCAAAATCCAGAACTTATAGCAATTCAACGAGAAAAATAACAACTTCTGAAGAAAATAGTACAGTTGAATGAGGAAAATAAATTTATTGAGAAACATATCCAGATATTAAAATAGGGAGCATCATCGTCCAAAAGTCATATAATTGTAGATCCCTCAGAAGATTTGGCTAAAATACTAGCTAATCTACAATTCAAAGAAATTGAGTTGGAAAAGTCAAAGAAGGAAATATTCTCTCATGGTGATGAAATTAAAGTCTTAAGAGAACATATGGAAGAAGTAGATAAAGAGGTAAATAAATACCAAGGAGCCAAAGTTAAACAGAAGAAGAGTATGATTTGTTGAAGAGTAAAAGTGGAGGTAAATGTTACCTAATAGGAGATAAGCATGTGTTATGGGATAAGATAATTGCAGAGATTAATAAAATTTGAAATTATCTTGTTATAATGGATGAAGAAAAAAGCCTAGCAAAGAAAGTTGAAAAGGATATTGAAGTCACTTTCAAAGAGTTGGGAAATAGACCTCAAGTGACTACTAGGATAATAAAAATTCTTAATTCCAAATCAAAGGATGAATTAGCTAAAAGTGGAATCAAGGACCAAACCAATATGGTTATGGAGGTTGAAAAGGTTTTCACCAAACAAAACCTTATTCAACAAGCTCAAAACAAAATAATTCCTTTGCTAAGAAATGTTGAATGGTTCAATAATATTTACAAAAAAATGGTTGAAATGGGACTGCCAAAATATTATGGTAAAGAGGGTTTACTACCTCTTCAAGATTATAATCAGATATTGATAAAATCTAGACATGATGTTGGTGAATTCATAGGAGTTATAGGAATGTTGAGAGGTCAATTAATTGTTGAGTTATTAGACGATGACTTTTTCTTATTATGACATCTAAGAAATTTATTCATATCTCCTCTAACCTATGAGAAATATATTGAAGTTGACATTGCCTATAAAAGGATGATGACCTTTAAATATCCATCTAACTAGGATTGGGATCAACTCTTGTAGTTGCAATGACTTGGAAAATTGTTTACAACAAAATCAGGGATCGACACATCATGTTCTAGAATTTCTAAATTTTGTAATTATTTTTAAAATAGTTGGCATAACCACTTTTGGTTACAAATGATAAACTATAAAAATCCTTTTGAATTTAATGTGGAGTGACCTTTTGTCTCAAATCATATTGAATATTTTTCAATAAAGATTTTTATTTGCGGAAAGAAAGAGATTCTTCGATTTCATCTCATGAGTTTATGTATTTCTTGTTCATGTTTTCATATGTCTCCATGAATCATTTTCTTCAAATCAGTTTTCCAGTGTTATAGGTGTTGCAATCTGGTACAACTTACACTGCAGTAATTTTTCAAAATGATTATTTAGGTTCAACCTTTTCCTCTATTTTACTTTGAGTAAAATAAGACCTACTCTTCAATATTTTGTTTATAATTTTTCAAGAATTTTTGTGACACATAAAAATTTCATGTTATTTCTTCTATTGGAAAGGAAGTAATAATTATCTTTGTTGGACACATTACTTCATATTTCAATTTTTTTTATCTCGATTCTACTTTTCATACTATTGAAATTCTGAAAGAAATTTATGAATGAGATTAGACCTCTTTATATTTCTGATAATTATTATTGAAATCCTATATTTAAAACTAGGGCATAAAGTTTTATAATCAATTGAAACATTTCTTTGAGATTCCTAGACATTGTTCTTTGAGCCTAGAACAATCTTAGGAACAACATGGTGAACAAAATGTGAAAGTAATTATAATATTACCAAGAGAATACCTTCCTCGGTATGCTTTGGAAACTGATGAGTTGATTCTGATTTTAGGGGATATAAGGGAAACACGATAATATTTTGTTCAGATAACTTCAAGGATGTATGAAAAATTAAACCATGAAAGGAGATAGGTGCCATAACATTGCCACAAGTTTTGATATTGTATAAAGGAGCCCCCTATTTTTTTCTATCACAAAGTAAATTGAAGATGTTGAGGAAATGAAGCAGCAAGGAGAGGAAAAGGACGTTCAGATTTTTTTAAATCATCATGGAATATTTTTGGAAGTTGTTGATTCTACCAAAAAACACTTATCATGCTACTCCATAATGGTTCCAATATGATCCTAAATTTGTAACAATGGTTTCTCTTGCCATATCATTTATTATACAAGTCTCATAATTGAAGTAATTCCATTTTGTAAAAAAAAAATCTACCTTGATAGTTGCGATTGAAAATCTTTTATTGATGATTTTTGAAATGTTTTCTTGTGAATATATTTGTGATGTCTTATTCAAAATAGACTGAGCAGTAAAGACACAAATTTTGTTTCACAAAATGTTTAATCACACCATCAAGGACTATCCACCATTAAAATTTAAATGATCTATTTTAAAGTGGTTAGCACACTATATTTAACAAATTTTGAGACCATTTCCAAACCTATTGTCAATGTGTACACCAACACTTGGGTCCATCATTAAATGATATATTCCAGACCTGTCAACACAGTCAATACCCATATAACTTGTACATGGGGACGCACCTGTTTTGTATATTTATGGATGTATTTTCCATAGGAAATTCTCTTTTCCAATAAACCATAAATATCCTTTACAGTGCCCCACTTCCTCCACTCCATATTTCATATCCTGTATAAATACAATTGAATTTTTGTCCATGACAAGAGAATGAAAGCAGAGGCAAATGCTTGGATACTTTCCAGAAAGGGACCAGGGGATTTGAATATCTAAGAAAGAGTTGATAAATTCTTGAAACAATGTATCCAAACAAGTATGTTCATAAAAATTATTCAAAGAGAGTGATATACAATCAATCATCCTATGGAAAATTTGGTTTAAGAGTGCAAAGATTGATTAATTCATATGAAAAAAACTATGTGTTTATATTTATTATGAAATCAACAGTGATTATGTATTCAAATTCCAAATAATGTAATGCCAAAAACACACTCACAATAAAGAACACAAATTTTACACTGGAGGAAGTGGTAAAAATCCAACAAGAATTATTTGATAAACTCTTTATTATTTCTCAAAAAATTACAATCTAGAGAGATACAATATGTTATTGAGGCTTTGACTACTTTTGCTCCTGTATCCCAAATTGCATATGGGGTAGTTTTTATTTCCCATGGACATGCTTGTGTTTTGTCCCTTTGTCCTTCATCCTTGGAACAATCACCTAGGTTCCTAAAGTATTTCATTTAGCTCTTTAATATTCCCATTCCAACCTCTCCAACCTAATTATTGTGGAAGGATTGGTTGGGAAACCCCTTGACTTGAATATAAATGTCAACTCTTATTTTGCAGTCTTATTGATGTTTTTTCCATGGGGAATTCTCTTTTCCAACAAACAATAAATCTCCTTTACAATGGCCCACTTCCTCTACTCTATATTAATAGCTTCTATAAATACAATTGAATTTATGTCCATGAGAAGAGTATGCAAGCGACAACAAGCACCTAGATACATGCCAAAAAAGGACCGAGGCTTTCAATATTTGAGTGTGAGTTGAGAAATTATTGAAAGAATGTTTCCCTGTACGATGTCACATATTTGGGTTGTGTAGACGGCATATATGTTGAGCATGGTATAGTACATATGGAACCCACACATGAATCTACACATCCAAGAATTTACATAGTTTGTTACATGGGAATCTGCAAAGAAGACTACTCTTTTTCATATGTCCCAGGTACATTTGACAAGCAACTGTCTTCAAATGGTGAACAAGGAGATATGGTAGATTGAACAATAGTACCTGGACAAGAAACATTTCCATCAATATTGGTAACATGATACAAAGGAAACATACTAAGAAATGCAAACAAAAGTACAAGGCATATTTACATATATTGATGTAATTTTGTTTTCCTAAAATTAATAGTATTGAACATTAACAATATTGGCATGCACAAAGCAAGTGTGAAATTTCCACATTAAGACTGAAAATAAATAAAATTTAATGATTGCATACCTTTACCCTCAATGCTTCCACATCAAACTTCAATACCCTATTATCAACAAAAGATTCATTTTATTTTTGATAGATATCTATAAAGTGTTGAAATAAAGAGGTGTTTTATAGTCTTAACTAGGTGACCTATTAAGACATTATACCAAAAATAACTCTTTATTAGAGAATTAAAGAAAGAAGAGAAAACTTTTCATATGGAAAAAAGGTACATAGACATGATTGGAAGTAGCAGATATTACTTGTGTCTCAAGATCATTCAAGTGTGCTTGTTTTCCTCTCCTTGACCACCTTGCCAACTTTCTATTTAACAATTGTGGGATACAAATCATGGTGCAACTTGGTTTTGAGCAGAAGATCACTTTCTATAATTGGAGCCCATGATAAAAGCGGACTTGAGATGCTATTAAATGGTTGGTTGGATGAAGAATATCATATTTTCCCTCACAACATATATTTTTAAAAAATGTCTTAAAGGTCAACATTTCCCTATTATTTATACTTTGAATCTAAGTATCTCATTTAGCTAGTGTTGTAGAATAATTTTCCAAAAAAAAGAAATCCACGGTGACCAAAAAGTGGCAACATCATATGTGCATGAACCTCTATGGTATAAACTAATGCTAATAACCAAAACGTTGTGAAATCATAATAGAAAAGAAAATTGAAACACATAAGAAGTTAAAAGGGTTGAACAACAATCCTAAGGACCTATTGTGCGTGCCATATAACCTAATTTATCAAATATGATAATAGACTACAATATTCAGAAATTCACACCCAATTTAGAGAAAAGACTCACACAAAAGTTGCAGATAATAAAACACCAAAATCTGAGACACACTCCTTAAGTTCCACCTCCTTCATAGTCTCTTACCTGATCTCCTCTACTTGTAGCTAGTTCATTTTCATCTGTACCACTTTGATACTCATTTTGCATAGTTTTTGTTTTTGTTTGGCCAATATCTTCATCCAATACCCCTTTTTAACCCTTCCTTGATCTTTTTAATGCCATTATGTACAAGCATTTCTACCTTTAGATTGTTCCCGTGATTCACACTTTTGCCTTGTACATGCATCCCTTATCCATTCTTCAATAGAGTCTTCACTATTAGAGTCTATTGTTTGAGGAAACCTTGATACTGTGTCTATAAAACCATTGAAACATTTGAACAAGTGGATTTGAAAGAGTTGAGCCACCTCCGTGTTGATTACTTGCTTATGAGACTTCTCCATTCCTTGGGTATTCCAAATTCCTAAGCTACCATTCTCCTTAACAAACCATGGTCCATGAACATGATGTATGTGCTACCAATAAAATTAAAATAAATTAAATTTGGTAATCATAAAATGACACAATAAAAAATCTTGAACATGATGCAAAAAAAAGTCTTGAGCATGAAGCCTGCCATTTAATCTGTGATCTCATTTTCTCCCCATGCCCTAATCATTTCTTTTGTAAAATGTGTAACTTCTTTAGTGAAAGCCATATCATCCCCTTTTTCAAATTTCTCCTTGTCCATTAATGGAAACAAAGTAGAAAGTGCCATCCACACTTTTTTTTTCTTAATGCAGATGTGTCATTATCAATCTGATCATCCTCTACATCAATAGTATCCTTATAAATTTCCCACTAACCTTTTCTTGATGGTTTGACATGATCTATAGTAAAGTGTCGTGCTTTAACACCTACCATGGATGGTTTAAAAGGAACATTACCTCGAGCCCCTTGACAATTTTGTATCTTTGCATATTTTTACATTACCTCCATGTAAACCAACATTAGAAAGAACCTTCTCGATTGCTTCAATTAACTTTTGAGCAATTTCTCGTGGCCTCTTATTCCAAGAAAATAGAATAGAAAGATACACTAATTTATCAACAATTATTACAAACGCATGGAGTGTACATATATGTACTCTTGTAAGTGGTATAGGTAGTATGAGATCCATATTTTTATCCATCTCATCTCGATTTGGAATGATGTTTTGTTGACAACTCATAATCCCATTTGACCACCCACCACTTGGTAATTTTTATTTCTTCCTTGTGTGCATACAATAAATGAAACTATGTTTTGCATTAGAACCATGGCCAACAATTTACATGCACTTCAATGATTTTAAATCAGCTTCCATATTCCATTCAAATTCATATGAACCATAACCATCAACATCAAGTTTTTCTCCCATTCTATGTGAGGCAATTGTTGTGGGTATGGAAGTTTGATGAGAAACCCATTTTAATGTTTCATGAGACTCGTTAGAAATGTGAAACAATCCCAACCACCATATGTGATTCTCATGTTGGACCGAGAAATTACTTCCATCAATTACCTCAATATTAGGATCCATGGCCCTATTCATTAACATGATTGAAACTCTTTCATATTTCTCATCATTAATGAGTTCCATCTCATCCAATTTTATAAAAAAAAAAACAATTTTCCATGTGCTTCATCCTCAGAAATATCATAAAATCTAAGCATAGCTGACAAGGTTCGAATCTCTATATCTAACCATATGTTGTTCTATGGATTTAATATAACGATTTCATTTGGAATATTTTTCTTTCCAAATTGTCTTTGTTTTATCTCCTTCCTTGCTTCTATATGATACATGTCACCCACGAGGTCAACAATTTTCCTATTACTTCTTGAAGGAACACTTGCTATATGAAAATGACGAGGAATGACAACTTTAGTGACTCCTGCATTTACTATTCCTTCTCGTAAGGATTTAAAGAGTGTTTCATAACCTCGTCTACTGATCCCAGTATCATCACAAGCACTTTGGACTTTCTCTACATTCATGCATTATGCTATTTGATTTATCACTTAATCAACTAAGGATTTTCTAAGGGAACTGAAACAAGGTTGTCGAATCATAGAGATTATATCCTCTTTCTTGAACATGGACTTCAATAAATGAGACATGTTTTCACCGTATTGGGTTTCCTTTATCTTGTTTGGATTTATAAGAGATTTCATAGCATGTACTCTCTTTTTCATAGAACCCCTTGACGATACCAAAGAAGAAATGCTAGCCATACTTTTAACCTTGTTTCTTCCTCCAAACGATGTTTTCTTGATTGCTTTCAAACTCTTGGTTAAAAGAGAAACCTTATATTTTAGATTGCCAACCTATTTACTAAGACATTGTTTGTCTTCAATGAGCCTTTTATTTTCTTCTTCCTTGTTCAAAATATTTTGATTTTTCAAAAATATGGTTTGTTGTAGATTCATATTCTCATTTTTTGCAATCAAAACCATGTTCTAAATTTGATTAACACTTTCAACCAACTTTTCGTTTATGCCCTCCAAATCAAATATCGTACCAAGCATATTTTTTACTTTCTTCTCAAGGTATCTACAATTTCCTTTTATATTTTCACAATATCCTAGCAATCTTTTCTTTCCATTACATAAAACTTCACTAATCATGTTACATTTTTAAAGTTTGAGTGAGAATTGGTAGTAGGGTCTATTGGGAATAGCTCTCTCTTTTCCCATAAGTACACGTTTTTTGCTTCCTCTATTATTCTTTTGTTTTCATCTACATCATTTAATCTAGGGCTATTTCTCTTATGTAATGGTGCCATATTTTTATCCACCTCAATCGCCATAGTGTATTTCTCTCTTTTATCTACAGTTTTTTTATTTTTTTATTGTCCATTTAACCCAATACAAAACCTTCAATTACAAGCAAAACAAGAAGACTCATAATATGATTCACCCATAATACCTACAGGATTTTCATAGCCATAATTTTTGTTGAAAATAACCAATAGAAGCATGACTATAGAGATGGATTTAATGAATAAATACATGGAATGAAAATCTTTGCTCCCCTTCTTCTTTGAAAATCCTCTTCCTCCTTTTATCTTGGTCCTACAACATGCTATGGTTGTGCATTATTTGTAGGATTTCATGATATGGAATAATTGTAATGAAAGTAAGGTCATCATATCCATAAAAACCATTTCGGACATAAATGAATCGATCTGGGTAGGTGGAATTATTTCAACAATTGGACATGAAGTGAGATTTCACGTGCTAGAGAAATGGGAGAAATAATTCATGGGCTTGAGAAATGGGAGAAAGAATTCCTAGGAGTGGGAAAGTAAATGAAAATTTGGCATTTATCCCAAATATTGGATATTAATTGTATCATGGTGATGAAAATCTCTCATCTTGCGTACGCTCATGTTGGCTCTCTCGAATTTACTCCTCCAGACTGTTCTCTGAAGTAATGGTAACATTTACATTGGTGATTCGACCCACCCAACATTTGTAGTGGTGATTTGAGTCACAATTACATTTTTCTCCATTTTTATTTAAATTTAAATTTAAAATTTTTAATTATGCATAGATTGTGTTTTTTTTTATTTTTTAAATTAAAATCCTGAAGATTCAAAATTGTAAATATTGCTTTAAGATAATGTCTTTTCATTGTGCATATTTTATTATTATTTAAATTGGTCTCCAAGTTCAAGATATAGAAATGCATTAGTTGTTCAAGTACAATGTTTTTGTGGAAAGTTATCAATCACATCAATAAATCATTTCTTTATTAATTTTATTTCTAGTCAACCTTTAAATCCAACTTCTTCATAACAGATCCAAATTAAGTAAGACCAAATGTATTGGTTAGAGTACAGTCTGTAGTATTCTGTGTACAATTTTCAGATCCATAAAACCAATATAATGTGTGGGGCATGCTCTACAAGTTCTCTCTAGAATAATCCAGAATTCAACAAGGTATGCCATTTTTGCTATAACTCATTTTCTAAGAGGTTCCAAGTAGTGAAGTTTGGAGTAATTGCATAAAATACATTGAATAAAATTGTGTACCATTTTTAGATCTTTATTCATTACAGGTACATAGTTATGATTATTTCAAGTTAGGGTTGTTGACTAATCCAAAATTAGTCATGTGAGACTAAAGTAAAGTTTGATGAAAATGTTAGTCTCTTGTTGTTAAAGTTAAGGAAGGTTTGCAGGTATGTGATCTTATACATCAGGTCTATTACAGAGTTACAAATCACATTTGGATGATGAAATTGATGAGGGATTTTGGTTGAGGTACATGTTGGGTACATGGTTGAGACAAGTAGTTGATGAGTTGGCACATACATGAGGTGTATAGTTGATGATGTTGGCACATATTGATGAGTCATAGTTGATGAGTAGTTGATACATGATTGGTACATACTTGGTACATGGTTGGAGGCACTTGTTAGTAGTATTGTTGACACATGGTTTCTCGATGGTGTAGCATACTTGTATTGTTATATTATTAGAAGCACATATTGATCTTGGTGATGATTATGAGTTGTTGTGTTATGCTTGGTTGATGCACATCTTTGAGAGTTGTCTTGGTGATTGATCTTGGTGAGTAGATATGATTTGGTTGATAAGATTGATGAGACAGGTTGTTGTGATAGGTTTTTTGGACAGGTTGTTGTGACATGTTATTTGTATAGGTTTGGTGCATGGTTGATGCACTTGTTCATGGTACAGGTTGAGGTACATGTTGGTGCATGGTTGATGCACTTATTTATGGTACAGGTTGATTACAAGTTGTTTGGTATAGGTTGGTTCATGGTTAATGCACTTTTTTATGGTACTGATTGATTACAAGTTGAGGTACAAGTTGATGCATGGTTGATGCATGGTTCAGGTTGTTTGGTGCAGGTTGATTGGTATAGGTTTACAACATTGTATCTCACAGTGATAATGTGACAATGGTTCCATCATTCTACTTCTACATCAGGGTGGTTGGACAGGGCAATGACAAGTGGTTGTATCTACCTTCTAGTTGTAGCCGGAGAACATAGGGGGTCATAAACTCCTTCTAGTTGTAGCCAGAGAATTGGGGATTTGGAGCTTCCCTCATGTTGTAGCCTAAAAAATTAGGGGGTTGGAGCCTCCTTCCAATTGCAGCTGGAAAAAAAAGGAAGTTGGTGTTTCCAATGAATGTAATTCTTAAATACATATAATAAAAATCATTATGTGGTTTTCTCCCGCTTTGGGTTTCCATGTAAAAACACTGGTGTACTATGCATGTGTATGATTGCTCACTTGTTCATTGTTTATTTACTCTGAAACTATTGGATGATAATGCTACATTGATATAACACTTGCATATTGTGGTTAAAAAGGATTTAATTTCTCTATTATTGATTCAGCCCCCCTCTCATTAATCCAACAATTTATATCAGAGCAGGTTCCTCCAGGAAACAGTTTAACCACTGGAAGGAGATCATGGATTATTATGAAAATGGAGTACCATTGTTTAATGGTCAAAATAGTTTAAAGTATGATATGTGGAGCATAAGGAAGAAAGTATTTTTACAGGCACAGGGGAATTATATTTGGCTATCATTCGTTACAGGATATGATAGTTCAAAAAGGGAAAAGACTGCAGCCAAGAAGGAATTGAAGAAGAATAAAAAAAATAGCAATGGATTTCATCTGGGAAGGATTACCTAATCCAGTAAGAGAAAAGGTTGGTAAATTTTCATCAACCAAATAACTTTGGGATAAGTTACATGACATATATTCTTCACCCATCACAAATTCAAAAAATTCCAAAGAAGATGCAGGTACAGATCAAGAAGAAATATGTTCACCATGTCGAACAGATTCAGAAGATGCAGAGTACATAATCAACAGAGGTATGTTGTTTTTCTTTAATTGTGAAAAATATAGACATCTTGAAATAGAATTCCATGAAGGAAATAAGACATAAAAACAAATTGAAAAAAAAGAAAATTACGAGGCAGAATTGATTAGTGCTTTAGATGAACTAAGAGAAGAAAACAAGTCACTCAAGAAACAATTGATGAAACAAAAGGAAAGTTTTCACATTTTTTAAGAATCCCAACAGGTCATCGAGAACTTAAGAACTCAGCTAGAAGAAGCTAGAAAGATCAAAGAAAATCTTGAATATCAAAAGCAGTCTTTGGAAGCCAACATAGCAACACAGAAGGAAGAAGCCGAAATGAGAGAGAAGATATTGACAGATCATATTAAGGAAAGAACTAACAATCTAAACTAGCTTGAGTCAAAGTTTGGTCAAGAAAATAAAGTACTTGAAGAAGAAATAATCACATTAAAAATCCATCTTGAAGAAGCGAAGAGAACAAAAGAAGTGATGAAGTCTTAGATATTAAAGAAAAAATAAGATGTTGAGAAGCTTGAAGAAGAAGTTGTCACATTGAGAAGTAAAATCGTCAAGCTCAAAAAGAACGTTGAAGAGACAAAAAAATCCACATTAATTACAGAGAATGAAGAAAAGAACTCTAGGTTGTTAGAAAAGAAGAATGAAGAAAATAGAAAGAGTTATGTAGAAGTACTCAAAGGAAGGAATCATGGTCAACCAGAATCTAAGAAAACTATTGAAGATACATCTTCAAGAAGACCATTTGTGTTCAAGCCACAAAGAAGCTTCAATCATGATCATGATCAGTCAAGGTAGAAATTCAGAAGAACTACACCAAAAAGAAGATCATTCACTCCCAGGTATGCAAATTTCTTTTATGGTCATTGTTTTTATTGTACTAATTTTGGACATAAGGTTGCATATTGCAAGGATTATAAAATAAATGTTCAAGCAAGAAGTGCCTATGTGGCCACACGTAACATTGAGTGCTACAAATGTCATAACTATGGACACATAGCCAGTGATTGTAGAAGCATGGCCGATACTTCCATGAAAGAGAAAAATGATATGCGATATAATAAAGTATGGATAAGAAAACAAGAAGAACAGGTGAACAAAGACCAGGTACCAGAGATCGCAAGATTGGAAATAAAACGAGATGAAGAAAATTCTACAGAGAAAAAGAAAGATGTTAGATACAAAAAGGTTTGGAAAATAACTGAAAGAAAGGAAGGACATGTAAATAAAGAACAGGTTCAAGAGATTGTACTTTCAAGCATTGTAGTGAAAGATGAATCCACAGACAAAAAGAAATAAGTTAGAGCTCAGAGAGATAATGAATCTAGCAATGAAGATGATGATGAATCTACCAATGAAGATGATGATGAATGTACTAATGAAGATGATGGTGAATACACATCAGAGAAGAAATTGTTCTGAGCCATCTGACTTAGAGACTCCCAGGTAATATGAATATTAGACAGGGTGAGTCTATGCGATAGCTGTGATAGACCAAAGAACCATCCTTCGAGCAGCTTGCGGAGTTTGAGAAGACAAATTCAGAGCAGTCAGTTAGCAGAAGTACAATTTGATAGACTAATCAAGACTTCATGATAGTATAGTGATAAATGGGCCATCATTATGGATAGTTGCGCAAGTAGATTCTTGGATAGTATGGATGGAGATGGATTCATGAGAACACTTAGCAGGTTTGGAGAGATATATTACAGTGGATGAGAGCATGGATTCATTTATTGGTTCAGAGACAAAGGAACATTATCATATTGGATGATAATTACACAGAAAATGGCTCAAACAATGCTAATGGATTCCAAATTGACAGATATTTTTTGGACACATGCAGTGCATACAATAGTTCACATTCAAAACAGAGCAATTCTCAGAAACAACAATGACAAAACTCCCTACAAACTATGGAAATGAAGTGCAGAAAACAACCTCTACATCAAGGTAGCTCAAGGTAGTATTTTATTAATTGAAATTTATGTTGATGATATTGTTTTGGAAGTACTAATGACAGGTTAAGCCAGAAATTTGCAAAGGATATGAAAAATGAATTTGAAATGTCATTACTTGGAGAAATATCCTTCTTTTTGGGTCTTCAGATATGTCAAAGCAACTGAGGACTTTTTATTTCTCAAACTAAGTATATCAGAGAGATGCTAAAGAGGTTTGGAATGGAAGATTGCAAACTAGTTACCACTCCTATGCAAAGCAATTGTAAGTTGAGAAAATATGATGCTTCAAAGTCTACAGACCGGAGGCAATACAAGTCAATGATTGGTAGCTTACTATATGTGACAACATCCAGACTAGATGTAATGCAAGCAGTTGGACAGGTGGCATGATTTCAAGCAGCACCAAAGGAATCACATATATTAGAAGTAAAGAGGATTTTCCGATATCTTAAAGGAAAAAAAGAGTTTGGATTATGGTATCCAAAATGATAGGATCTATCACTTATTGCCTACATAGATACATATTGAGTAGGTTTCATTGATGACCGACAAAGCACCAGTGGAGAAACATTCTACTTGGGTGAGTGTTTAGTATCATGGTTAAGCAAGAAATAATCATCGATATCCTTAGCTATAGCTGAGGCGGAGTATATTGCAACAACATGATGTTGTACACAGGTTTTATAGATGAAACAAACTTTGAGAGATATACAGGTTGAGTATCATGATCCCATTCCAATCTATTGTGATAATACAAGTGCCATCAATATCTCAAAGAACACGGTGATGCACTCTAAGATGAAGCACATTCCAATCAAATATCACTTTCTATGGGAACATGTTATAGAGAAGAACATCAGAGTTGAATATGTTGGCACAAAAGAACAAGTGGAAGACATCTTTACAAAACCACTTCCACGGGAAGCCTTTGAGTATCTACGCCAGAGACTCAGAGTAATTTCTACTCCAAAATGAATGCTTTTGAATGCTTATCTTGTATGTCTTATATTTACACAAGGAAGCACCATAAAGAGGACAACTCGGGTTGGAAGATCAATTTCATGAATATTTCAATCAGGGGGAGTATCCCCAAGGACAGTTCAGTTAGGGGGAGAAATCGTGGATGGAAAGATACCTTTTCCATTGATGACAAAGGGGGAGAGAATTATCATATGCAAAGGTAAATTAAAAGGTAAAATTAAAGGGGGAGCATGAGTGACATGAATTCAGTATTTCACCAGAGTGTTTCCATCAATGCCAAAGGGGGATATTGTTGATTAATTGGGTTGGTTTTCATTGATGCCAATCCTTGAAGAAAGTCTGGTAGCAAATTCCGGTAGCACAATGGTTTGGGTAATGGACCCAAGTTTTTTTGATGGATAATGGTATGAGTTTTGATATATTTGTAGGTAACACTATTCCATATGGATAGTACATGTCATGCCATTTTCGGTGGTATGTGGAACGTCACATAACTCCTCATAGTTAGAGATTTATGGCCATGTGAAGTTGGAGAAAGGTTTGGGTAATGGACCCAAGTTTGTTTGATGGATAATGGTATGGGTTTTGATATATTTGCAAGTAAGAATATTCTATATGGATAATACATGTCATGCCATTTCCAGTGGTATGTGGAACATCACATAACTCCTCACAGTTAGAGAGTTATGACCATGTGAAGTTGGAGAACCCTCATGAGTCATCTAGAAGCCCCAAAAGGTCAAAGTAGTCAAAGTGTTTTAATAGATTTTAGAAGGTAAATAATAAAGTGAAGTGATTAGTGTACTATAAGTCAAAATGAATACAAAAGAAATTATTTAAATAATAAAGTTAATGGAGAAATTACTAAGTTGTCAAGTGGTTAGAAGTGGGTTAACCCTAAAATAAGGAAATTGGGTTAAGATGGTTAAAAAGTAACCCCTTGAAGAAGCTACATGAAAGTATAAATAAGAGGGAAGGTGAAGTAAAGAAGGCCGAAAATCAAGGGATTATAAATTCTTTTGATGATGCTTTCTAAGGTTATTTACATGTCATCTCGCCATTTTCGCAATAATGTTTTTTTTAGAATGATTCAGACCGTGAAATTGGGATCCCATTGTTGAAACACATCCCAGTAGTTGTGATACAAATTTCAGCTTCTGGCTCATTGTATTTTTGGATTTACACGCCGTGGAAAATAGGGTTTATGGCTAGTCCTGAAACTAGTCTAAAACAAGTGTTTCAGGTAAAAATGTCATAACTTCTTCATAACAAATCCAAATTCAGTAAGACCAAATGCATTGGTTAGAGTAAAGTCTGTAGTATTATGTGTACAATTTTCAGATCCATACAACAAATATTCCATGTGGGGCACATTCTACAAGTTCTCTCTCTAGAATAAGCTAGAATTCAACAAGGTATGCCATTTTTGCTATAACTCATTTTCTAAGAGGTTCCAAGTAGTGAAGCTTGGAGGAATTGCATAAAATACACTTAAGAACATTGTGTACCATTTTTAATTATTCATTCATTACAAGTACATAGTTATAATTATTTCAAGTTAGGGTTGTTGACTAATCCAAAATTAGTCATGTGAGACTAAAGTAAAGTTTGATGAAAATGTTAGTCTCTTGTTGTTAAAGTTAAGGAAGGTTTGCAAGTATGTGATATTATACACTAGGTCTATTACAGAGTTACAAATCAGATTTGGATGATGAAATTGATGAGAGATTTTGGTTGAGATACATGGTTGAGACAAGTAGTTGATGAGTTGGCACATACATGAGGTGTATAGTTGATGATGTGTGTACATCTTGATGAGTCATAGTTGATGAATAGTTGATACATGATTGGTACATACTTGGTACATGGTTGGAGGCACTTGTTAGTAGTATTGTTGACACATGGTTTATGGATGATGTAGCATACTTGTATTGGTATATTATTAAAAGCACATATTGTTCTTGATGATGATTATGATTTGTTGTGTTATGCTTGGTTGATGCACATGTTTGAGAGTTGTCTTGGTGATTGATCTTAGTGAGTAGATCTAATTTGGTTGATAATATTGATGAGACAGGGTGTTGTGATAGGTTGTTTGGACAAGTTGTTGTGACATGTTATTTGTACAGGCTCGGTGCATGGTTGATGCATTTGTTCATGGTACAGGTTGAGGTACAGGTTGGTGCATGGTTGATACACTTGTTTATGGTACAGGATTATTACAGGTTGTTTGGTACATGTTGGTGCATGGTTGATGCACTTGTTTATGGTACAGGTTGATTACAGGTTGAGTTACAAGTTGATGCACGGTTGATGCATGGTTCAGGTTGTTTGGTGAAGGTTGATTGGTACATGTTTACAACATTATATCTCACAGTAATAGTGTGGTAGTGGTTCCATCATTCTACTTCTATGTCAGGGAGGTTGGAAGGGGAAAGGACATATGGTTGTAGCCACCTTCCGGTTGTAGCTGGAGAACATAGGGGGTCGTAGCCTCCTTCTAGTTGTAGCCAGAGAATTGGGGAGTTGGAGCTTCCCTCAAGTTGTTTCCTAAGAAATTAAGGGGTTGGAGCCTTCTTCCAGTTGCAGCTGGAAAACAAAGGAAGTTGGTGCTTCCAATGAATGTAATTCTTAAATACATATAAGAAAAAACATTATGTGGTTTTCTCCCACTTTGGGTTTCCACGTAAAAACATTGTACTCTGTATGTGTATGATTGCTCATTTGTTCATTATTTATTTACTCCGCAACTATTGGATGATAATTCTACATTGATATAACACTTGCATATTGTGGTTAAAAATGATTGAATTTCTCTATTACTGATTCACCCCCCCTCTTAGTAATCCAACATGTGGTTTGCTTGACTTGAGGAAATGGAAGTGTTGTATGCATTAGAGCATGGAATCACAACACTTGGATTTGAGGAGCTTCACATCTATGATGTAAAAAATATTAGGAGAGAGGTATTTAACTTAGATCCACTAGCATAATGCATGGATATAGAGAAAGATCCAACTAATCATTAGTAAAGAAGTATGTTTGAAAACCTTCAATAGAGACTAAATATAAAACCTGAAATGACATTGAGTTAGAAAATATTAGATAACAATGGTCAAATTTCTAATTAGATCATGATACAATGGCATTTGCATGACCCACAATTAAGAGTACAAATTGAAAATGAAGATGAATAGAGAATACTCTAGGTTCATAATCTCATGGAAGTACCTCATGCAATTTTTTTTTGGTTGTTTGAACCTCATGAAATAACACCTTTATGCATAGTGTATTCCCTCCTATATCCAAACAACTATCTAATTGGACCAGAGGTGTAGTTTCCTTGAGCTGCCATAATATTTTAATGTATTGGTAGTGAAATGTTGAGTGTGCTCTCTTCAAAATACATTATGATGACAATGATCCCAATATTCCATTTTATTTTCACTGTTTTGTTATATAAACAATATACTACAACATTTTGGGCTACGGTATCCACATATGTGTGTTCACTAAGTAAGGGAGTTTGCAAACAAGTCACATTCATATAATTGGCCTCATCCTTAATCATTTATAGCATCTAAATACTCGATCATGAGAATTGAATGCATGGATAGTTTGCTTGGATTTCTAGGTTAAAGTAATTGTTTTTGTGTTGTAGAAACCACATGCTACAACATCCTTTGTTTGCATAAACAAAATTTTTGTTTGTATATGTGAATGGAATTTTAAATTTTGCACCATACATATACATTGTTAATGCATCATGGACATCGATGAGGATTAGTGTTCACCTTTGGAACATTGCTTTATCATATAGATAATTTTTCGGTGAATAGGCAAAGGATTAGCTCAACGCTTGCATATTAAAGGACACAAATTTTTAGTGTTGGAATTTGTGTAAATAGAGTGCCATTCAGTGCAATTTTGTTTCTTGATTTGTGATTGGGTATATATTTTTCTAAATGTTTGAATGTAGAAAAACAAGCCTTGGAACTTGATTCACACAAAGACATTCATTCTAGTTAAAAAAACATGCACGAATTAATCCTATTGGTGAATGAAGAGAAATGAAAAATTTAATTTCTGCAAAGGATCCATGTTGATGAGATGGGAGGGACACATGCCTACCATTTATGGATCATATTGGTATTAGAATGGTTGAATTTTTTTACCTTTAAGAAATTATCAACACTTCGAGGAGAAATCAAACCCAACATGGGTAAGACACTGAAAAGAGAGAGGTTGGAAGAGCTAAGGGGATTCAATGTGTAGATACAAGGGGGGAATCGACACTTGAAGGAGAGGATAACAAAGGTAGAAAAGGAGCTTGAAACATTGGCCAAGCTACCAACAATTGTCCCAAAGACCAAGGAATCACAAACACTTCCCATTCCTACTATATAATCCAATGTCAAGAATGAGACAAGCATGGTAAGCTCATCCTCCATAGACCTTTCTCAACAACACTTTGGTGATTTTGAGAAGCATACTTGAGGCATTGGTTCCATATCATGACAAAAATGGACAATGATGGACAAGGGCTAGGCTAGCAAAGTCAAGGGATTATAAACCCCATTATAGTTGAACATAAGCCCAAGTATAAAGGAATGATTTTTTGTGGCCAAGAGAGTTTGACTCAATCAAAGACCACCAAGATAATATTTTTCAAGGAAAGAGGGACCAAAGAAGAAGCCATTTCAATTGAAGAAAGGTAGCTAAAAATGAAGCAGACAACAAAACATTCCAATCCGCTTGCAAAAATTTGAAAGAGGGCAGCCAAGAGATGTTTCCACCATCCAAATTTGCACCAACAATTGGGGGACAAAGCAAACAAGATAAAAATAACAAGCACAAATCAAAGAGGTATGTCAAGGAATCTTCGTTGTTTTTTCTATAAGAGGAAAGGTCACAAGGCTAATGATTGTTGGCACTCTAATGCATGCTCCTTTAGTGGGAATAATGACAAGAAAACTTCCCCAAGATAGTTTCAAGGTCAAAGGAAAATGAATAAGAAAAAAATGTTAAGCAACCCATGCAATAGAAATATTTTTTACTAGCACTACAAGTTGAGTCACACATTGAGAAACCAATGTTGAAGGCTTCATCTGAACTCCATCTTAGGAAGCACACAACCAAACGAAAAGTTCTGAGAGTGAAGGGTAAGGGAAATGAATAAGGAGAAACCATTTTCCAAGAACCTATGGCAATAAAATATTTCATCTCCTCCAGTGAAGTGGACAATGGGCTTATGCCAAAGGTAGTCCCTATTCAACTCTTATCTTCCATATGGTAGTGAAAGCACCCCCTTATGGATATTTCTTGGATATTGATAGAGATGACTCTATAAGGTACTTTAAGACTCCATAACAATTGAGAGACAACTCTAATCCATGGCAATAGAAGAAGAAATCATGTAGCTATAGTAGAGGAGGTGATCACATAGATATAGATAATAAAATAAAGAATTTAATTGAATCGTTTAGGGACCAAATGCCTTTGAATTGAGAGGTATTATCCAAAATGGATTTGAAATATTTATCTTAGTTTAAAATTTGTAATTAAATTTTAGAAAAATTGAATTAATTGTCCAAAGCAAAAACCATGAGAAAATGAAATGACTCATCTTATGGTTCACTTCATGAAATCATCATGAATGCACACACACACACACACATATAGAGAGAGAGAGAGAGAGCTCAAGTGGTTGTGGGATGGAGTGTTATCCTCCCCACCCAAGTTTTATTCCCGTTAATGACATGTTGATATCATTATGAGTAAATTGTTGAAATGGGTTCGAGCCTTATTGTTTACCTGACATTGTTCAAAGAAGAATATATGATTTACCTTGGGTGCCATCCTCAAAATGAGGGGAAGTACTCAGGGGTTTTCCTTGAGATTTGTTACATGGAAAATAAAATAAAAAATAACACACACACGCACACACACGATTGGATTATTTCTTATAAGTACAGTGGATGTGTATATAAATATGTATAGGGGGTGATAAGTCATGTCCTTTTCAAAGGGCATGACTTATCATTATTACAACATTAATGACTACATTATGTAATGATTATTTTATACATTTAATACATTACCAGTAATATACCCTAGGTATATTACAAGTTGTCCTTCCTAAAAAATGATTGTCCTCGAAGCATGGGTATATAACACTTCTTCTAATAAAAAGGTCCATCTTATTCTAACATTCTCTTATTTGATCAGGTTGAGGAAACAAGGCGATATGATCTCCAAAGCTTCAAATAATATTGTCATATCAAAAAAGGATTACTCCATCCTAAATAGATTCTTTCTAGAATTATTTGATGATAAGAGTCTTGATTCGATCTTCTTTATTGTTGACTTTGAGTTGCATTTATTTTTGAATACTTCAATATGTAAGACCAATGTTGATTCTTGCGTGCTACTTTTTCTGTAATTTGGATGTTGATGTGGTGCCTTGATAAGTTGATCATTCTTAATCTCTGATTTCATATTTTCATGGCATACTTGAGTCATGGTGTTGATATTTGATATTTTTGTATCCATTGGTGCATCAACAACTTTATTAGTGGTGATCGATGGAATGATAACCATCATTGAGTTTATAGATCTTTTCTTGTCATTGAATTTCTTCTTGAACTTAGTTTCTAGATGTTCTTTCATTGATAAAACTTTGTCAATATTGATATTGTTATTCTTTATTTTTTCTATATGACTTATTGTTATGTATTTTTTCAATCTCTGTTAGTGAATACCACGATGACTCACTAGTCTTAGGATGGCGGTGATACGAGACCAATTGGTGGTTTTCAAAGAAATCAATGTTTACAATTGTTCTTATCCTTTGATACCCTTCTCAACTTGATATTTACTAAGTTGATGTAGTTTAGTGTTTAATCTCAAGAAAACCCTCTTTCTTTAATATTTGTTTTGATTTTCTTCTGGTGATCTTCTACATTTTCCACATGGACCCTCACAAATCTACCTGAATATAGAATGGTATGAATGATACACAAGGCATGGCCTTGAAGTGACACTCAATAGTTGAATGGGCAGATGATTATCTCATTGAAGTGTTGTGTTTGCACATAAAATAAGGCCATAGATTTTGAGTGCTTCAATTTGTGTAAACATAGTGTTGTTCACTATATTTTTGGTGTTTGTTTTATGATTGGGTATATGTAGTTTTATTATTGTTTGAATGCAATAAACAAAGCCTTGGAACTAGATTAGCATAAAGTCATTCATTCTAGATAACAAATAAGAATGAACTCATCCTATTAGAGAATGCAGAGAAAATAACATATTTTATTTATGCAGATGATCCATGTTGATGAGACTAATGAGCCATAGGCCTACTATTAATGTATTTAGAAATAACAAACATTAGAAAAAAACACTAAGAAAGAATTATTTTTCTTTTTTACCATACAATAGAAAATTATATAACATGAAATAAGATTAAAGAGAGAAAAGACAACCATAAGGGTAAGTGAATGATTGTGATGGAAGATTCAATGATGTACTAAGCCAAATCATGAAATGGTTAGAGGTATAGTTGTTGATGCAAAGGTTTATTATTGTATTGTTATCCAAAAGTAGAAATCTACTAAGGTACATGATGTTAAAACCTATTTAAGAATCATTAAAGAATGCACAACTACTTAAAGAAGATAAAGAGTAGATTCAATGTACTTCAAAATATTGATTGGAACAAAAAAATGGAAATGTTACAATAAGTAATCAAAGATATAATACTCCAATCAAGGAGGGAATTATTCCAATGTGTTGAATGCACATCTAGTGGACACATAAAAGAGAACCACCATTTCAATCAGTTAACATATGTGAAAAAAAATTATGTCCAGAATGTGGAGGGTTGATTGGTACCATGAGATTTCTAAATGTGCATCAAACAACACAATGACAATGCACTGTGTCGATCCATCATGATTTTATGGAAACAAAAAATGAATTTCAGACAGTTTCAAACCAACATTTGATTCTATTCGTAATAAGAATAGAACATAGCAATACCAAATCACAATGTTGCAGCAAGATCGTCATTCTTGTTTCTAGACATGCAATTATTAAGCTTTAATGATAACAACCCATAATGCAAGAAGTTTAATTATTCCACTGCGGGACCGCTCTTCTATTTCTTTGTCACCTAAGGTCTTCTGCCAGATGTTAAGATTGTCGAAGCCAACATTGGCATTCAAAGGAGAAGATTCCAAGCAGTTCCTAACAAATCATAATAACGGGTTGGACGTCTTGCCCGATTTCTTGGAAGACCTGATGGTAGTTCCTGAAGATATAACAATCTTGCAGGTTAGTTCATTTAGAAATCAATTATGGGAAATTGCCTGGTTGTTTATAAGAATAACAGGACAGGAGTCCATAACAACTATTTCCCGGATGGCTCTTTATATTTTGTATTTCACAGTCAAGGAACAAGCCATTTTTATTGAGGCAAGCTAATTTCCCATGAAATCTGTTCCCAATTGTCAAGCTTCAAAAAGTAAAAGAAATTTTATATGTCATCCTACTTAGTTTTTGCGATAGCACATTGTTGTCAATTTCCAAAATTCTCTCTGTCCAAGAAGGTCAACTGGGAATTCGACCCAGTAACATTCTAGTACCAGGCCTTATGGAAGCACAAGGCCTCCCACTATTTTTATGAGGTTTTTAATGGCTTTATGTCTGTTTTCAAAGTTTTGTTGTTAGGAGAAGCTGATCCCCGCATATCTGAACAGGAACCAGTTTTTTGGACAGGAAGGGGGTACTTGAACATCTGGATAATTACACTGTGATAAGGATTTTTGGCTTCAGGGAAAAACCTGCTCTCCTTCCATGTCACATTACAGATAAAATGTTTGTTATAGAAGTAGCAAGGAAATACAACTACTGGTTGCATTTATTCCAAGAGAAGAGAAAAAAATAGTTCATTCCTCTGCCTTGGAAAGTCAGAGAATTCGTGTTGAGGAACGTCAACAAAATTGATGAATTCGCAATCCATTTTAGCAACTTGAACCTAAGATATGTTGAAATCCTAAGAGGGTTCGACCCCAATAAAAACTTTTTACAACATTTACAAACACTTTGCTTCGGAAATTCTTTTTTCAAAAAACACCTGACCGAAAACAAAGACATTGGCGACAATGCTCCTGCTTCTAATGTCGACGACCTAGACACACTGCAAATAACCACTGAATTGTACAAGCAACAGGGAAAAGACCCCAGTGAGAAGAGTGTTCAATCGACGAATAACACTCCCAAAAGTACGACATCCCGGAGCATCACTCCAATGACCCACCACAACAATAAAACAACTCAGATTTCTTCAAAAGGAGGAGGAGATAACAACCCTCCTCACCCTAAAATTGATAGTTCTCACAAGATTCGAGTAGACAAGAAGAGAGAAAAAAATGTGGGACAGGCGGAAGAGCCCGAAATTCAGAGTGAGAACATGGAACTTGAGCTTGATCTGGATAGCGTATTCTGCTACCTTGATCAACCCAAAGATGCAATCTAGTATAGTCATCCAATGGACATATCTGATATCGAATTTTTTTACGAAGATGAATCTTTCCTGTTCTAGAGCGTTGTTTTTTACAACTAGTCTAAAAAATTGATTATTGAAAAAAAAGATGTAAAAAATAAGAAAGGAAAATCACGTTCAGAGGTTAACCTTGTGAAGATGCGTCCGTCCCAAATCTGTCGACTCACATAGCCACTGCATATGCTCTTGATGATTCCATTGGAGGCATTGAGGTCGAGAATGTCAGACTAAAAGGACCAGGTCAAGGAATTGGAAGAATCTTTGATTCTCGTTCCATTGCTTGTCAATCCTTTGGAAATAGCCATGCATGCCACCCCTGCAGCCAAGTTAAAAGGATCCTCCAGCCTCCTCGCATCGTGTAGAGGGTATGTAGAGAATAATATCAAGAAAATAATGGAACTAATTACTGAGGCGTGGGAAACATCACAAACCATGACTTCCCTTGGAACGAAGGCACATAATTTGCTCGAACATTTGCAAGCGAAGTTAAAAGATGAAAAACATTTCTATTTAAACATGGTCCTTCGTTTTGGCACCATTTTCAACAAAATGACAGAAACAAGAAGAATACAACAAGATCTCATATCCAAAAACTAGATCAGTCAATTAAATGCATGCTGGAAATAAAAGTGAAAAACCTGCATCTCATTGTCCAGTCATGTAAACAAGTCATATCAAAGAAAGAAAAATTGTTCACAAAGCTGGCCAGAATAAACTTAGCCGAAAGGACCAACGACTTCCAAGACGCCAACTTAATCGTCAACTCTTTTCCCTTAACTAAGAAAGACTTTGATAAACAGTTTGATATTTTTAAGGCGTTGTCTTTGGAAAAGTTTTACAGCATCCTTGAATATGGTCAAGATGACGTCGACAACTGGCTAGTCGACTATTCAGTACAGAATGAGGAAATTGATCAGGCTCTGCGTAATATTTCTATCGACTTCAAGGAATTAGAAAATTAACTTTTCAACATAAAAATCCGAAATGAGATCAACGTCGCCCCATTGCGAAGCTACATTGAAGAATGGCTCGAAATGGAATTGAAGCAGGTCGTTGACGAAAGACAACAGGCAGTTGCCACGATTCCAGTAGTCATCGACGACATCAATGAAAAGGCATCAACAAACAAATAGCACAAGGGTTCATATGTACCATCACTATAAGTCTATACTGATCGCATCCTACTTTGTTTATCAACCCAATTATTCCACTTTTTTAAATAGAAATTTCTAGCCAAAGACTGATACCTTTCAATTTATTCTTTTTAGGTATTACACTCTACCGTCACCCACTTCTTCTTTCTATAGTCATATTTCTTGTACATATTTCTCTTATGGTCCGCGGGAGCCCCAATCCCAATCTATATGAAAAATGCATTGAAATTTCCGGGAATATGTAACAAACAATCATTTTTTTTTATATATTTCAAATAAAACTGTTTTTTATCTCCTTTTATATTTATGTCCTCATACATTTTTATCTTCCACTATGCTTATGGTCGGCGTGAGCCCCAATCCCAGTCTATATGACAAATGCATTTAAATTTCCAGGAATATGTAACTTTTTTTATATATTTCAAATTAAATTGTTTTTTTATCTCCTTTTATATTTATGTCATCATAAATTTTTATCTTCCACTATGCAGAAATTGTATTTTCTTAATTTGAATATAATTTTTTTTTATGCTGCCACATATACAGACAAAATAGATAGAATTTTTCAACATAGAAAAATAGATTATATAGTTTCAAAAAATAAATGGGGCTCTAGAGGTCACATGTCATTTGTTGCATGGATACCACCTGCGCTTCACGCTGCTTGTCAGATCTCTGTTGCAATTTCCATTTTCCTCCTCTACTTTTTCCTATCCCTGTGCATTTATTCCCAATTCAACCTGACAAGAACTACATTTCCACACAACACTTGTTACAATAGCAATGACTACATTATATAATAATTGTTTTATATATTTATTATATTACTAGTAATATGCCCTAAGTATATTACACCTTCCAAGCAACCCTATTAAAAAACAATTTTGATGGAATCTGAGGACAATGAAGAGGAGACAGAGAGTTCGAGAGGAAATAAAGATGAAATTGAGTTACAAAAGCATGAGGGGCTTGGGATAAGATACCCTCTTGAAGATCGAAGGTTTCCACTTAGCCAAATCCATCAACAATTTTTCCAGTGAGTATGAATGCATTAAAACCATGATTGGGAATGCATAGCTCACCTTTGTAACAATTTTCCCTAGAAAATAAAGTTTCCATCGAATGCTAATTTTCCCATTTGAGTTTTCAGGATTATATATATATATATATATATATATATATATATATATATATATTGTGAGTCTCACTACTATGTAATTGTTTCAATTTTGTGGCTTTGTCTATATTCCTAATTCTAGAGTGAAAATCACATTCTACATCATTACTTTGACTATGGGTTAATGAATTGCTAGGTTGTATTTATCATCGACAATTTTTTGTTGTTTTTGTTTGAACCTCATGCAATAACACCCTAATAAAAAACATATTTCCTCATATATCTAATTGAATCTATAATTGGACTGCCAACATAGTTTCCTTCATTTGGCATAATATTTTAATGTATTGGAAATCAATTGTTGAGTGTGCTCTCTCCATAATACATTAACGACAACAATCCCATTCTTCTATTTTGTTTTGTCTGCCTCTCTTTATAAACAATCAAGGACTACAACATTTTAGTTTGGGGCATCCAATCATTTATGTGTTGACTAAGTGAAGGGAGTCAATAAACATGTCACATTCAAAGAATTGGCCTTGTCCTTAATCATTTACAATGTCCAATTACCATGGCACTAAAATCAAATGCATGGATAGTTTTCTTGGATTGTTGGGTTAAAGTAATTTTTTTGTGTTGTAGAAACTACATGCTATATTGTCCTTTGTTTACATAAACATAATTGTTGTTTGTATATGTGAATGGACTTTCAAGTTTTGCACCATATATATACATTGTCAATGCATCATGGACATCAATAAGGAGAAATGTTCACCTTTAGAACATTGCTTTAGCATATAGATAATTTTTTGGTGAATGGGAAGAGGATTAGTTCGTTGAACTAGCTCATTGAAGTGTTATGTTTACACTTTAAAGGAGGCCATAGATTTTGAGCGTTAAAATTTGTGTAAACATAGTTCCATTCACTATATATTTTTTGTTTGTTTTATGATTGGGTATATGTAGTTTTATTATTGTATGAATGTAATAAACAAAGCCTTGGAACTAGATTGGCATAGATCCATTCATTCTAGATAAAAAAAATAGGGATGGACTCATCCTATTAGAGAATGCAGAGAAAATAAAATATTTTATTTTGGTAGAGGATCCATGTTGATGAGAGTGATGGACCAAAGGCCTACTATTTATGGATTTAGAAATAAAAGACATTAAAGAAAACACCAAGAAAAAATTATTTTCGTTCATTACTATACAAGATAGAAAGTATATAACATCACATAAGCTTAAAGAGATAAAAAAACAACCATAAGAGTAAGTGAATGCACTAACAAAAGTAACTAGGTCTTAAAAGGTTGTCTCAATGTTAGTGCAATTACAAGTAATGGTAACATACTGCCAAAATACAAATATGACTCTCCCACCTTGTGTCTATGATAAAAGGAAACAAGGTCCTTCTCATCATGCGAACAATGATGAGCAAAGATTGATGGAAAAATACAAACCTAATCCCGCCATGCATGGTTGATCACTAACCAAAGTGCACTATAAATACCCACTACATCATTGGTTTTAATAAAGTGTAGTTCAAGTGCATAGATTTAAATGTATACAATAAAAGATCACATAAAGAAATCTGAAAGGTATGACAACTCGAATCAATATCACAATTGAGGAAGGACACATAATAAAATGAAACCTTCCATAGAGGTGCACCATTCCCTCATCTCCAAGTCACAAATCCAAATGCAACTAAAATCTATCCACAACCAATCCAATGACGCAACTATTAAAAAAATGTCAGCCCAAAAATATAACTTTGCAACTAAACCACAATTTACTAATGCAACTCCAAAGAATGTTGTAGATGAAATTCCATGAGAGAAAGGGAAATAACACCATTTAATGGGTTTTGTAATAAAACCACATTCTCATACATATGTGTGCACCCTTTTATTTCTTAGTCCATAATATGAGGCTTCAGTAAGGTAATGAATCATACAACATACATCTCAATTTCCTCTAGTGGTGGGAATATAGAAGCTTTAACATGCACATGCCAACAAACCATAAATCAACCACATGAAGCACAATCCAATCTTGAAACAAGGAATTGTCCGACATGGAACAATTTAGGATACTAACCCAGTGAGAGAGAAGCATTAAGGAAGCATCTGCAACTTGATAAAGTTGCCACAACTTGTATTGCCTCCTCCTAGCCTTATCTCTTGATGAGGTGGCAGTGTGAAAGTAAATCTAGTTTATGAGGTGGTTTCATTCATGTACTATAATTTTATATCATTGAAATGAATATTGTAATGTGGAGAAGACAATGGCTTAAAGCCTTTTCCACCAATTCTCGTATTGTTTTTATTGTGTTCTATTTCTTAACATGATATTAAAGCTCTTATAGTATCAAGGGAAATATAACAACATGGTGAAGAGAGAGGTTGATAATATTGGAGCCTCCTTGAGTCATAAAGGACCTGGTAATTCCATGATAGCTCTTCATGGTAAGTTTGATACCATAGCTCCATGGTGTGTTGTGAATCTTGAAGAAAGTGAGAGAGTTGCCTACGTGAGTTCAATTGAAGAAGACCATTCATTGTCATTGTCGTTGGAGGTCCCAAGTCCAATTTCAAGGTCATACCAACAATAGCCACGAGCCAAGGATGCAACTGTTCAAAAATATCTCAACCACAATTTGATTTCTCATGCATACTATGAATAAATAGGCACAATAATTAAAGTATATTTTGTTCTTCTAAAAAATCCCACATGCAATTCTTCATTGATATCATAAACTCTGCACAATGAAACAAGTGTAAAAATAAATGGGGCTTGCATGGTTGGCAAATAATATTTCTTCGTTGTTTGTTGGTCATTATCATATAATGTGGGCCCTTTTCAAGGAAAAAGTCACTGATTTTCGCTTTTATTAAAAATTCCATATTTATGGTAGCTCTTATACATGTTGGACACATCATCTAATCACAACCTTCTTCATGAGCATCTAATCATAACCTCCTTAATGAAAATCTCCTCCAATTGAGAGTTTGATGTGACAATACATGTAAAGAGTGTTTTACACTAATCCTTAGCTCATGGAACTTGTTGGGCACATCATCTAATCACAACCTTCTTCATGAGCATCTAATCATAACTTCCTATACATGTTGGGCACATCCTTTAATCACAAACTCTTTCATGAGCATCTAATCATAACCTCCTTAATGAAAATCTCATCCAATTGAGAGTTTGGTGTGACAATAGATATAAAGGGAGTTTTACACTAATACTTAGCTCATGGAACTACTAAGATTGAGCACTATACCTATTTCATTTCTATTTAACATATTTGATTATTGATTTTTTGTCCATATTTCTTGCATATTACATAGACCATAACAACATCTCATGTTTGTAACTCATGCAAATCATATTCATTTTAAAATTTTAAAACATTCCTCAAAGGATAATCAATCATTTGCATTTTGTTCATAGCTATAACCGTTGTCTATTGAATGTCCCAATGTACCCACAATATCACCTTTACATCACATGGATTATGAAAAAGATTAATCTATGTGTAAACCAATTACTACACAACCAACTAGTAATCCATGTATAAGCTACTAACTTCATAACTAAGTGGGAATTTGAAAAAACACAAATAGTCATCCACATACACAAAAGAAAGGTCATTACAAAATTTCATCAATATAAAAATGCAAACTTCATTTCCATTCAACATAGATACATTCAAATAATTAACAATGATTCTTAAATGGGTTTGTGTTTTCTTAAAAAAAAATAAATGGTGATCTATAAATGTTATATTATCCTAAACTAGTTGTTTTTTGCATTTTCTTATCTTCTATAGGCTATGAAGAAGTCTCTATTCAAAGCAAAGAACTCTCTATGGAAAGAGAGAACATCTATGTTTAGATATTTTAGCCAAAATTGCAAAAATAATGATTACCAAGATCTCATGTTTGTAACTATGCAAATCATATTCACTTTAAAAATTAAAAACATTCCTCAATTAAATGTCCCAATACACCCACAATATCACCTTTACATCACATCCATTATGAAAAATATTAATCCATGTGTAAACCAATTACTACATAACCAATGAGTAATCCATATATAAGCGCTACTAACTTCATAACTAAGTGGGAATTTGGCAAAACATAAATATTCATCCACAAATACAGAAGAAAGGTCATTAGAAAATTTCATAAATTTAAAAATGCAAAGTTCCTTTCCATTCAACATAGATACATTCAAAGAATTAACAATGATTCCTTAACGGGTTTGTGTTTTCTTAATTTTTTTTAAATGATGATCTATAAATGTTATATCATCCCAAGCTAGTTGTTGCAAGATTTTTCTTCTCTTCTATAGACTATGAAGGAGACTCCATGCAAACCAAAGAATCCCTATGCAAAGTAAGATCATCTATGTTTAGAGATTTTAGCCAATTGCAAAAACAATGATTGTATGTTTGAGATGTGAGCCTAATACCTATACTTAATCATTGTAATCTTCATGAAACATGAGTCATGAATCTTGGACTACACAAGTATGACCCAAATTGCCAATTTTATAAGGTTGAAATATAACATCTACTCAACAATTGTCAATTATCAATTAAACACTATTTTATGAGTCACACTTATAGATTTGTAGTTAAATTCAAGAGATCATTCTATGTATTTGAATTTTTATTTTAAATTCTATCATCCATATTTCATATTATTTGTTTTGTCATTTGATAGTTTTATGGCCTAAGATTAATTCATTTATAATCCATCTTGTATTGATCATAGAGGGTTGTCAAGGATATCTCCAAAGAATTTCAATCACAAAAAAAACATTAACAAAATGTGCAAGCTTCCATGCTCAAGACATTAACACTCTTTTAGGAAAGATGTAAAAAGAAAAATACAACCACCCAAAAATAATTATGCTATGACAGATAGTTTTAATAATTAAGAATCAAGATACATGAGAAAATTTCATGATTATGATTTCTAACCCATGATCAAGGAAATTCTCTAGTCAATCTCAATGCAAACAAAATGTTCATCTTTCCAAAGGTGGATCTCAATCAATCTTACATCAGTTATTCATCTGCACAACTACCTAAAATATATAATATCTAAACTCAATATATCAAAAATACTTGTTATCAATGCTTAAGAACCTAGTTGACATAAAGAACTCTCATGCCCATTCCTTCCTCAAGGAGAGAAAACCTGAAAAAGTGTCATCACAAAAATAAAACTGTTAGTCAATGAAGTTAGGTCATAATAAGGCAATGACACCAACTACCAATATGACTTTACATTGAAAATAGAACCAAAATATAAGAGTACCAAAAAACCAAACATGTTGAACCTCTGATAATCCAAAGCATTAACATAATATACACCATAAGTTCAGTAAGAATAAGAATTACGTGATTGCAGGGAATCAATCCAACCTTAAAGAAAAATAATACTCTCAATTGTTATACATGTACAAGTTCATTTTTTACACTAGTCAATTGCTTATCTCCTAGACTTTGAAGAAATGAATTCTAAAACTTGAAACGATGAAAAAAAAATGGAATATGAGTTTTTTACACCAAAGCCAATAACCAAATTTGCTCCCAAGACAGAGCAAGGTGGATCTCCTTTACTTTTAAGCTAAAATGCATTGTTTGTCTCAAAGTTTATTTGTAAAAATGAGCTCTTGCAGCCAAACCAAAAAAAAAATCATTCCTAATGTATACTACAAAGTGAAACTCTTCCTTTTGATGTTGTCATAAACATTTGCAGTTAGAATCTATAAACGTTAAACATTTGGAAATATGAATGAAGTCTGGAGCTGTCATATACCAAGTATCTGGGTGCCACAATGCACACTCTCGGCGGTGTCAAGCTCTTCCATGGCTCTTCATCCTTTTGGACATATTCTTTCTTTCAGAGATTTGTTCAGCATTACGAGATTCACTTCTACTCCGCTTGCTGATAGATTCTATGAAACCAACTTCCTGTCTGCTTTGTTGCTTCCCTTCCATCTCCTTAGATCCATTCTGTTTATCTTGATGGACATCTCCGATCTGCTCTTTCGGTTGCCCTGGTTGTGCCGGAAAAAGATCGGGCTGAAGCTGGTTATGATCTACGACTGCCGAGTTTGTCTGATTTATATTTGACAAACTCTTTTCAGGTTCAAATTCATCATTCACCTTTGCTTTTTTTAGACTCTGTCCAACTTCACATGGGTTGTCCACATTTATCATTTCTGAACCTGTTTCAACGATATTCTCAACAGTTAACTTTTCTGTACTCATTTCAGATTTCATGATTTCTGAACCTTTTTCAACGATATGTGCATTCTCAACAGTTAACATTTCTGTACTAATTTCAGATTTAGTTGCTTCCAATAGTTGATTATTAGAAGTCAGGTTATCAACTGGCATCTTCAATTCATACTTGATCTCATTGCTTTCTCCAGTTGGATGTCCAGAATCATTATTTATTGTGCTTTCAGACTGAACTTCAACAAGGGAGGAATTCCCTGAAATGAGATTCCAATGAATCAGCAACAATTAATATTGTTAAGGGTAGAAGGCAAGTAAGAATATCACATATTACTTAGGAATAACTAAGGAGAATGGAAACAGTTTGTTTTCTGTCTACAAAAACTCACAATACTGGGGTTCAATTGCCCGAATTGCTTGACATGCAGCTTTGCTTTCAGCTTCCTTCTTACTCTTTGCTGGACCTCCAGCGTAAGAAGCTCCATTAATCTGCACAGTGGCAGTAAATGTGGGACAATGTGCACATCCCTCCTTTGTAAAATGATAAGCAGGAAGAGGCACGTTTTTCTTTAAAGCGAGCTCCTGAAGGGCATTTTTAGGTATTATGGTCTCCTGCTTGGTAGCCAGAGAATTTAACTAAAGAAGTTTACAACAGCCCATTATATTCAATAGATAAATAAAGAGATATCTAAGACAAACAAATTAAATATAGTTCCAGACCAGGGAAAATCAAAAGAAATGTAAAACAGAAAATAAAAGCAACATTTTCCATAGAGCATTTGGGTAGACTTCAAGCTTACTTCAAACTGCATAAGTAGATCTTTGACAGCTACCTCAGCTTCAGCATTCTGGGCAGGCTTCTTCTGTTGGAATCCTTCTGGGTTTTTCAGACGCTGTCCAACTCCACATGGGTCGTCCGCATTCTCAACAGTTGAATCTTTTTCAACAATAGGTGCATTCTCAACAGTCGAATCTTTTTCAACAATAGGTGCATTCTCAACAGTTGAACCTTTTTCAACAATAGGTGCATTCTCAACAGTTGAATTTTCTGTAGTAATTTCAGATTTAGTTGCTCCCAATAGTTGATTATTAGAAGTCAGGTTATCAACTGGCATCTTCAAATCAGACTGGATCACATTGCATTCTCCAGTTGGATGTCCAGAATCATTTTTTATTGTGCTTTCAGATTGAAGTTCAACCAGGGAGAAAGAATCCCCTGAAATAAGATTCCAGTGAATCAGCAACAATTAACATTGTTGAGAGTAGAAGGCAAGTAAGGATATTACATATTACTTAGGAAAAACTAAGGAGAATGGAAACAGTTTGTTTTTTGTGCACAAACACTCACAATACTGGGGTTCAATTGCCCGAATTGCTTCACATGCAGATTTGCTTGCAGCCTTCTTCTTACTCTTTGCTGGACCTCCTGAGTAACAAGCCCCATTAATCTGCACAGTGGCAATAAATGTGGGACAATGTGCATCTCCCTCTTTTGTAAAATTATATGTAGGGAGAGGCACGTTCTTCTCTAAAGCGAGCTGCACAAGGACAATTTTAGGTAGTCCTGTCTCCTGCTTGGTAGCCAGAGAATTTGAAAGACGTTTACTACAACCCATTATATTCGATAGATAAATAGATATATATCTATGAGAACAAACAAAATATAATTCCAAACCAAAAGAAACGTAAAATAGAAAATAAAACCAACATTTTCCATAGGCTTTTGAGCATTTGGGTAGAATTCAAACTTACTTCAAACTGCACAAGTAAACCCTGCTTAAGTAGATCTTCGACAGCTGCCTCAGCTGCAGCATTCTGGGCAAGCTTCTTCTGTTGGAATCCTGCAGGGGATTCATATTGTGCTCCATTTACTGTTACAGTGCACTTGAACTGTGGAAGATGGTCTTCACCCTCATTTACAGTGTGGTAGAGAGGCAATGGCAGAGAGTTCCCCTGTGAGTATTCAAGCAACCTGTTCTTAAACATTTTGGTAGCAGTGAGGACCACAGAGAACAAAACCTCCACTAGAATTTAGAATTTAAAAGGGCATACAAGACAAGGAACTGATTTTTCCGAAATTGCCTGAGTCGTTTCCATTCCACTAATGTAATTGTCTCCATTTTATCCCGATTAAAAATAATCAAATTACTATTAAAATTAGTCAATATACAATCAAATTAAGTTTTAAAAGTAGGGTAATTAATATGTAACTGTCAGTAAAACATTTAATGATATATATTTTGGGATATATATCATCAGATCTAAAAAGTGGTGCTTCAAATGAACGATATATCTCTCAAGCATTAAATGTTCTACAACAGGCATATAGCTGGACTCCCACAAATATTGGAAATGTATATAATTTTGAAAATTGGCTGTGTAACTCATCTCCATTGCTTGATGCCCCGATTAACGTAAAACCATATTGCAGGAAACAAACCGATTTTTAAATTTAATTTATTATCAAAATTTATTATATTTTCTTATATTTTACGGACGAGAGATTTGCGTGGAAAATGACCACTATAACATCAAATTAAATTTTCTTAAATTTATTACATTTACTTATATTTATTAAATTTTCTTATATTTGTGTGGAAAATGACCACTATAACATCAATCAATTATGCAGCTATAATGAAGTACCGATATGGAAGATATTTTTAAATTTAATTTATTAATTTTTAATATTATATGTACAAGAGATTGTGTGGAAAATGACCACTATCACATCAATTATGTATCTATAATGAAATTTTAGATTTGTTTTTTTAATTCCAATAATAAATAAAGATTTGGTTAAATGACGGTTGGATGGATCGCTTTAGTCCAGGTGAATGCTTTAGTCAAATTAATGAAGAATCAAGTAATTTGTGGACACTGATGCTGGAACAGGGTGTCATTTCAATAACTTTTCATGTTTTGGGTTTTTTTTTTTTAGGATATTTTTTCGAAATCTGTTAAAAAATTGTTTGATCTGGTAAATTTTTTTTTTTAAATCTGGGAAAAAATTGTTGTTTGATCTAGTAATTTTTTTTTTTCGAAATCTGGTAAAATATTTAAGTAGTTATTTTTGTATAATCTAAATATTTTAGAATTTTTCAGTAAGCTGAATTTATTTTTACATTTAAAATTGCAAAATTGATAAAACTTCATAGCAGCTGTAATTATCCCTATATAGTAACTAACAACTCATCAGAAGGTATAATGGAGCATTCACTGCATCATCAACAAAGTATCATCAGCAAAACATTAAATCTAACAACTCATCAGAAGGTACAATGGAGCATTGAGTGCATCATCAACAAAGCATCATCAGCAAAACATTAAATGGTATGGATAGTGACCATTTTTTAAATTTTAAATTTTGTATTATTTTTAAATAAATATTTTATTTTGACAATTTCTATTAAAATTAGATAAAAATTGTCTTATTAATGTTATTAATCATAATCAATAGAAAATCCTATTAATATGATATAAAAATTGTTTTATTATTGTTATTAATTATAATAATAGAAAAGTAATATTTTTAAATTTTATAAAAAAAAATTCTCTTTATGTTTTTCGAGCACAAAAACAAAATTTTAAAGAATCACAAGCAATCACTTACCCTCTTAAGATATGATAGACCAATTAAATCTTAGTGAACATTAATCATCATCATCATCAATATCAAAATTAATATGTTAAAATAAAATATCGAACATAATAATATAATTTATTTGATTTTAAAAAACAAATTTTATAAAATCATTATACATGTGTATGTCTCAAATAGTAAGTATTTATTATTAGTTCACACCTAAGAATCTTTGCTTTAACATAAATTCTCAAATTTTATTGACTTTGTCTCATAAAACTTTATTTAAAGGTTTCATAAAAATAAATTATATTAAATTTTAAAAATTAAATTATAATTACAAAATAAATTATATTAAATTTTAAAAATTAAATTATAATTACAAAATAAATTATATTAAATTTTAAAAATTAAATTATTTTTTTCCAAATGTATTATTATTTTTAAAAAAAATTTAATTCATTAATTTAATAAATATGTATATCTAAACTACTATTCATATGTGGATGAGATTTGAAGGCATTGCACTTAAGGTTGGAGTATACATGCAAAACCTAAATTATGGAGGAAGAGATTTCTATGTAAGCAAGTGCCATTTCACTGTTATGTCCTTGTCTAAAAGTTTTTGGTGTATAGATTTGAATTTATGCATAAGTTTGAATTACAACATTGTATCTTAACATCTTGAAGATGTTTATACCAATACCAAAAGTGCATTAGCATTCACTTTTGGAATTAGAATATTGTATGTTAAATTATTTATGAAAATGATTATAATTATGTAAAAGAAAGATAAAATTAATGAATTTCAAGTGCCAACAACTTAACAATTCATAATCAAGCAACTTTATTCATAGCCATATGAGTATGGACCATACAATTATTTCCTCATATCCTAAAATATGACAATATTCAAGGTTAAGGTGCTCGGGGGTTGCTTCGGCCTATGGTTGGGTGACAATATTGCATATTGTCTATGGTGAAACGAGCACACATATTTTTCTAACAAGTTATGGGCCCACCCTATCTTCAGACAATCTAACTGTTGGAAGATAGATCGGGAGGATTTGCTCAGTTATAGTTGTAGTTATAGTCAAAGTTTTTGTTGCAGCAACGAAACCCTAACCCTCTTGGTAAAGCACCTTAAGTGAAGAGATTGACATAATTTCTGGATAGCCTAGTGCATCCTAACCTAGCACACCTCCTGGTATTCTTAGTAAGCTAAGACATCAAGTTTGAGTTTTTTTGTCAAAGTCAAAGTTTGACCAAGTCAAGTCAAAGGTTGACCAAGTCAAAACAATCATGATTTACTCTATGAAGTCAGAAAACAAGTTAGAAGGGGCTTCTAACTTTAGAGCATGGAAGAAAAGGAGTGACCTCATCCTTTCCAAGAATAAAGTGTTGGATATCGTGAAAGGAAAGATTGTGGAACCACAATTTGAAGAAGGAAAAGAGAAGGAACCTCAAAGCGTTGCAATTATGGAGAAGTTCAAGGACAATGACATCAATGTCATGAGTATCATAATGGACTCTGTAAAAGACCACTTAATACCCTACATTTGATCCAGGTGTATATCGGTGGCCACCCACCTTTTCCAACTGGCTCAAAACAGTTTTTTGGCAATTTTGGTGATTTACTATTTTTGGCAGTTTTTCCGGTCCTAAACTTCCGAAGCCATTTTGAGGCCCTAAACGACGTTTTTTGGGAATCTATCAATTGAAATATATCACCATAATATTTCTATTAATAGTTGTAGTCCTCGGATAGACATTTCTAACGATGTATCATATGCGTCAAACAAAGATAGTATGCAAAAGTTACGACCACGGGAAATTGATGTACCAATTTACCCCAACAGGGCCCACATGACTTTTGGCGCTTCATCTCCTAGGGTTAAGTTTTTGGATGTCTAGGGTTTTTGACATTCCTGTTTATTGTAAAAGGCCTTCAGAGCCTCATTGTAATCATCTTCTTGCGAATGCGAGTAGTCGTCACATCGCTTCTCAGAGATAAGTTGCCACCATTCTAGCGAGTCTTCCACTCTGTATTTTTGCAGTCTCTGTACATTTCTTCCATTAATAGAAATCGTGTATTATTGTATCTTTGTGTTTATGGTTGCATCTCTGATACATTTATGTTAAATTAATGGATATCCGTGGCATCTCTGTGCATTTCTAAATTACATCTCTGCTCTCATTTCGTGCCGAAAATAATCTGGATCAACATCTCTCGTCTTGAATTATCTAAGAAGATGTACAATGCCCTAACTAACCTCTTCTCAGTCAAAAACATTGGACAAATAATGAGTCTGAAGAATGAGCTCTATGACATGAAAATGAATGATGATGACAACATAACATCATACTTTGTAAGAATCTCTCAGTTAAGAGATCAACTACAATTTATTGAAGAAATCATTTCAGAAAAGGCATTGGTAAATATAGTACTCAATGGCCTTCCCAAGACATGGGATGCATTTTCCCCAAGCATGAACACAAGAAAGGAGTATCCCACATTTGAAGAAATTTGGACTTGTTGTGCACAAGAAGAATCAAGGATTAACGCAAAAGAGAAATCCCAAAATAAATATGTGGATCGAGCCTTCACAACAAAGTTCAAGAATTTGAGGAATAAGAAGAAGTTTGGCTTGAGGAAGAAACCAAATTAAAAAAAGGATATGTCAAAGATACAATGCATCAACTGTCGAAAATATGGTCACTACAAGAACCACTGTCATGAGTTAAAGAAAGGGAAGGAAATAGACGAAGCATCAGGTGCCGAAGAAAGGGAACCCTCAAAGAAGGCCAAGCAAGATAAAACGAACTTCTTCTTCTAAGTCAAGGTAACAGTATTCTTCAAGGTTCTTGTACACACCATGTTTAGATAGTTTATGTGCATCATGCATATCTATTTCTTAGAAGATAAGATGTTCAAGTGAAACAATACCTATGGAAGAATAACAAGATAAGGATTTCTATCACGATGACTACAAGTCAAGCAATACACATGAAAAGATGAAGTACGTTGACAATCCTTGGTAACAATTCTTGTGGAAGCTATTATATAAGTAACAATTGCGAGATAAGCCGAAATCAGAATCAAACTTGAAGAGACCCAGAAGAAGTCAAAACATAACGAAGTCAGCAATCAAGAGGAAATTAGAAAAAAACTTGTGACACTTTGCAGAAGGCAATAAGGATGCAGATGGAAGCGTGGACTCTCTTAGATGGAGGGAGATGATTACGGAATTCCAAAAGAAGAGCATGCCTTCATGCATGAAGAAAGGATTAGGAGGGAGCTAATCCTAAATGATATGATCCATTAAGGATTATGAATTATATGTCCATGTTCCCATTGAAAATAGAAGCCATGATAAGCAGCTCGATGAACGGAAGAAATTTGAATCTTTAGGGCATGGAATCTATAGAAGAATCCATGGACCCAAGAGCTAAAGAGAAACATGAGGAAGAACATAAAGATTCCAAGAAATAAAGAAAATCCAGAACAACCAGTTATTATACCGAGAATAAAAAAGACTACCATCTTGGTTTGAACCCACTAGAATCAATCAAGCAAAAGAAATGGAAGTTATGATAAAGAACAATGTATGTAAGAAAATGTGAAAAAGACTTATGAATGGGAGCATTGCGAGATTCATAAGTTCTTCCAGAACACGGGAAAAGACTATGACGACAACTCATTCCAGTAAACCAGATGTACCTCCTATAGTATCCATGGATTGGAGTTTACATATAAAAGATTGTTCTTCCCAAATAAAGCAAATTGAGAAAGAAGCTTATACCATAAAGAGTAACAATCTGTCATAGAAGGTTTTCACCATGCTTTTGTTGTATATAATATACTCTGCATTAAGTTGTTTGAATCCATACAAAGTCTTATTATATCTTCATACACAACCTTATTATATCAGAAGTCTGGGATGATGGATTGCTAATCCATGAAAAACTCTCATGACGACAAAAGAAGTGCTACTTGGATATGTTTCAGTTTGAGCTTTGCCACGATGTCATGAGCTAGCAGGAAATAGAAGTACTAAATTCAACCATGATATATTGTAATGATCAGATGTATGTGAAGCCTTCAGAGAAAACCAGTGCTCCTTGACAAACTGAAGTACATTGAGATCAAGCATTATATTCTTCGTGATAAAGTCTAGAAGAAAGAAGTGGTTCTCCAGTATATATCCACCTATGAGTAGATAGCAGATATTTTGGTAAAGTATTTGTCCAAGATGAAAAGTTTGTGTACTTAATAAACAAGTTGGGGCTTGTGGAGACCACTTCCTTATTGAAAAAGGAAGAGATTACTCCCAGGTTGGGAGGGAGCATTGATATGTTATTGATTTATGGATAGTCATTTTTCAATTCAAAAAATGGTCCAGGATGAGCAATTCCTTTCCACTTCAAAAAGTGGTTTGAGATTTTCGATGGACATGCATTTTCCAATTCGGAAAACGGTCCAGATCGGACAATCATTTTTGTAATGAAATTGGTCTGATAGATTGTTGATGTACCATAGATAATGACTCCCCTTGTCGACAGTGTGGGAGAATGGTCTAGGATAATCATTCTTCTTGGAAGTCACTATGAGTAGTGGCCAAGTAGAATGGTCTGCCTCGTCGGGTAGTCATTCTTTTGAAGTTCACAGTTGTGAGCAGTTTCGAAGAATGATACTTTTTGGAGGTGTAGGACAATCATTTCCTTAGGAAATGGTTCAGACAATCATTCCTTAGCACAGACTCATTCTCTCTAGGTTGCACTATGATTAGTGCCAAAGGAATGGCCTAGTTAGGTGAATGTTCCAGGTTCAGCAATCAGGGATAGACATTCCCTAAGGCATACTCATTCTCTCCAGGTTGCACTATGATTAGTGTCGGAGGAATGGCCCAGAATAAGAAATTGGGACAATTATTCTTCTATGCTTGAGAAGAACAATCCAGACATCCCATGGCTAATGTTTTACTTTCTGAGGGCAGATGCTCTTCCATATCTCACAGATGTGAGTGGAAGAATGGCCCATATGACTTAGTTTGTATCATGATATTGTTATGCAGGTTGATATTGAATGATAGGATTATAGTGGAGACTGTATGTCACTATGGTGGATGTATTCCACTGGTTGTGACTATGTGTCATTGGTTAAGTAGACGTGTGCTACTTGGTGTGGTTGTGTACCACTGGATAGTAGTTGTGTACTACTATGGATAGACACAGTTGTGTTCTATTAAATGGCATTGTTCTTATTGCCATGAAGACTATTAGTAGTGTTGCAAGTGATTACTAGCTAGATGGATAGTCAGTATGTTAGTGGACAGACATTCTTCAGGTGGAAAATGGTCCAGGACAATTATTCTTTTTGGACATATGTCCGAATGAGAAGAATAGTCCTTGTAGCCCATGGCGTGGCTTCCAACATCTGTTGGAACATTTATTCTTCTAGGACATATGTTCGGATTAGAAGAATGGTTCTTGTATCACTTTGTGGAGTGAGTGACTTATTCAGCACCATGCATGATTAATCAGATGGAGCATGGATTCGACATATGATGCAATTGATGCTATTAGATGATATTTATAGTGATGATGATGCTATCGATTGAATGGTATGTTTTTTCTCAATACCATTGCTTTCAATACCTCCCTAACTAGAAGGGAGTGTTGATATTATGGTAGTTGCGGGAGATATTAAACTCCACGTGTAACCTTGACAAGACTAGAATATTCTAGGAAGCAAGAGAAACCCTAAAGCTTTGAACAATAAGCCCAGAAGACAAGTTGGCTAAAGATATTAATTTAATATTGAGTTTTAGCTCCCATGAAGAGAATTAGGCCGAGACAACTAAGAAGGAGTAGTATAAATATAGAGCACTAGAGCTCATTTAGCACACACTCACTCACAACTGCAAAAATTTAGTTGTGCGCAAGTTTGGAGACTAGTTGCAGCTACAACCACTACAACTTGTATTTTCAGTTTTAGGCTTGGACTTTCTCTTGGTTATGGTTTGGACTTTCTGCCTTGTGTGTTAGCTCTGGAGAGAGGTACGCTACATTGATTGGCTATTTGTTCTAGGGTTTGCTTCTAGAATTAGTCTCTCTGTCAAGGTTAAGGTGCTCGGGGGTGGGTTCGGCCTATGGTTGGGTGACAATATTGCTATATTGTCTATGGTGAAATGAGCATACCTATTTTTCTAACATTGAAAAACATGTGGGACACTCGAATTATACAAAATCAACTACTCAAATCTATATATGCAATCATTTCTCACTAGATTTTAGGAAAACATCACTGGAAAATATCCCCATAAGAGGAAAAAAACATAGAACAATTAGACTACGCGTATTAGAATGCTCATAAACAAAATAAGTCATGTACAAGATATATTGTATCTAAGTACATACTCCAATCTTATGCCACCTTTATTCTTTTTAATAATAACTTTTGAAATTATTTTTTCATATATTTGAGTGGAATTCTTACATACATTAGGAAAGCTTCAATATTACTCTGACTAACCAATGCATTGCATTTCTACCCATGCACATGCTTAAGGACTTGAAATATTCATTTTAATAGGTAAATTCAAGCAATGGTACGTAAGATTCTTAGTTTTAAGGCTTGCTTATGATGTATATCTCTAATCTTTGATAGTTATAATCATGAAGAACAACTCTAATTCCCATTATTAGTTAGACATTAAGGAGTAAGGAGTATATTAAGAGATATAGAGAATGTAGACATTCAATAGAGACATTCAAGATATAGAGATAGTAAAGATCTACATATGAACAACATCTAGTTTGGATTGGTCCTATTTCTCCAACCTTTGATGTGTCATTTTACCCGAGCCTGTGTTAATTATGCAGAATATTGCATGGTGAAGAAGTGTTAGTCTAAAAA
>ML782486.1:88296-105554 GCA_009831015.1 Picea engelmannii | reverse complement strand
AATTTTATAGCTTTTAATTTGAGAGACCTGGCCCTCCTCTTTTTCAATTCTGGTGGGAATTCTAGATACTGCAGAAAGTAAATAACATCTCTACAGTTCCTTTGTTTGGCTATAGAGTCTTTATTCACACAAAAAATAACTAATCAAATGCAAATGAAAAGGAAAGCAACTATGGTACAAGATGGACCTTCCCTTAGTATTTCAAGCAAAATAGTTTTTTAGGAAGCGCCCATTTATTGGGCAACCAAAAATTTCAGTATCATCTAGATTGTGTAAGACAAATGTATTATTTTCCAGAACATCAACCACCTTAAAAGGACCAAACCATAGGTTATCGAAATTACCATGCTTAGACGTTTCTTCCCTTCTAGCATCCCACCTCAAGACCAGGTTGCCTTCTTGAAAAATATCCTTCTTGGTTTTCTTTTCAAAATCCAATTTGATCTTGCTTCGGTATGCCTCAATTATCTGATTCAATGCTTCTCTCTTTTGTTTAACCTCTATAATCTGAAAGATTCTCCTATGGATGTCATTTGGCTCCTCCATTTCTTCCTGTGGGAATTTTAGAACTGGTAGACCGAGTTGAGTAGGGAATACAACATCTATCCCATAGACTAGCTGAAGTGGCGAGGTTCACAAGGCTCTCTTGGTGTTGATCCTATCATCCCACAAGGCATACTTAAGTTTAGAGTCCCATAATTTCTTGATGATCCTGATGAGAGTCTTGTTTGATGACTCAACCAACCCATTCCCCTGAGGATAATAGGGTGTGGAATGTGTCAAGGAAATGTCATGGCTGCCACAAAAGTCAATAATGTATTTGGACTTGAATTCTCGGGCGTTGTCTATTATAATATTTCTAGGGCAGTTGAACTTGGAAAAGATATTGGTTTCCAAAAAATTCATAATCACCTTGTCAGTAGCATTCCTATTGGGCATAACCTCAATCCATTTGGTAAAGTAGTCAGTGGCAGTGAGGATCCACTTGTGATTCAAACTGGAGGGTGGATTTATCTCACCTATGAAATCTAATCCCCATTGTTGAAAGGGGGCACTGGTAGTGATAGGTTTTAGGGGAAGTGTGAGTAATTTTTGTTTTACCTACAAACTTTTGACATTCATTGCATTCCCTTACTATGGTGAATACATCAAAGAAAAGGGTGGGCCAGTAGTACCCTGCCCTTAGGATCTTGAGGGTTGTATATTTCCAATGCTGGTGTCCTCCACAAACTCCCCTATGCATATCTGTTGTGACTTTTTTAGCTTAATTTTCATCAAGACACTTTAATAGGATGCCGACATGATCCCTCCAATACAGGTTCTGATTTAAAATGCATAATTTTATAGATTTTAATTTGAGAGACCCGACCCTCATCTTTTTCAAATCTAGTGGGAATTCTAGATGCAACAGAAAGTAAATAAAATCTCTATACTAAGGTGAAGAAGAGTAGTTTTCAAATACCTACATGATGTCTTGTCTAGACTGTGTCATGGGTGCATCAGATTGGGTGAAGGTCTGATGCAATTCCAACACCTTACAATTTGATTCTGATAACAACTTGGAAAGTCCTTGTACCTTGATCAACTTGGTGGATTTTATGTGCAGGTCATACTCCAATAGTTTAACAATCCACTTCCCTCTTTTCCCTTCACCATCTGGCTGTACCATAATCTCTTTGACATTGCTGCTAGGAACATAGGCTGTTATGATAGAATGTAACACACACTCCCTGAAGGATTTCAATGCTTTAACCAACGCATAGGCCTACTTTTCTAATATGTCATATTACAGCTTAACATCTTGGAGGGATTTGTTGAAAAATGATATGGGTTGTTCATGCCCTTCTTCATTATTTTGCAGTAGCACAACAACAATGGTTTCCTCAGAAGTGAAAGAGAAGATAAATAATTCTTTGGCATAGTCAGGGCTGACCAATATAGGGGCTTCAACCAAAGCTTGTTTGATCCTTTTGAATTCTAACTTCTTCAACATGTTGGTGATAGGCTTTGCGATTTCAACAAAGTTTGGCACAAAGCGCCTTAAAAAATTTATTATGCCTATAAAAGACTGAATAAACTTATTGTTTATAGGGATTTCAATTTTCTAAATGGAATCAACTCTCTTAGGGTCTATTTTTATACCTCCTACTGATATGATGTGACCTACGAGTTTACCTTCTAGCTTAGCAAAGTGGGACTTCCTAGGATTCAAATAAATCCCATACCTTCTGCATTTTCAAAAAATTTGCTCAAGGTGTTGTAGATGCTCATCATCTAATTTGGAGAAAATGGTGATGTCATCCAAATATATAACCATAAATTTGTCTTTCTCCCCCATGAAGGCTACATCCATATCCCTTTGAAAGGTGGCCCCTGCATTCATCATCCCAAAGGGAATTTTGTCGTACATAAATTTCCCCCATGGTGTGGTGAATGTTGTTTTTTATTTGTCTTATTCACATATTGATATCTAGTTATAACCAGAGTACCCATCCAACAAAGAAATCATGTGGGAACCTACTGTCCTTTTCAAAATATGGTCCATCTTGGGCAGGGGGTAGTTTTCTTTTAGGGAACACTTGTTGAGATTTTGGAAATCCACAAACAAGCGTATTTCCCCACTCTTTTTCCTCACAGGTACTAAGTTGGCCACCCAATCTGATTACCTCAAGGGCACAATAATTATATCATCAAGCATTCTTTTCAACTCTTTTTCAATTATGGAAATCGGCATGGGATTAAATTGCATGATCTTCTATATGAATGGATTAGAACCAACCTTTAGAGGGATCTTGTGCTGGATGGTGTTAGTGTCAAATGTCTTCAAATATTCATACGACCATGCGAAAATATCAACACAAATTTTCATGAGGCTGACATACCTATGTTTTTGTTCTGGAGGTAGTGCCTTGGACAATTTGAATATTTTGGGATTTTCAGTAGTCCCAATTTTGCAGTCCATCACTTCCTCTTCTTGTTTTTTTATGGAAGCTCCTATGGAGACATCATGACTGCCAAATAACCTTTCCAGTGGCAGTAGACCCCTGGATATGTGGTTTGTATTAAGTTCCACAAGGTTGTGGCCAACCACCTTGTTCAACAACTGAGATGTTTGTTGATTTTTTGATTCATCATCTTCACCCTCTTGATTTATTGAGATACTGGAGAATTCTTCAATGGTCTGTAGAAATATTTGTAGCTCTAAATCATCGCTAAATACTTTCCAGTGCTTTATGTGGTATGGTATGACTGTCTTATGTCTGAATTCCACCTGATACTTGATATTTGGGCAAATGGGAGGTTTGAAGGCACTGACAACCAAGGCCAAATAATCTGCTTTCTGATTTGCCTCTCTAGGAATGAAGGAGATGTTAAATGCTAGAAAGAAGTTATCAACCAGGCCCCACACCTCATTCCTATATTTCTTGAGCCTCTGTTTCTTAGCTTGATAGATGTTTTTGACTTGATTGATGATTAACTCAAAATCACCAAAGACTTCCAAAATTTCAACGACCGTGTCTTTGGAAGCCCTCAATCTAAGTACCATAGCTTCATACTCAACTATATTTTTAGTAGTCTCAAATTACAACTTATAAGAGAGTGTTATAACCTCCTGTGCAGGGGAAATGAGGACTATACTAGCCCCATAACCTTACTTTGATGAAGAGCCATCGAAATACATCCTCTAGACTTTGTTTTGTTGATCTGTCAGTGACTGATTTTTGCATTTGTTGACTTTAATTTTTGGTTCCTCATTATTTAAATGAAAAACAAATGATTCGATCTCACCTCAACTACATAAATTGGATGGTTGATTGGATTCTGATGGTCACTGATTATGTATTCCAGTCAGACCTCCATGTATAGCCTCCTGTTTTCTGCCCTGAAAATAGGGATGGTGGCATATGTGAGGTCCATTTGTAATGATCCTCCAACCTTCTTGGTCCATGTCCTAGAGAAAAGAATAGCAAACTCATGGGGTATGTCATCCACAATGATGTCCATCACTACACTCTTCATGGGTAACTGTGCTAAAGAAACCACTAGATCTTTTATTAATCCCAAACATTTGACCTAGTTCCTCCACTAGGTTGTTATGGAGGAACTAGGTGATCTCCAGACCTAGTTCCTCCATAACAACTTTAGGCATGACATTGTGTGAGCCACCTAAGTCCATGAGACATTTATGTAGGATCTTTTCATAGACATTTAAATATATGTAGAAAGGTGGAGAAGCATTATATCCATCCTCAATGTGTGGGCCCACAATAATGGATGGGTTCTCATCCTACAAAATAATTACATCAAAAGTTACAACAGAAGTAGGTGGTTGCATAACCTTCATAATGGATTGTTTGAAAGGCTCATTTTTCAACAATTATGACAGAGGTGAAAGGATATTGATCTTTCTCAACTCATGCTCTGGGTTGAAATATGCTTATGGCCTATCAACTTCCTTTACTTCAGGGACAACATGTTTAAATGGAGGAGGTTGGTGAGCTTTAGCTAATGCACCCTTGCTTGGATTTGGCTTGGGAGGAACCTTTTTTTTCTATTCTGATCAGATGGGTGGATTTAGGAGTGCCTATTTTAGGCCTCAAGTCATATTTCTTTTGGGGCTGGCCTCGAATAACTCCCTTTTCCCCTATCTCAATATCAAATTGATTTGACAGTTGTGCTACCTCATAATCTTGCTGCGTTAAGTGACTGGTGTAAAAATTGGTTTCATTGAAAAGTACATCAACATCATCCACAACATCATTATCTACATCCATCTCCTCAATCCAATTATTTTGGAAAGGAGGTAAATACTCTTTGATCATCAAAATTCCTCCTCTCTCTCGACATTATCTGAGGGGCATCATTCGACCTTATAAATTGGTTTGGATTTCTGTTCCTAGTCCCTTGAAAAGATCTATTTGGTTTTTTAGATTCCCATTTCATCTTAGCTATTTCAGATGTCAAATACTTCAAAGTTTTGGTCATTTCATCAATTTTAGGATCAGATGTGGCTGGGTTAGAGGAGGCTGGGGAATCCTCTCTCTATTTATTCTTATCTTTATCAGATCTAGTATTTAACTGGTATGATGCCAAGATGTTAGATTCAACCTCAATGGTTGCTTCTTTCATGGAAAAAAAGGTGGTGGATCTTCTCTCCTCGAACAAAAGGGAGAACTCTGTATCAAATGCATTGGCATAAGTGATCTTGGCAGAGGCTTTAGTTGGTTTGATCTCATCTAGGATTCTACCGTACATCTTATTGAATCTCTTGGTAATGTCTGAAATAAACTCACCATTCTTTCTCTTAAGGGCCCCAAACTCAGTGATGTAATAGAGATAATCTCTTCTATCTCCCCATTACTTTATGAAGGCTTCATATAGCGCATCAATATCTGTAATGGATATTGGAGGGAGATCTTTAAACCATTTCCTTACTTCCCCATCGAGGCTTTGTAAAAACGACCTCATCCACACATCTGCATAGTCAATGTTGAAGTTGTCTACAAAATTGTAGAAGGATACCAGATGTTCCTCAGCAGGGACATCCCCTTCCCCATTATATCTTAGCAAATATTTCATGTAATCTTTGGCCAAGAGTGCATGTAATCCTACAAGAAAAACTAGGGGTGCATATTTGGCATCGATTATTGCATCCATCCTATTAACAACCATTGTTTGGGAAATAAGAATCTGAGGATTGATTGGAGATGTAGGGATGGATGTTGGACTAGATGATGAAGTGGAGGAAGGGGCTGAAGGTGTCTGAGGTTCCTTGGAATTGTGATTCTCAGGGCTAGCAAATTCAATCTTCTTATGATAATGAAGAAAAGTGAACTCTTTGGGTGTAACTTTACCCTTGAGGGATGAGGTATATCTCTGAGATAAGGTGGATTTTCTTAGTTTCCTTTCTGGCTCAGAGACTATTGTGTCCTTCTTAGGGTTGGGATGAGTCTTAGTGGCTTTGATGTGCTCATATTTGGATTTCTTGGGTCCTTTTCTAGGAGCCAATAATTCTTTTGTGAAGTTTACTTAGTGGACTCGTCATGTGAAAGATGGCAGTATGAAGGTGTCTAATCTTTGTTCACCATCAAAGGTCATATCTGACCGTTTTCGTTCTCTCAAGAAAATATATCTCGTTACTATGTTCCCAAACAATGACGCCAGAAGATGTTGGTCCTAACGTCTGCACCTGACTGCTGAAGGGAAGAGCTAGGCCACCTCAAGTTTTGGAACGATTGATTTTTTTTTATTTTGTTGGTCAGATAGAGGGTTGGTTTTACCAATAAAAGAGCATGGTTGGGTTGGAAAAATGATATGGATGAGGGTCTTCCTTGGGTGGTGGCACACAAATGGAAGAAAAGTGAAATATTAGAGGCAAAAACAAAGGGAAACAACAAACCACTCAATGAATAATCAATTGCAAGAAGTTTAATATTTAAAATATCATTTCAAGACATTGAACATGTATCAAAAACACAATTTCTCCCACAGGTTGCAATAAAAACAAATCTTGACCAAAGAATTAGTTGTTTTACAGGTTGCATATTAGTAAAGATAAGTTATACAATATCCGAAGGAAATGAAATGTACTTTGCACAAATCAAAAACTGCATCCAAGATAAGATAAAAACACATGAATATTTGGACAAAAGACACTTTCATCAAGAGTATATTCACCAGGTAGAGAGATTCAATCCATGCATACAAAAGGCCCAACCATATGATGTATTGATCTTCTTTTCCCAATAACCCAACCCCCAAAACATACAAACACTACATATTTATCAAAGTTGCAGAGGCTCTCGTCCATTTGGGACAGAGGCTTAACTCTACAATACCACTTGTAAAACAACTTATTAACTTAGATAAAAACACTGCTGGAGTATATTAAGGTATACTTTGAGCTTGACTTAATAAAAAAGAAGTGATTCATATCACACACAAATGACCACTTATGATGCCTTAATCTAAAAGAGTCTTGAACTTAAATAACTAAAACTACTGCTAATCATAAAACAAACTGATGCCTATGCTGGAGTGAACTGAGATTTGGAAAAACTAACTAGGAGTGACATAATTGAATTATGAGTCGAGCACTTGTATCCATGTGCATTGTTGGAGGCCAACTGGGAGATAACTGGATGTGTTAGCAATGTTTTTCTTTAACTTATCTCCCGAGGGAAGAAGCAAGTCTTCTAGTGCTTTTTCTAGAGTCTTTGATATTTCTTTTGTAGTCTGGAGTATAGTTTCCCCAATTTTGGGTTGTGGTGTCGCATGGTACGGATCTGAATCTTCAGTTCTATACCTTTCGACTATCATCGAGCTGCTATCAGACTAGCAATATGATGTCATAGACTGGCTCAACGTTCCCTTCATTTGGCATCGTTTAAAAACTTTAAAACATGCAATTAATGAGGATAAGCCACTTCGGAAATTCAGTGTTCGAGAGATTTTGAATGAAGAGTATACACATCCCTTGAAACATTGAACTCGTGAAGTCATTAACCAACTCTTATTTCTAATTAACTCGATATTAATATATATATTATCATTAAACATTTTAGGATTTCAGGACTCCGACTCTTTGACATTCGAGATATTTTTACTGTAGAGTTTGATAATCTCCTGGAGGACGACCTCCCGGAGTGATATGGCCGCATGATGTCATAGTTAGTAATATGTCATAAAAATATAGTGACACGTGTCACCTCAAATAGTGCATATGACATAACCAACGGTTCCGCAAATGAGTGACATGTATCACTCTGGAATCAATTGACAGGTGGCATATGATGTCAGCTGAAATTATGAGAAAGGCGCTCTAACTCTTTGACACTTCGACACTTCGGAGATCTAAGTTTGTTCTGGATTAAGATCTCCCAGAGTGACAATATTCCAGAGTGACGTGGCAGTGAGGATCCACTTCGGCAATTCGGAGCTCCGAAGCTCCGGGGAACTATGTTTTCTCTTGATTGAAATATCCCGGAGTGACAATCCTCTGAGTGACGTGGTAGCATGTTGTCAAATTATTGATGTGTCATAAAAAGAGAGTGACACATGTTACCTAAAAATAACGTGGATGACGTAACCAAAGTACCTAAAATGAGTTCCACGTGTTATCTGGAATCAACCGACAAGTGGAATATGACACGTCAGTTGAAGAAGAATTTATGAGAAAGGGGCTCCAACGCTTCAACACTTCGATAGGTCGGAGTTCAGGATATTTTGACTGTAGAACATGAATATATATCGAATGACCGATCTCCCAGAGTGACGTGGAATTTAGGGGCTTCGACACTCCAAAGGTTTGCGCTTGTTCTGGATTGAAATCTCCTAGAGTGACAATGTTCTGGAGTGAAAATTCATATGCTTTGTTTTTAAACCTCGCGCGATTTTGAAACTCTGAATGCACAAGAGCCATTGATCTTAATTGACTGTTGGATCTCCACTGTCGAGAATTTTAACTTATCTGTTTTCTCACAATCCAAGCCCAAAATCCACTGCTCTGAATTGCTGTGTTTTTCTTTGGATGTTTCCTATGCAAACAAAGGACTTGGTCGACCTGCTGCATGCTCAATCAATGGTGAACATGGTGACAAATATTTTGAACCCAAACCACGACATGCAATTATCCTTCAAGAAAACAAAAATAATTGGTGCAAAGAATCAATCAAGAAAGATAATGATAAAAAATTGAGTCATTTAGTAATGGGAAACTGACTTAACGAACAAGAAGAGGAATGATTTTGATTAAGGTATAGGGAAATGAGAGAGGAGGGGTAGGGGTGCAGACTTAGGTCTCAACACCAATCATTTGGTTCAACTATTGGGAGAGACATATGACTTCTTTAGTACTAATGACCCATTTAATGTTAATGAAAATGTGATTTAGAAATACCTTATATGCGGTTACTATAAATTTCATTTCAATTTCTCATGCATTTTTCACATTCATTTTTGTACACTACAGCCTATCACCTTGGGGAAACTTGCAAGATATATAAATGCAAGTCGTATTAACTCTTCTAAACTGATTAAAATGAAAACATTAAAGGTGAATTCATAAAAAAAAATTTAGGTGAGAACAGCCTTCGTCTATGTCAATTCGTTGCAATACAATTTTACTTATGTCTTTTTTCATCGCCTAGTTCAATTTTTGGAAAATTGTAATCCATTTACCTCTAGTCTTTTTTTCATTGCCTTGTTCATTCATGCCTTCTTATTTATTTAACCTTAAAACTTCCAAGATGTTGGAGCCATAGGAAATAAAATTGAGAATGGTGTAAATCTATTGGGGGGAACTAGAACAAAGGACATCCAATGGCCCATTCATGTTGAGGTATTACTACCCTTTAACTCTAGGTTCAAGCTAGTCAAATGGGGTACTAGAATAATGCTTAAGTACCTTGTAGAATGTTGTAGTTGTCCATAATGATTTCTCAAGATCTAAACTTGTTGTAATCTAATGGATTACACAAAGAAGTTACCACTAGGGAACATACAAAACACAATATACATAGTGCAATATAAAATAATATACAAGCATGCACACATAGAAGGAGATAGAAGACAAAAGTAGTAGTGGAACCATCAATATGTAGCATTTATTATAAAATCTCAAGAACCACTTCTCTTCTCTCTTGTTACATCCATGATCACATCTATATATACATTGATTCATTTGGAAGTTAGTTACAACTATTCCTAACTACCCTGGTCGATCAACAGAATCAACTACATAGTCGACTTCCTTTTGCAGTGGATTGACAATTTATCTTGGACAATTGCTCGACCTATTTGACTAGTAAATCAGGCCCTCGAATATCTCCCCCACTCTCAAATATTTCTTTGTACTGAAGAATAGGGGTATTGGAAAATTACAAAAATGATGAAGTGAAAAAATTTGCAAAATATTGTGTTCAATATGGTGTTGCTTGAGTGCTTGATGGTGGTGCTATTGTAACTGACTCTGTCAAAATTGATTTTGTTGGATGTTCTTGTGGGGCTTATTCTACTTGTTCTTCTGGAATTGATGTCATTGGTAGTTCGAGTTGATCGAATGATGCCTCATTGAAATGCGTTCGGGTATTTTGGATGTATGGGATGACCTGGGTTCTACCTTTAGGATTCCAAAAAAACCATGCAAACCATCAACCCTTTTGGATATTAGAAGGCAACACTACGCATAAAGTGCACAATGAAGTCTCACACGAGATGGTTCATGGGTGACTGTAGGACCCATATTTCTGTAGTCTTGGAAGGGATTTTTCTCATGGGGATGTTAGACATAGTTTTCTAATTCCGTATGCATCAAATTTACCATTCTATAACCATATTCATTCATTAATATACATTCTGCAAAAAATATCAGACTAATCTAGTGCACACTGCATTTTACTATTACTAGATTCATTCATTCAGCATAAACCATTGCAACACCTAAAAGAGACATTCCACAAAAGGACACGGGTTTTTACCGTGGTTCACCCCCTGGGCTACGTCCACAAAGATCTAGCATTAATTTCTTATTTATTCATCTTCATCAAGTCATTGCGCTACGTTCATTACATCAGAGGTGAATTTGAAATGCAAAAGTATAGGTGGTGTTGACCAGTGTCGCACCAATATCTACAACTTGCGACCTGGCCCTCAGTTACAATCCATAAATTTGTCTCCAAAACTGACTCAATAATAGATCCACAGCTCTCCACCAAAAAGTAACGACTCAAAACTCATACAAGACTTGATACCCAAAACGATTGATCTAAATGATGATGTCCTTAGATATTACAATACATATTTATACTACAAAAGAGGGTTAAACCCTTTACATCAATGACCAAAACCTAACACTAAGTGGATTAGTTTTATCCACAATCTAACTTCATGTGCACGGTTGATTCACTCACGTCCTTCTTCTTTTCCTTTGAATTTCTTCTTCCTCGCGCTAGTTTTCCTTATTCTTTGGTGCATGCTCCTTTTCTCAATTGTTTCCTTCATTGTTGCAGTGTTCCCAAAAATGGCGTACACCAATAGGCCCCCAACACTTACATGTGGCTCATCCCAAGCCACTCAGGCAGTGTTTACATCCTTTACTGACTTCTCCAACTCCTGGAATCTTCCTGAAATTTCTTCAACTCACGTTTTTGCATGTGTTCCCTTCTCAACTATAGACTCCACACTCTGTGCAATGATGTGCTCCTTCATCAATTATTCAATCTCGAAGCTAATTTTTCTAATATCCCCCTTTGTTGTATCAATCTCAATCAGTATTTCCTTTGCTCTCTCTTGCAGTGGCTCTAGTTGAGCTTGCCTCGACTGCTTCTCTACTTGTATGATCTTCAACTCTTCCTGTAGGTTCTTCAAGTCCCATACACTTCTCAACCTATATTGAATGTTCATCATCTTATTTTTTTCCTTCAATTCCTGCACTGCAGTGTTTGCTCCTTCTTTCTTGCCTAAGTCCTGCAGTCTGTCATCATCTTGTAGACTCATCCATAACTATGTACTTCTGTCATATAACTCTATGATTTCCTGGAAGCTATATGAAATATTATCCTTATGGTCTGTCACCTTCTGCACCCTTTGTGATCTGACCTCTGGTGGAGTGCTTGGTTGTAGGAGTTTCATTAACTCTATGATGTGGCTTGTATAGTTCTCCATTGTTTTCGCTATTTTCTCGATCTTCTCTTTTGTTTGTATATTTCCTTCCTATGCACTATCAGGAATCATATTAAACAATTCTTCTATGTGTTTCTCTATCCATTGAGTGTGCTCCTTCGCTTCATCCCTCTCAACATGTACCCGGTTGATTGTTATCTTCAGTGTGTCATTTACCTACTTGACCAATTGTGAATCTTTTGCATCTATGTGAGCCTTTGATTGAATCCCTTGTGCAACACTAACTTATAATTTATATAGCACCTTTGTTGGGACCTTGGGAAGTGCCAAGTCCCAATGATCTATATCCTTCAATTGCTTCTGTGTTGTCTGCTCATCTATCTGCAATATGGCCTGAGTAATACAAAAATTGTCATTCCCCAATGCTACAATCTAGACCATCTATTGTGTTGGAGCTGTCTTATATTGAGCAGTCTGTTAATCTGGCGCTTGTTCCTTCTGTTGTGCAGTGGTAAGTTGTATTTGTTCCAGTTTATATTTAACCTCTCTCAACTTATTCATTATATCTTCCCTTTGATTTTCAACATTGTCCCATGACTCTACTGCATAGTCTTGTACCTTCTTGACAACTACCTCAGCATCATCTTCTGTGATTGTAACTTCAGAGACACCCTTATGTGCCTTCATCGTCTTTTGTTGCACTCATGTATGCACTATCGTTCTCTTCATGGGAAGAGTTTATGTTTTCACTATAGTATCTGGTATCTATATGTCTAGGAGACTTCCTCCTCCTATGTAACATCCCCGACCACCAACCCCTGCCGGGTAACGCTACCCAAACAACCTTCTCATTTTTTTTTCTACTTTGATACCACATTGTGACGTACCCGACCACTCAAGCCAAGTCATGCTACTGAAAAACACATTCTTATTGATCTTCTGATAACCCAAAAAATATCATACCTAGCCATAGACATGCTGGGCTATGGAACATAGAAACTCTTGCAGAACATCATACATATATAACTTAATAGACAATTACATTATGCTAATATACAAATACATGCAGAAATAATAGTAAATCCTATATGTACATCATATACAGGCTAAACTCAAAAATATAAAACATGTACAAATACAAAGCAAGTACATGAACACATAAATGGTACTTATCATTTTAGAGAAGACCACCAACTCCATGCAGGCCTTCCACAAACCTCCGATCCATAGACCACGTTGCTCATCACACTCAGCAGTGGGTCACCCCTGAGCTGGGACTAAACTCCAACAGGAAATGGATTCCTAGGCTTGGCAAGGACAACAGGAAAGTCACATAGATCAACATGAATGATTTTCTCCCAGGAGCCACTTATGCCCACAGCCCACAGACCCTCATTCCCCATATTCCTATCCCACCCTAGGAGTGTACACCTTCACTATCACAAGTCCATCGGGTGTCCACTCCCCTTCCATGGCTTCAACAACAGGTTGGACCAGAAGTCTTAGAGTATTGTAGCTACTACGGGACTCCCTCCAGGAGATCTCACTTCCCCAACACACTCTCTCACTTGGAGAGAGTTTCCCACAGGCCTAACAACCTATCTCTTCAATCCAACTCCTTAGAAATACAACAACATCATTCAACTAACACACAGGTGATGGCAGCAACTGAAACTGGGTAAGGACATAGAATATGGCAACAACCGTGGTTAGCCAAGGAACTGTGCTGGAAGCAACAACCAATGGTCAAGACACATCACAGGCTTAGGCAGAGTATAGGTGCATTGTGATTCACAGAAAAACATGGGTCAACTTCATAGGTTTACTGGTTTCAGAGGCATGCAAATGATGCAAAGGTCAACGATGGAGATGATGGCTCAGTACATGAGTCAGTGGGTGAATCAAGTAAGATGGAATACTTCTAGGGAATGGCAAGAGTCCCCCCCCCGAATGGCAAGAGTGGCGAGGGAACGCGAGCATGGGGAGAGACGCAAGAGTGGAGGGAGAATCCCCCAACGAGCTGGCTTTCCCAGCTATAAGTTGCATGTGCTTAGGTTGACACGTCTTCTTGAAGCTGCATGAGCTCCACTTAACACTCGTTCCCTTTTCTCTAGGAACTTAACACAACACGGATTATGTCCAACCTTAGCCTTTTGGAAATAATAATATAATGTTATTCCTTTAGAGGTAATCCCTCTAGCTTAGCCTATAATCCTAGACACTTATCCCCTTCCCTCACCCTACCTAGGGGAGCTTAGTCTCCCATTCTATTTTATCATGGTCGGTCTACACACAGTGATGTATTTATATTAATGATATGAGTATTTACATATACAAAAATAGGCTCTTTGGCCTTTAGCATCTAGGCTCTCCAGCCTAATCATCACATAAGCCTCCTAGCGTATAATCACTTGGCTCACCAGCCTACAAAATATATTTACATTCACAATTACAACCGGGGCTCGGTCTTGGGATGTTACAATCCCCTCCCCTTATTTATGCACTTTCCTCAGTGCATTATATACCATGTACCATTTAAATTCTTTAAAAATATCCAAGCTTTAGCTATTGGAAGCTTGTTATCGATCTGGTGCTCTACTTTCCAACACCAATTTTGGTATTCATACTGCAGCTGGAAGTCAATTGCTCTATTCCATAGAGTTTCTTCCGGAAATAATTCAGCTCATTGTTCCATTTGACACACCCTCCTTATGGAATCTACCATGCCATAAGCATCCTTTAGTTGCATCCTCCTTGTTGCACTTTCCCTTCCAGGCTCATGCATCCCTTCATTGTTACACAGTCCTTCAACGATCCATCTTTCCAAGGCTTTCACACACAAGGAGAGCACTAACCCATTACGAGAACCACACCAAGGTCCTACAATTATAGGGATTTAGTGTCCTCAACAATAGTTGTTCTTTCTAGAATTCCAACTTTGATCATTATTATCTCATCTGCATCACACACATGTAGTTATCATGAGAGAACATAAAAGAATCCATTTAGAAATCAAATTAATTTCATAAGGAATTCAAATTTTCCCAAAATATGAAATTCTTTTTCATAATTTTTTCATTGATGTTGTAATAATAGGATGCCATCTTCCTTATGGCTTTCAGCAAGCACCATGTTGAATACCATTTTTCCTGCAATGCTTCTATCTTGCTTTCAACCAACAAATTGTTAGCATTTCCTGTACATCATACTCTCATTGCAATATGTACAAAAACCTTATGAAGTGTTATGAGAATTGTCCATAACTAACAATTCAATCAAAACTACAACCAATTTATTGGATAAAATGAATTATCATTCTATGCATACGCTTGTTCCTCATTAATATCAGTAAATTGATTACTCCTTTTTCTGAACATAAACTTTCCTGTAGTCAATGTTCATGTGACCACTTGAATTGCAACTTTTCCTGTTGCAATATCTAACAACTCCTGAAATGTTCTCAATTCCATGAGTTAGAAACACTTCAGTCATTAGTATAATTATTTCCATGCAATAATATATATTCATGCACTCACAAAACACATTCAGGAAATGCATTTAAGTATACAATTCTATCATGTATGAGTGCAACTCTCAATGCCTATTTATCCAATGCACCTTTGCATTGATTTTCAGGATGATCCTTATCTAAGTCATGTATCTCACCATCCATAAATTGGAAATCTAGCCAATGTCTTGACACATTCTCCACACACCTCCCATTGTCTTCTCAATTATTTGGATGCCTTCCTTTTCGACCCGAACACTACACGAAGAATATAATTCGATGGTGTGCATTAGTGTTAGAAAAAAGGTCGGATTCCAATTTTTACTTAAAGGTAGGAAGCTCATTGGGTATTTGTGTGGTATGTAACCTTTCTATATCCATACCTTTCCATATCCAACCATGTCCTGGTCTCATACATGACTAGATTTCCTGGCATCATTCCTATAACAAGTTCTTATCTTTTATGTCTTTGGTTATTACCTCATAACCAAATTAACATAACATGCTACTATGTCAGTGTGTGCATTCAAAATCTAAGAAGCTTTGATAACTATAACATGCCTCTAGCCTTTACCACACCTAGTGGTAACTTATTCATGTTAATGCACTTAAACAATACCATATTGTGTATTATAAAAATTCAATCTGCGGAAATTCTTACCTAAATTTCCCTTTGGAAATTATGCAACATAATTTCAAAATAGAAATACTTACTTGCATAGCTTCCATTAAATGAGTTTGATGCTACTTGATTAGCTGATGACAGTAGAAGCTCCCATGCCTCTTTATCAGTCTTACAATCAACATTCCATCTTTCTGTTGCTTCCTTCCATTTGCAACAACATCATCAAAAACACTTGCAAACATGCAAGCATTCTCTCTTTATGGATATCTCAACAAGCCATAACATACTTATTGCTACAATAATTGCAACAACTTCTTTCTCCCTGTATCATTTTTTTCCTTGTTGATCCCAGAAGTCTTCAATTCTTCTGAATTCCTGAATCTTCATATGCTCTCACTATAACCACTGTGCATGATTATTTTTTACCTGAGCACTTTCTAGCCAAATCACTATTGGCTTCCTTTGTTTTTCCATCCTAATGATAAGTTGATATTAACCTTCATCTTTTATTTATTTCCTGGATCCATCTATCCCAACTCATACTTGGATGAATTATAATTTCAATCATGATGTCTTATAGACTTTGGATCTTCAACATCCATTTAATTTTCGGACTGAAATACTTCAGCCCTTTTCTGACTGAGTACTTTAGTATTTGAGTTTTCTTGAACTCTTCTATTCTCTTAGCCAACTAGCCTCAAACTTGGCCTGCATAGCCAATCTCTAGCATATTGTAAGGATGCACATATGCCTCCTTCACTAGCAGCATGGAATTAATTAAAAGTACTTAATACTGCTTTTAATTTATTTCATAATTTCAAGTGATACCTGCAACCTATGGGGATGTCACTCATGGCTCTATGCCACTTGAGATGGATTCTTCTCAGGCACCAACTCTTTTTCATTCAAAACCATGCATAGAACCAATTTATTCTTCATGGTTCCTTACTGACTCTCTACAGAGATTCATTTCTTTTTGAAGTCTTTCTTGGCTTTGACATATCCATGCTATTGTGGAAATATATTCAATACCTTTGGAATGCATAAAAAATCCTCTACTATTATTGATTTCCCTCCTGGAGTGTTGTCCTACATTCCCATTAGCTTGATATCTACCTCATGATTTCTTCTTCCAATATCTTAGGATGTTCATGGACTTGCAACTACATATTATGCTGATATTAATTTTCAGCATCCCACTATTACTTGGATCCCTCTGATCCAACTCCTACATGACCCAATTATATTTTCAGTCATGTTCTTTGAGTCACCTTGGATAGTTAACACCAACTTCCTTCTTGAGGTACTTGATTTACCCTTTCCATGACTGAGCATATCAACACTTGGATTTGCTAGATGAATTATTACTTTCTCCTGTCATAACCCATCTGATTTCCTTCTGACATACATATTCAACTTATAACATGTCACCTTTGATGAACTTCATACCATGCTTCCACTGCGCATTCCAATAGAAATAATGGGGTTGCTATATCCAAACTA
>ML782486.1:76986-88221 GCA_009831015.1 Picea engelmannii | reverse complement strand
ATATATATATATATATATATATATATATATATATATATATATATATATATATGTGTGTGTGTGTGTGTGTGTGTGTGTGTGTGTGTGTGTGTGTGTGTGTCTTCCCCGAACCAAAATTTTACTTGGGCTTTCCATGTTGCTTATTGGTCCCAACATCTGATCCAATAAATTCTTAAAGATATTAAATGTAAAGTGAAGAGCTGTCTTTTTCCTTCTTTCTTTGATCTGTAGACATCTCTAACAATTTTTTTTTTATTTTTTTTATTTTTTTTTCTGTTTTAAATGTAATCATCACATCCGAAAACAAGCACACATCAAAATTTGTTATCTAGAACCACAATATACCATTTTGGTAACATAGGCACAATTTTTCTTTTATGGTCACCCACAATATTCTTTTTGATTTCTTGTGATCTGAGTTGCTCAATCCTTAATTATGGCTGAATAATTATGACTGCTTCCTTTCTCAATTCTGAGTCCTGAGCGGGAAGTTGTTGACGTAAGTGCTCCCATCCAAAAACCCTTCTATGAAGTCTTTTGTTGTAACTGTATTGTAAACCCCGAAATTGGGGTGCCAAGTATCATCTTAGCTCTCAGATTCGATCACTAACAGGATTGAATATTCATGTAACCACAATTGTAATACAGAGGCATTGAACCTAGTTCTTCTCATATGCCCAAAGGACCTATAACTCTGACCCAAGTGATCGAGGCTATGACCTCTCTTAATTATTTAGGCGCTGACCTCCTATCGAGGATCGACGGTCGTGCTTGAACCGACATGGAGATATATGATTAGGGACGATTGTGGAGTCCCAACTAGCATGCCATTTATCTCCTTTCCCAAGTTTTGCAATAGAAACTGTTCTCATATAGTGGAATCGATGTCGATCGTTGATATTGTCGAATCTACAAATAAACGGTCTAGGAGGATTGCATAGGTTAAACCCGCACATATGTTATTTCTTCCCTCAATCTCCGCAACTTCTCTCCATCGTATATCTTACTTGTGATGATCTGACGATCATGAATTAATCGGATGTTGATCTGACGGTCCCCCTCTATAACTCCCAGATCTGATGGATGTTATTTACTTCAAAACTTTAGTGCTCCTACCTTCGGGAGTTCTCAACCCACGTGACCCCACTTTTCCCCAAAGTGGCTATCCTCCACAAGTTCTTAACTCACTAACATGTGGCACACATCCCATTTGTCCATGTCATCCTTGGTGACATCAACACAATCACATCACTTCGGGACTTCAAAATATTTTACCTTAGATTTCCTCAAATTTCCCGAACTCTGAATTTCTGATCTACTTTACCTTCCAAGGTCAACATGGTACAACTGTCAACAATTAAGTTGGTGGCATGTGGCCCCACATTTCAGATTTATTTTGGTTCAACAAGGTCGTCAAAAGTACCATTCTGACTGAAATGTGGCAAGACTAAGGAAGTCCACGTCACCCTGGGTGATGTCGTCATTCCACGTCACTTTGGGACTTCGGGCTTCAGGATATTTTGTCCTAGCACACCCCCGTTTCTCCCGAATGTCGAATTCCTGATCAAGCCAATATATTGACATGCGTCTCCTTCGACGAACGATCTAGATTGTCTCCAGACTTTGGGAGTTTAGAGCTTCAGGCTTCGGGACTTCAGGAGTTTCCATTCTATTCACACCTTGTTTCTCCCGAATGTCATATTCCCAAACAAGCTAACTTGCTGACACRTGTTCCTTGCTTGGATCGACGGACAAKAATTGCATGGAGTTTKCTCTATMTTATCTACATGTGAYCGAGATTTGTGACCTCGACTTAACCTTTGGGTGCTTATCTCACTTTACAAGATCAACAGTCCTGTTTTAATGGATCATGAAGATCAATGGCTAGGAGTGATTGCAGAAACTCAACTTGCTCATGCTTTAATTTCCTTCCSAATCTCCGCAATGTGAAGATGCTCGTTCATAGTGGTATCGATATCCACCGTTGATCTATTGATCAAGAAAGATCAATGATCCCAAGGGATTACAGAGTCTCAACTTGCTCATGCTTTAATTTCCTTCTCAATCTCCGCAATGGATCCCCACCATTAATCTCCCTTCAATGAGATCTGACGGTCGTGACTTAATCTTCGCTTGATTTGACGACCTATCTTGCTCTCACCCAGATCTAATGGCCCAACACCATGAATGTTGTGATTTCTTTCTCTGTGGCCATTCCTTAAACTTGTTACACCTTCTATGTTTCTGAATACAATCCAAGCATTCTTTCAACGCCCTTCTCCCACTCTATACCTCAAAATTCTCTTGACGTTTTACTCTGAATTTCTCGTTCATGGCCCATCCAGGTTCTAGGTAGAAAACATCGGCTCTGAACTTGAATTTTGACCATTTCGACAACAATTATTTTCTAAAACTTTTGCTTCAAATTCCACTAACATGGCTCATCTAGGATCAATGTTAGAACCATGGCTCTGATACCATTTTGTAACATCCCCAACCACCAACCCATGCCAGGTAAATCTACCCAAACAACATTATCATTGTTTTTTTTGTTTTTCTTCTCTGATACCACATTGTGACGTACCCGACCACTCAAGCCGGGTCATGCTACCGAAAAACACATTCTTATTGAGCTTATGATAACCCAAAAAGTATCATACCCAACCATAGACCTACTGGGATATGGCACATAGAAACTCTTGCAGAACATCATACATATATAAATTAACAGACAATTACATTATGCTAATATACAGATAAATGCAGAAATAAAAGTAAAGCCTATACGTACAACATATACAGGCTAAACTCATAAATATAAAACATGTACAAATACAAAGAAAGTAAATGAACACATAAATGGTACTTATCTTTTTAGAGAAGACCACCAACTACGTGCAGACCTTCCACGATCCTCCCAACCATAGACCATGCTGCTCATCACGCTCAGTAGTGGGTCACCTCTGAGCTAGGACTAAAATCCACCGGGAAAGGGATTCCTAGGCTTGGAAAGGTCAACAAGAAAGTTGCATAGATCAACAGGAATGATTTTATCCTATGAGCCACTTACACCCACAACCCACAAAACCTCATTGCCCACATGCATGTCCCACCCCAGGAGTGTACACCTTCACTATCACAAGTCCATCAGGTGTCCACTCCCCTTCCAGGACTTCAACAACAAGCTAGACCAGAAGTCTTAGAGTACTGTAGCTACTATGAGACTCCCTCCAAGATAACTCACTTCCCCAACACACTCTCTCACCTGGAGAGAGTTTCCCACAGGCATGACAACCTGTCTCTTCAATCCAGATCCTCAGAAATACAACAATAACATTCAACTAACGCACAGGTGATGGCAGCATCCGAAACTGAGTAAGTACATAGAAGATGGCAACAACCATGCTCAGCCAAGGAACTGTGTTGGCAGCAACAACCAACCGTTAAGACACAACAAATTCTCAAGAAAAGTACAGGTGCACTGTGATTCACAAGAAAACATGGGTCATCTTCATGGGTTTACTGGTTTCAGAGGTGTGTAAATGATGCAGAGGTCGACGATGGAGAAGATGGCTCAGTACGTGAGTCAGTGGGTGAATCGGGTAAGATGGAATACTTCCAAAGAATGGCGAGAGTGCCCCCCCCCGAATGGAAAGAGTGGCAAGGGAACGTGATCATGGGGAGAGACATGAGATTGGAGGGAGAACCCCCCAATGAGTTGGATTTTCTAACTATAAGCTACATGCGCTCATGTTGACACATGTCTTCCTGAAGCTGCATGAGCTCCACTTAACACTCATTCCCTTTTCCCCAGGAAATTAGCATAACACGGATTATGTCCAAACTTAGCCTTTTGGAAATAATAATTTAATATTATTCCTTTAGAGGTAAGCCCTCTAGCTTAGCCCTTAATCCTAGACATATAGCCCCTTCCCTCACCCTACCTAGTGGAGCTTAGTTCCCCATTCTCTTTTATCGTGGCTAGTCTACAATCATCGATGTATTTATATTAATGATATGAGTATTTACATATACAAAAACAATATCTTTGGCCTTTAGCATCTAGGCTCTCTGTTGTAATCATCACATAAGCCTCCTAGCTTATAATCACTTGGCTCACCAGCCTACAAAACATATTTATATTCACAATTACAACTGGGTCTTGGTATTAGGATGTTACATCCTAGTTCCTCCTGTGTAGGGACACTTGTATCCTACGATGCTCCTCCATTTCTTACTTCTGTGCAGTCCTTCTCCTGTGTTGAAGGATTTGGAATAGGATTCTTTTGCCCTTTATTTTTAACTATCATTCTCCCCCCTGTTTCATTCGTGCACTCTGTTTCCTTTCTTTTGTTCGTTGCTGGGATAGTTGTCTGCTTTGATGTTCCAGCCTCTAACTGTTGCTTACCCTTTGATCCCTTCTTGGACACTACTGGTACTTTCCAATATTCAGGCTAGTCTTTCATGGCCCACTGCACCTCTTCTGTTGTCACACAATACCTTAATTGTAACCATTCCTTCGTGGGATCCCTTTTTGTCTTGATCCACATATTGTGTCTAGAATCCTTAAATTTTGTTATTGCTTGATGTTCCCTTACTACCTCTAGAGGTATCCTCCAAGTATTGGCTATCTTTTCCTACATCTCATCATAATACACAGAAAATATACTGGAATTTTCCTTCCTTTGTTTTAGATCTGAGGTGTGCCTTAATGTCATATACATTGTTGCGTGACACTTTTCTAGCCTTGGGTAAAATTCGTTGTATTTGGGTTCTTTCCAACCCACCAAAGCTATCATTATTATCAACCATGCATAATGGAACTATGTTCCAATATCTTGTGCATCCTTGCACTCATCCAAAAAGAAGTTCAGTAAGTATGGGCTCCAGCTGAGTAAAGTCCCCTTCGCGCACTATGCAGCTGCTACTATAACTCCGACAGGTTCTTCTTCCTTGCAACATTTCCTTAACATTTTGCAAGCCATCAACTTCATTGCTAACCTCATTGCAAGTTCACTGATTATGTTAATTATGATTACCCGAGACCCTCTCATAGTGCCATATGTTTTCTTCATCTCCTATGCCAATTCTTTCTCCTTTGTCTTATCATATAAGTGTTGTGTTATTTTCTCTCCATATGTTTCCAGACCTGTAATTTCAGCAATCGGATCTACATCTATTAATACTGACTTGTCCATCCATAGAATACCCGCATGCACCAATGCTAGTAATTTTTTGATGTGGTTGTTTACATATTTACCCCACCCAAAATGAGGGATTTCTAACAAGTTCATTATCCCTGTGTTATACAACCTTACAATCCACTACTTTGGCTCTAATATTGGAACTCCTAATGAACTTGCTCCTTTTCTCTCCATATAAAATTGCAGTGCAAATTCATGGAACTTGTCCCTATATGTTACATCATGGTCTAAATACTACAGTTTTTCAACACATCCTAATATATCATTAAAGATCGTGACTCCTTCGGGTATGCTTGGTAATGTCAGTGTAACTTATTTCTATTTGTGCGGTGATCTATGTACTGGTTGTTTTCCCTTTGTCTTTGTTGTCCTTGTTAACGACCTTGCTTCTTGGTGCACATCTTCTTCTTCTGCATCAGAATATTGTTGACCTGTTGTTACACATCAAATTTCCACACTTAGTTACCTCGACCTAAGTGTCACAAGTGTCATAAAAGTGTCATATGCACCTTGCTAAGTGTCGCATACACCTTGAAACAATTAAATAACATATGTCACAATCCCTAGTCAATGGGGAGGAGAAATATATTATATGAAGGTCAAAATACTATGTGCACATGAATTATTATTAATATTCATGAAAAGGAAATTAATTTAGTGTGAGAATCCACCTCACATTTGTTTTCCTACTTTTTAGGAGAGGTTGAGGATCTCATGGATGGTTGAAATATTTCCTCAAAATCCTTGAGAGATATTTCCTCCTTAAAATCCTTGAGAGATATTTCCTCCCTAAAATCCTAAAGAGATATTTTCTCCCTAAATATCTTGGAGATCCCATTTTAGTGGATCTGATGAGTGATCCTCTCCATGGTAATTAAGCCTCCAAATCCTATATAATGAGGGATTTCCATGCAAAATAGAGGAATATTAGAGGTATCAAACTTATGATCTTGGGAGGAATCTTTTAGATATAAAACTTATGATCTTGAGAGGAAGCTTTTGGATATCAAACTTATGATCTTGGGAGCATCGTGCAAGGGCTGGACGGGGAGGACTTGGAGAGGCTGTTGCAACTTCATCTATAGAATGTAAGTATCTCTTTAAAGTTCTCATTAATATTACTTGGCATATTCCCTTCAAGGTTGTGTATTGTTGCAAATTATTGTCGATCTTGATAGATGAATTTGATTACTCTAATCTTGTAGAGTAGAGTAGGAGTTCTTTGTCTTTTTGTTGTCTATTCCATTGCAGGTATCGAGTGGTGTTGAAGATATTGGAGATCAATCTCATATCGTAAGCAGTGAGGACGAACCACAGAATAAGGTGCATCACACTTTCTTCCTTCTCTTTCTCTTTCTAATTAGGTAATTGAGTCCCCAGTGGAGTCACCAATTTATGTTATAGGAAAATTCCCCTACAGACATGTGAATATCCTCTTGTATTCTAGACCCCTAATACCAAGACAGAAACATACAAATGGACACATATTCCTAACACTATAATAGACGAAGGTTCTTCTATTAGCATATTATCCGCGAATGCTTGGAAAGATTTTGGTTCCCCACAACTTACGACTGTGACTCAAAATCTGTTGACCTTTGACAGAAGAGTTAGTTAACCTTTAGGGATCCTTCCTGAGAGGAAAAACATTTTGTGTCGATGTGATGGTAGTTCATGACCCCTTGGACTTTAACCTGCTCCTTGGGCGAGACTATGTCTACATTATGAGAGATTTTGTGTCCACTCTCTTTCAAGTGATGTGTTTCCCTCACAACAGAAACATAGTAATGATAGACCAACTTTAATTCATTGACCCTCATCTGATGTTTAACCATCCATGTTCCCTGAATGATCCATACATGCAAATGATGTATACCCCACCGCAGGTCAATTATGTAACGACTTGCCCCATGCGTTCATCCTCGCATGAGAGGGAATCTCTCCATTCTCCTGACTTAGATCTGGTAGTTGACATGGTCATCTCTTCGATAGAGATATTGGAGATAGATATATGTATTATTATAGATATAAATCAATATGTAGAACATAAATAATTAGCTAGAAATGACAGAGAAATAATGATATAACCATAACGATATCACAATAATACCAGAATAATACCAGAAAGAGTACTTAAATTACTGAGAGAAATTTTCACTTGCCTCTTCGAGGGGGCAACCTCCAGCAGAGTAGATCTCTATTACAATAATATCCAAGAAAAAACTTCTCATACACTCTATTACTATTTATACTAAATCTATCTATCCAAAAGAACAATCTAGAGGAAGATCCTTCTAGAAGCGAAAACTTCTATTAGGTCTTCTTACATTTGACTTAGTCCTCCTTATTGCTAGGACTTATTAATATTGACCTTTATTAAATGGAAATATATTATTCTTCCCACTTGAGGGGTTAGGTAGGTTAGGTCCCTAACATTCCCTCCCCCTTAGAATCAACCTTGTCCTCAAGGCTTGAGATGAGGAAACTGTTGCATAATGTTAGCGGGCTCCCAGGTGGCATCTGCTGGAGTTGTATCTTTCCACAAAACTAACACTTAATTGATGGTACACTGATGAAGAAGACACTCTCGCTGGTCTAAAATTTCTTTTGGTTGCAACCAGATGGATCCTTCTTCATCCAACTCAGGAAGGTTGGTTTGATTTTGGCACTTAGTTCCAATAACCTTCTTTAAGAAAGAGACGTGAAAAATAAGATGGAGCTTAGAATGATTGGGTAAAGCTAACTGATAGGCCACCTGTCCAACGTGCTTGAGAACTGTATAAGGACCACAAAATTTGGGTGCTAGTTTTTGACAATGTTCGACCTTGAGCGAAGTTTGCTTATAAGGTTGTAGCCAAAGAAATACCTGGTCTCCTTCGGAAAATTGTCATTCTGGGAGACCTTGATCGACTTGTTTCTTCATGCGATTCTGATCCATGAAAAAAATATCTTTAAGGGTACAGAGAATAGCCTCGTGAACTGTAAGTGTTTGGTCAACCGCATGGACCTTTGATACACATGGCATGTAGGATATAACTGAAGGTGGATTTTGGCCATATATTGCTTCAAAAGGAATCATGCTAGTAGTTGTATGGTAAAAAGTGTTGTACCACCATTCAGCTAATGGTAACCATTGAGCCCATTGATTTTTCCTTTCAGAGGAAAAACACCTCAAATAAGTCTCCAAACAATTATTGATGACTTTAGTTTGACCATAAGTCTGGGGATGATAGGCGGTGCTGAGATGCAATTGGGTGCCCTGGAGTCTGAATAGTTCTTGCCAAAAAATGTTGGTGAAATTTGGATCTTGATCAGAAACAATAGAATGAGGCATGCCATGAAGCTTGAAGATGTGATCCATGAAAATTTGAGCCACAATTGATGCGGTAAATGGGTGTTGAAGATAACATAAATGAGCATACTTGGAAAGACAATCCACAACCACCATGATGCCGGACTTATTTCCTGATTTAGGTAATCCCACAATAAAATCCATAGAGATGTCCCTCCAAACAGTAGGTGGAATCAAAAGCAGTTGGAGTGTGCCAGGAGGTTTGAAGGTTTCGCCTTTGTTGTGTTGACAAACATTATATTATTCTACAAAAGTGCAAACATCCTTTTTCATACCGTCCAAGAAAAAAGAACATTTGACCTAGTCATAGGTTTTGGTAAACCCTAAATGCCCATACATGGGAGTAGCATGAAGCTCAAAAAGCAACATGGATTTCAGTTGTGACTATTTACTTAAATACAAACGACCTTTGTAGTGAAATTCATCATTGTGCCAAGAGTACCCTAGGAAAAATGGAGAGTTGGATTTCAATTGTTGGATCATATGCGATATTTTAGGATCATGTAACCATTGTTGGCGCACAACTTGGAGCCAATTTGGTACAATGAAGGAGAGGGAAAAAAGGGACCCTTCATCTTCATATTTTTGAGAAAGCGAGTCAACAACCACATTTTATTTTCCTTTCTTGTAAATGATCTCATAATCATAACCAAAGAGCTTAGTTACCCATTTTTGTTGCTCCGGGGAGGAAGGTCATTGCTCCAAAAAATACTAGAGGCTTTGATGATCTGTCTTAATTTGGAAGCGTTTCCCCAAGAGATAAGGACACTATAGATCCACTGCATGCAAAATATAGCCAAATTTTTATTTTCATAGATTGATTGGACCAAATTGCGTTCAGACAATTGTTTTCTAGTAAAGGCCAAAGGTCTTCCTTCATGCATAAGGAAAACTCCAATTCCTTTTCCTGAGGAATCACATTCGAGGAAAAAGGTTTTTGTGAAATTAGGAAGGGACAAGGCTGAAGTAGTGCACATAGTTGCCTTCAAATCTTGAAAATATCGATCCGCTGCGAGAGTCCAAGTGAAAGAATTATTTTTAAGGAGAGCAGTGAGAGGGGCCATAATATTCCCATAATTTTGAACAAACTTGTGATAATAGTCGGTTAAACTCAAAAAACAACACAAGCATTTGATAGTCTTGGGGCAAGTCCAATCCTGCATTGCTTCAATATTTTTAGGATCCACCCGGACAACAGCCTTTCCAACAATATGACCCAAGTACTCTACATCTAAGGATCCAAAGGCACATTTAGAGAATTTGAGGAAAAGTTGGTGCTGCAAGAGTAGATGGAGAATTTGATCCACATGGGAAAGATGAGATTGCCAAGTTTTACTATAGATGAGAATATCATCAAAGAAAACTAAGACAAAATGATAGAGAAAAGGACAGAAGACATGATTCATGAGGCTTTGAAAGGTGGAGGGGGCATTACACAGGCCAAATGGCATGACTAAAATCTCATAGTGACCCTCGTGAGTGAGAATGACAGTCTTGGGTATGTCAACTTCTTGCATACGTATCTGGTGGTAGTCAAAATGTAGATCAAGTTTAATGAAGTATTGAGCACCACTCAGCTCATCCAAGAGATAATCAATGACGAGAATGGGGAAATTTTCCTTTATGGTGAGCTTATTGAGGGCACGAAAGTCAGGACACATGTGCCAAGTACCTTCTTTCTTAAGTACCATGAACACAGGTATAACACCCCTATTTCCCCCAGCTTGTAATTAATCACAAAATAGTATTACCATGCTAAGGCATGTGGATGATGTAAATGTATTATTGTTAAATTGCCCATAACTTACTATTGAGGGGTGAATCCTTGAAGTACGAACCATGATATATCTAGAGGAAAGAATCAGTTAATGAAGGAAAGGACTGGTGGTTGAACAATCAACCACCCCTATGAATGGAAACATGGGTTGTTAGCCCGAAGTACCACATAGATCTGCAAACTCGAGTTTCCTTCTGACAAAAGGAACAGGATAGGTCAAAAACCTCCCTAAAGAAGGAAGGTAAGATACATACAGGGGGATGGTCAGAGAAGAGACACCAAACGAGAGAACAATCTCAGAAGGAGATGTGTGAACCAAAAGGAAGTGCAGAGAACACGACCTGAAGTACCCGAATGAAAGTTTGATGTTGAGGAAGCATCTGATAAGCCTCACATGGATACTGTGACAGAGAGAAGGTCTCTAAGAGATGGCATAGTTCCCTAGTGATATCATGGCTTGGAATGGGGATGGTCAGAGTGATAAGAATGAATGCTTCTGAGCCTATGGTTGGGTGGAAAGGCACACACCCACAGTCAATTAGTTGGCTACAACTTGTAACAGATAATTATTCTCCTACCATGTGTAATTGAGCTGTAACTATGTAGTAAAATTGGATATACTGTGAATGTTTTCAGAGATGTGCATGATTTCTTAATGGTTATACTGTATCCCTTTTATTTATGATTGATTGTGTAATTAGGCAGGTAAGAAATTATATGATTTGGATATGACTTGTACTCGTAAATGCTTGATCCTTGTGGTGGTTTAAGATAGAGTCGTGAACTATGAATTTGTCGACCTTTGGCACAGTTTCACGTATGCATGTTGACACTCCTAGTCGTTCTGAGTCCCTTGGAGAAAGGAGTCTATTAAAGATCAGGAGAGATAGTGCACATATGCA
>ML782486.1:61378-75287 GCA_009831015.1 Picea engelmannii | reverse complement strand
AACAAAATTTTGATGTCCCACCATGGGTGTATTACAATAGGGGAAGAATAAGGGCTGGTACTGGGGCGGATAACACTCGCTTGGAGCAATTCCTTCACTATTTTCTCAATTTTATTTTTTTGGGAAAAGGGGTGACGATAAGGGTGAACATTGGGAGGAGACTGCCAGGAACAAGGAGAATGGAATGATCATGAACACCATGAGAAGGAGGAAGTTCTTGAGGGGTGGAAAAAAAATCTTGATGTGTGGAAAGGATAGCTTGGAGGTTAGGATGCACAGAGGGTGTCTCAAGGTCTTTAATATAATGGAGTTGAGCAATGATACCAGAGTGGCCTTTCTTGAGGATATTTTCCATATGATGGGAACTGGTGATCTCAGGAGAACTAGTTGTGAGACCTTGAAATCAATCCCTTTTTCCTTCTTGTTGGAATTGCATGGTTAATTACTTAAAATCCATAAGAATGGGACCCAAAGTGGGTAACTATTCAAGACCTATCACAATGTCACAACCTCCCAAGACAATGGAAAACATATGAGATTTCAGTTGGTAATGTCCAATTTGAAGATGAACATTTTCACAACTCCCACCACATTTCATGGACCCACCATTGGCTATCATGATTTGAAAATTATTTACAACATGAATATAACAACTAATTTCCTGGGCAATGCAATGATGAATAAAATTTTTGGTGCTACCACTATCAACAAGGATGATGACCTTCCAGTGCTTAATGTAGCCATATAGCTTGAGCGTTTGTGAGTCTGAGAATCCAATGAGGGAATGCAAGGAAACAAGTGGGTCAACTTTAGGTGGGTCAACAAGCTCTTGGGTGGCATCGAGAAGGGAGGGTTCTTCAACAAGGGGAATTGTCACATCCTCTTCAAGAACATCTTCGAAAATGGCCATAAATAATTTTTGTTCCTTACACTTGTGCCTAGGAAAATATTTTTCATCACAATTATAGCAAAGACCCTTCAGTTGGAGTTTAACCATTTCAGCCCTAGTTAGTTTCTAGACCTTGAGGGGAGTGACATGGGGGTTAGGATTAGTGGGTCGAGGGAGAGGAACAAAAGGGGGTTTTTTGTTTTGGTAAAAAACAACTTGTTGGGCCTCTTGATCACATTGAGTAGATTCCAGCCAGGTTGGAGGGTGGGCCATGAGAACCTGGGATCAGATTTCATTATTGATACCACTGATAAAGCATTCATGAAAGAACACATCTGACAGTCCCTTTGTTCGAAAGGCTAAATGCTCAAAAGCAGTCATCAAGTCTTCCATTGTGCCTGACTGTTTCAACTTGGTCAAACGACCAAGATAGTGGGTATTAGTATCAAAGTGGGCATAGATCTCATCAACAAACTGGGTCCAGGAAATATACCCCTGACATGATTTTTTTCACCATTGCCACCATTTCCAGCGTTCATGATATAGATAGAGGACAACATAGAGAAGTTTGGCCAAATATTCAATAATACCATGCAGAGAAAAATAATGCTCCATTTGAGTGACCCAACCCATAGGATCAGAGCCATCAAATTTATTGACCTCTACGTGGGGAAGATGGGGTTCATGATAAAAGGAGTTGGATTGAAAATGTGGAGACTGAGAGGAATCAACAACATCGAGTTGGTCTAATGAGGAAGGACCCGTAGGGCAGTTCAAAAATTGATTGACAACAGACTGGAGGGAGGTAAATTGGGTTGTAAGTTTGGCTTCCATGTTGTTAAATTTGTGCTCTCTATGTCAATGTGGGAATGGGTAGAATCCATCTGAGATGTGATATGTTCGACGAAGACATGGGCTTGATTGATGGAATTTTGGAGTTCTTGGTTGTGAGTAGTGGACATTTGGAAAGGGGAAGTGTGAGTAAGAAAAAGAAATCAGTGGGTGGGACCACAAAAAAAGGACTTAGAAGTGATAGGTACCACGACGATCAGTGCTGGAATGAAAATATAATGGAATATGCGGAAAAATAGGGACACTGGGAAGGGGTCGGGTCCACTGAAACAAAAAGGATTAAAAATGAAGGGTATGACTGTGATCAGGGAGAAAAGGGGAATTCAATGGAATAGGTCCCAAAAAAGTGTGCCAGCGGGACCACTATACTCGTTTTTTTTTTTTTTTTTACTCTTGCGGAGTTATACTTCGGTCTGAAGAATACTGCAGTGATAAAATTCCCAAATGCTTAACATGAAGAAATGTGTAGTAATTTCGCAACCAAAATGCATAAGACACTGTAGAACGACAATAGATCTTGTTGGTTCTATTTATGTTTCCTTCCCAAGGGTTAGGGTATTCAAGGGTTCTATAGGCAAGGGTTTTCACTATGCTATATCTCTCTAATATATGTGTGGGGTCCAATAGTATTACTTGACCCAATATCTGAGGGCACCAACTAAGGAGGCTATACCATTCCCTTAGTCATACTACCCGACTACCAAGGTACTAGAGAGTATCTTCCTGAGTGTTGTTCTCGGTGACACTGTAGCAGTCAAGCGACTGATCGGTTTATCTATGGAGGGCTTCAAGAGATTTAGGCTAATCTGTATATAGGTGATGTATCATGCACTACCACACGAAGGGGTACCAATAGGGGTTACAAGGGTGGCCAACAAATATGCGCTTAAGTACCACTTGTATTTCCTGCGTGTATGAATCCCCTACCACGGGTTTATGCGTATAACAACAGATCTTTGTATCTTAAAGACGTCATAATATGTCTCTACCCTGAAAAAATTTAACCCACAAATTTATGTCAAGGAAGGTGCTCTAATACCACTTGTAGTATTCCATATATAAATAAGTATGCAGAACATAAATAATTAGCTAGAAATGGCAGAGAAACAATGATATAACCAGAATGATACCACAATAATACTAGAATAATACCAGAAAGAGTACTTTGATTACTGAGAGAAATTTTCACTTGCCTCTTCAAGGGGGCTCCAGTAGAGCAGAGCTCTATTACAATAATATCTAAGACAAAAATTCTCATACCCTATATTCCTATTTATACTAAATCTATCTATACAAAAGAACAATCTAGAGGAAGATCCTTCTAGAAGCGAAAACTTCTATTAGGTCTTCTCACATTTGACTTATTCCTCCTTATTGCTAGGCCTTATTAATATTGACCTTTATTACATGGAAATATATTATTCTACCCACTTGAGGGGTTAGGTTCCTAAAATATCCCTACCCTTATCGAGGTCGTCGACATGTATTCCTTCCATAATGCTTTTCTTCCATATAGAGAAGAACCCCTGGAAGCCATGACTGACATTTGTCCCTTGACATGTATTCCTTATAGAGTATTATCCTCTTGGAAGCCTTTATTAAGGAGAATCTACGAGCATATTTTTCTTCTCTGTAGCAAGCTCATTAAAAAATGAAACAGAAATTTGGGGATTGAACCCGGAGGCTTCAACATAGTTTTGCTTCTCTATGGCAAGATCGTTAAAAAATGAAACAAAAGTTATGAGCATAGTTCTTTTCCCATGTCAATATCATTAAAAAATGAAACAGTCACCTCTCCTAACAAGTCAATTCTTTCTCTAGATCTCCTAGATGTCAAATCGAGTCTTTCTATAGGTCTTGTATTTGAACCTTCCTTTCATCCGCCCTTATCCTTTTTCTCCATCTAGTACAGAAATTGGTGACAACCTCAAAGTCGGTGAATGAAATGAACCTTGGGGGGGGAATGTCTCCAGCCTTTGATTATCATTCTAGAGTTAAGCCGCTAGCTTTTCAAGCTGAGGGCAGAGTACCAACCATCCATGGGTATCCTACCTTTGGAAATTACGTTGGGAATTTACAAGAATAAGTTTAATTTTGTTTCAAGCTTGTGTAAAAATGAAACCAATACCGAGCTTAGTCTTTGTTCTTTCTCATTCTCGTAAATACACAAGAATGTGACCAAGTAAACTTTTATTTCTTTTTCATACTCGTAAAGGTTATACGAAAAAGGAACCCCTGGAGTCTCCTTTAAGCTCTTTTCAGACTCTCTAAACATGAAAAATTTGTTGAGTGATCTTGCTTCCTTTCACACTCGTTAAAAGGTTTGAAAGGGCGTCTTTCAAGTGGTAGTTTATCTCTTTTCGGCCTAACGAGACTAAAATTACGAAAAAGAACAACCATGGAGTCGCCTTTAAGTTCTTTTTAGACTCTATAAACATGAAAAACCACTGATTTTTCCTTCTATAGACTCGCTAAACTACAAATTAAAGGGCCCATATGGGGACAAACCCTTACTTCTTCTAGTTTTTAAATAAAGGAAGAGGAACTTACCAAAGGTGAGTTATACCAAGCATCTATTATCCTCCGCAATCTTGTTAAAAAATAAAGGGGTACTCGTCTATATGGGTGGGGGAAAAATTGAAGAAAGTGGGTCAAGTTTTTGAGAATCCTTTATGGAAGCTATTTCCACCCTTGAACATGGCACTTGTTTGCATCTCGTTTTACAATTGGGTAATCTGCTTGTCTCTGAGTCATACCAATCCCATGTGTTGCCATAATTTTTCATCCAGTCGAAGAGTGCTATTATTGTCGTCACATTACATTCTTGCTACTTGTCGAGTCAATGTTTCCAAGTCAGTTTTCATGCCTCATCATGTTCAAGGGAATTTTCACTTCAAACCATCAATTTCATATATCAAACCCTAATCATTCGATTCACCATATTACATCACTTTCCCATGTCATTTTCATGTCGATGATGGGGGATACATCAAGGCCCTCCTTCGACGATTCTTTTCCTGTCGACTTCAACACATCATCCCTAAATTAGAATTAGAAAACAGTTAGTACCTTGGGACCTGCATGCCTCAATGGAAGGCCTCCTCGCCTCCGATAGTAGGTTTACATCATTGACCTCTGATCGGATGATTCCATGAATGTTCAACTTCAACTTATTTATTCACGTTCGTTGGATTGTAATAGGGTACCTTGGGAGTCATTGACATCATTGGTGATTTCCCTCGCACTTGTTAACGATTTACCTCAATGACCGGTAATCAAGTGGTTTCTACCATGTTCGACATCAAACCATCTATTCGCGTGGATATATTTGTAGCACATCGGGATTGGGACGAAGACCCTGGGTTGAGAGTTCACTTTGTTATCTTCTTTTCCTAGGCTGTGAATGAGATCATTTGAGTATGTTGATATATATATTATCACATAGATCCACATTGTATTGGTCCATGGCTATGTTTTATCATCTCGTAGCTCCACTGTGTATTTCTCGTGGCTACTATCAGTTCATGTCATGGAGGTATGGATCCACGTTGTATCTTTGGTGGCCATATCCTTAGTCAATATTTTTCATGGATCTGTAGTGTATTGGTTGACGGTCGTGCTTTGAGTCATCTTGTATTCCGAGCATAGGTATGCATGCATTTGAAATGGAACATATATTAATATTGTTTTATGGTTGTTTGCATTTTATTTCAGGTTCTCCAACTCCACGCCCTTGCATTGAAGAATTGTAAAGTGTTTCAACCATCAATTTCTCTTATGACCTCACACCTTAGGGGGCATACTATTACACATCAAATTTCCACACTTAGGTACCTCGCCCTAAGTGTTGCAAGTGTCGTAAAAGTGTCATATGCACCTTGATAAGTGTCACATACACCCCGACACCATCAAATAACATATGTCACAATCCCTAGTCAATGGGGAGGAGAAATATATTATATGAAGGTCAAAATACTATGTGCACATGAATTATTATTAATATTCATAAAAAGGAAATTAATTTAGTGTGAGAATTCACATCACATTTGGTTTCCTATTTTTTAGGAGAGGTTGAGGATCTTATGGATGGTTGAAATATTTCCTCTTTAAATTCCTTGAGAGATATTTCCTCCCTAAAATCTGGGGATTGAACCCGGAGCCTTTAGCATAGTTTTGTTTCTCTATGGCAAGCTCGTTAAAAAATGAAACAAAAGTTATGAGCATAGTTATTTTCCCATGTCAATATCGTTAAAAAATGAAATAGTCACCTCTCCTAACAAGTCACGTATTTCTTTAGATCTCGTAGATGTCGAATCGAGTATTTCGTTAGCTCTCATATTTGAACCTTCCTTTCATCTGCACTTATCCTTTTTCTCCATCTAGTACAGAAATTGGTGACAACCTCAAAGTCGACGAATGAAATGAAGCTTGGGGGGGCATGTCTCCAGCCTTTGATTATCATTCTGGAATTAAATCGCTAGCTCTTCAAGTTGGGGGAAGAGTACCAACCATCCATGGGTATCCCTACCTTTGGAAATTATGTTTGGAATTTACAAGAATAAGTTTAGTTTTGTTTCAAGCTTGTGTAAAAATAAAACCAATACTGAGCTTAGTCTTTGTTCTTTCTCGTGCTCATAAATACATGAGAATGTGACCGAGTAAACTTCTATCACTTTTTCATACTCGTAAAGGTTATACGAAAAAGGAACCCCTGGAGTCTCCTTTAAGCACTTTTCAGACTCTCTAAACAGGAAAATGTTGTTTAGTAATCTTGCTTCCTTTCACACTTGTTAAAAGTTTTGAAAGGGCATCTTTTAAGTGGTAGTTTATCGCTTTTTGGCCTAACGAGACTAAAATTATGAAAAATGACAACCATGGAGTCGCCTATAATTTTTTTTCAGACTCTATAAACATGAAAAACCACTGAGTTTTCCTTCTATAGACTCGCTAAACTACAAATTAAAAGGCCCATATGGGGACAAACCCTTACTTCTTCCAGTTCGTTAAATAAAGGAAGAGAAAATTACCGAAGGTGATTTATACTGAGCACCTATTATCCTCCTCAAGCTCATTAAAAAATAAAGGGGTACTCGTCTATTTGAGTGGGGGAAAAATTGAATAAATTGGGTCAAGTTTTTGAGAATCCTTTATGGCAGCTATTTTCTCCCTTAAACATGGCACTTGTTTGCATCTCGTTTTACAGTTGGGTAATATTATTGTCTCTGAGTCATACCAATCCTATCTGTCACCATAATTTTTCATCCAGTCAAAGAGTGCTCTTATTGTCGTCACATTACATTCTTGGTACTCATCGAGTCAATGTTTCCAAGTCAGTTGTCATGCCTCATCATGTTCAAGGGAATTTTCACTTCAAACCATCAATTTCATGTGTCAGTCCCTACTCATTCGATTCACAATTTTACATCACTTTCCTATGTCAGTTTCATGTCAAAGATGGGGGATACATCAAGGCCCTCCTTCGATGAGTCTTTTCATGTCGACTTCAACACATCATCCCTGAATTAGAATTAGAAACCAGTTAGTACATTGAGACCTGCATGCCTCAATGGAAGGCCTCCTCACCTCCAATAGTAGGTTTACATCATTGACCTCTGATCGGATGATTCCATGAATGTTCAACTTCAACTTATTTATTCACGTTTGTTGGATTGTACTAGGGTACCTTGGGAGTCATTGACATCATTGGTGATTTCTACCTCAATGACCGGTAATCAAGTGGTTTCTACCATGTTCGACATCAAAACATCTATTCGCATGGATAGATTCGTACCACATAGGGATTGGGATGAAGGCCATGGGTTGAGAGTTCAGTTTGTTATCTTCTTTTCCCAGGCTGTGAAGGAGATCATTTGAGCATCACATATATCCAGATTGTATTGGTCCATGGCTATGTTTTATTATCTCGTAGCAACACTATGTATTTCTCATGGCTACGATCAGTTCATGTCATGGAGGTATGGATCCACATTGTATCTTTGGTGGCCATATCCTTAGTCAATATTTTTCATGGATCCGCAATATATTGGTCGACGGTCGTGCTTGAATCATCTCTTATTCTGATCATAGGTATGCATGCCTCCGAAATGGAACATATATTAATATTGTTTGATGGTTGTTTGCAGTTTCTTTTAGGTTCTCCAACTCCACGCCTTTGCATTGAAGAATTGTAAAGTGTTTCGACCATCAATTTCTCTTATGACCTCACACTTTAGGGGGCATACTATTACACATCAAATTTCCACACTCAGGTACCTCTCCCTAAGTGTCGCAAGTGTCGTAAAAGTGTCATATGCACCTTGATAAGTGTCACATACAACCCGACACCATCAAATAACATATGTTACAATCCCTAGTCAATGGGGAGGAGAAATATATTATATGAAGGTCAAAATACTATGTGCACATGAATTATTATTAATATTCATGAAAAGGAAATTTATTTAGCGTGAGAATTCACATCACATTTGGTTTCCTATTTTTTAGGAGAGGTTGAGGATCGTATGGATCGTTGAAATATTTCCTCCCTAAATTCCTTGAGAGATATTTCACCCCTAAAATCCTTAAGAGATATTTTCTCCCTAAATATCTTCGAGATCTCATTTTAGTGGATTTGATGAGTGATCCTCTCCACGGTGGTTAAGCCTCCAAATCCTATATAATGGGGGCTTTCCATGGATAAGAGAGACATATTAGAGGTATCAAAATTATGATCTTTGGAGGAAGGTTTTGGATGTCAAACTTATGATGTTGGGAGCATCGTGCAAGGGCTGGACGAGGAGGTCTTGGAGAGGTTGTTGCAACTTCATCTATAGATTGTAAGTATCTCTTTAAAGTTCTCATTAATATTACTTGGCCTATTCTCTTAAAGGTTGTGTATTTTTTCATATGATTGTCGATCTTGATAGATGAATTTTATTAGTCTAATATTGTAGAGTAGAGTAGGAGTTATTTGTCTTTTTTTTTCCATTACATTGAAGGTATCGAGTGGTGTTGAAGAGTTTGGGGATCAATCTTAGATTAGAAGCAGTGAGGACTAACCACAAAATAAGGTGCGTCACACTTTCTTCCTTCTCTTTCTCTTTTTGATTAGGAAATTGAGTTCACAGGGATGTTAGTGTCCATTTGTATGTTTCTGTCTTGGTATTAGGGGTCTAGAATCCAAGAGGATATTCACTTGTCCGAAGGGGAATTTTCTTGTAACACATTCTTCAACCCAAAAGGAATCACTGTGTACTGATATGACCCCCATTCTCTAGCAAATTTAGTCTTATGACAATCCTCTGGTACTATTATGATATGGTGATACCCTGAAAATCCATCAATGAATGAATATGATTCTTGTCCTCCTACATTCTCCAATACTTCATATGTAAATGGAGTAGGGAAGGGATCATGTAGACAAGAATCATTCAACTTCCTCAAGTCTGCATAGATCCCTTTTCCCCATTTCTTCTTCTTCTAATTTACCATAGGGATAATCCACTCAGATTCTTCAACAAGTTCTATGACACTAGCCTCTAACATATTATCAATTTATGCCTTTACTTTATGCTTATACACTGTATTCAACATGTAAGGTCTATGTATTATTGGTATGGAATATAGTTTCAAGGGGATCTTCATTTCTACAAGTTATCCTTCTACCCCCTTCATCTCTGAGAATGTCGTTGGAAATAGGTCCCTATACTCGTGCAATAACTCTGTTATTATTTCCATTGACTGGTTATCTCAATAGTAACCAATACTTGCAATCTTTGGATTCTCTTATGTTCCAATATTTACCTTCTTTATCTTCAATGGTGCATCAAAATATTCTGAATCTAGCTTTGGACCTTCTACTTCTCTTTTCCCTTCAACTTTTGTAATCTTAATATCGCGTGGGTTTTCTTCTTTTGGATCATCTTCTGTGACATGGTAATAGTGTAACAATTGTTTGAATGATTGTATATTTTGATTATGATAAGCTGTCATGTATTCAACTTCTAGTTCTTCAAAGATCCTCTCTTTTACCAACTTCAATGGTGTATCTATCTTTAGATTCTCATGTCGAAATGAAAATGTGATCACAAAATTCTACTGCAAATCTTCCCAGTTTGCAGTTCCTCTGCGCAGTTCCAATTTTGTATACCAATTCCTTGGGATTCCTTCCAATGTATGAATAAAGTGGTGTGGCAACTCTTCTAGTGGTACCAATATCCATTGGGTTATACATCTATATACATGTTCTCTGGGCTTCCCTAATCCATCATATTTCTGCATATATTTATTCTCTTTTTCTGCACCAAATCTTATGCGCAATAATCTTTTGCATTGATATCAATTATGAATCTTCTCTTTGTGAGTACCCCACCAATGTGCAGGTGTATATTTCAAAGCAATGTTTAAGACTGGTAACCTTTGGATTTCCAAAACATCTAACTCAAACTTAGTTAAAAATTCTTCTAACTCCTTATGTCCATAAAAAGTTGGAGGTTCTCTTACCTCTGTACCAACCCATTTTAGTGTGCATGTCATTCTTGCACACCTTCTAGTAGATAACACATGAAATCATTGATGCCAATTCTCTAGTATTGTGTCAGAGTCTGAAACACAAGAAATAATGTTTCTCCAGCTAAGCATTCCATATGTTGTTGGGTTAACACAATCTTCCTCACGTGCAGTAGTTCTATACAACTGGTTTATGTCTTCTGTAATTAAATTCTCTGTCCTAGGTTCAACATATCTTCCTCCTTCTGAAGGATCTAATGGAACAATGACTTTGTATTCTCCTGATTCAAAGATAATTTTCCTGGTCTTCAAGTTGATGATAGCCCGATTATCAAAAAACCAATCTAGTCCCCACAATGTTGGATATGGTGTGGTGTTATATACTATATCAATCACCTCAAAGCCTTCCATAGTGCACACACCATATAAATCCATTGGTATTCCCTTCAATCTACCAATCAGTATCACTCTATGTTGATTTTCTAGCTTCAACTGAATAGGTGAATATCCCAATGTAGGTTCCCCCATGGATTTCCATGTCTTCTTAGGCAAAACATTTACTTCAGACCCCAAGTCTAATATAATATCACCCATGTTAAAGTCTCCAATATTTTCATTCAATATGAAATCCATATTTGTTATTCTCTTCTCATGGACATGATTTAAGTTCTTCTGTTCTAGTTGTATCTCTTCTCCAGAATCACATTTTTCTAACAGACCTTGTAACATTTGTATAGATGATTTATCTTTCAACAAATTCAAACAAAACCCCAAAACGTTTCTTAGATTACTTACTTGTTTTTGAGACCGATATCTGTTGGTACCATCAAATAGGTGAGACATATCATATATTGGCACATCATCTCCTGGATTTGTATCTGAACTTGAAGCAATATTCTTCTTCAAATTATCTTTGATGGCCTCCTTGAATGTCTCCTTCTCCTTCCTTGCATCAAAATGTTGTTGAGGTGTTGTATTCTTTCTGACCCACAGGTGTTGGTTCTGATATTGCTTTGCTGCATTTTCTCTTGTCTTAGTCCCTCCTCGACTAACTATATTAGTATTCTCCCCATCCCCTTCTATGGTTTCCAAAGAAATCCATTAAACATTATGGTTATTATGGTTCATATTTTCCTATATCTTTGTCAATAGTGTCAGAAATTCTTCTGCGTCATGGCCTGTTGCGCGATAATACATACATGTTGATGGTGGTTGTGGACAATCCCTTTCATAATTTCCAGGTTTCTGACAATTGTGACATGTTATTGGTCCTCTACCTCCTCCAAATCTGCTTCCTCCATGTCATCCTCCTCTGAAGCCTCCTCTGTTACCTTGATTTCATGTGCGCGATGTATTATACTGTGGTACCTGATTATACTGTGGTTGCGCATTATTATACTACAATGGTGCTCTAAAATGTTGCGTGTTATTATAATGTGATGACACTATGAACTGTTGTGGGTTATTATATTACATTCACGTTGTAAAATGCTCTGCAAGTTATCGTGTCATTAGTTCATCCTGCACCATATAAGTATATGCGGTCCTTTCCTTCATTATCTCCAAAGTTCAACAATCCTTATCTTCATGTCCTACATACTTGCAGAAATTACAAAATGTGCTCTTGGGAACTGTTTGATACTTTTACATCATGGGACAATGATAGGGATCATGTCCATGTGTTCTACATATTTCACACCATGGTCCTCCTATAGGTAGGCGATTCGACATCCCTACTCCCGAGTATTGCACAAATGTTGGGAGCTCATCCTTATGATGTCATTCTGTTCTACATAAGGTACACCATAAAAATTCCATATTTCCCTTTCCTTTGTTCTGATTCAATTGAAATGTTAGATTCTTCAGATCTTCTCTCAGCTCTTCTACAACTAGATTTGTATGTTTATATTGATTTTCCTCCAATTGCAAGGCTGCATACAAAGCCTCGTCCCGAGTCTGAAACTTTTGTTGCCTCAATGGATATTTCAGATGTGCCAATAATGAATTAACAAATAAGTGTCTATGTTGCATGTTTGCTATAGGATACTTCTACTTAGCTTTAAGTCTCTTGAACTTCTGATCAACTTCCTAGATTGACTCACTTGACTTCTATTTGATTTCTATCATATCATTCATAAACTGATCTTCTGAATTTGGTTGCTAGAATTCATTGATTAATTCTTTCTTAACATCTGCAATGATTGTAGGTGCATCTTGTGGGATGTTTACTGCAAAACCAACATACCATTCCAGTGCGTGGTCTCTGAATGTGATTGCAAGTTGCGCCACTTTTGTATCTTCATCTATGATCTGCTTAGCTGCCCAAATCTTCTTACAAACAAAAAAATGTTTTTTTGGGTCCTCCGACCCTTCTCCATGAAACTCTAGTAACCGAATAGTTATATATGCTCCTACCATTGTAAATTTTTTTGTACTACCACCTCCACACGGTGTATATAACTGACAACAGCTAGCTAAATTTCTACCTGTACTTGAACTTCCACTGGATCCTCGTCCTACTAAAATACTTTTTCCGCTAATTGTTGGTTGTATAAACGGTTCTTCTTCTTCAGATTCCTTAGTTGCACATGGGGTTGTGGGTTCCACACTAATTCTGATATAGAATGAAAAGCCTTCTTCTGTGATAGACCCTTGACCTTTGGTTTTCCTCTCATATGTGGCACGCAAGATTTCCTCAATCTGCCCCGTCGCATGGAGATCCTCTACCTCCTCCTCGTCACTTTCCAAGCCCTCTCGTTCGACTACTTCCCTCTTTTTCATATTGATATTATACTGGTAGGGTCTTCTGATGCGCGTCACTCTCGCTTTCTCCATTATCTCCTTTGTTTGTTCCTCATCCATCATAATGGGGTCCATTGCTTCCTTCCTCTGACCTCTATCCAGGTCCTTCTCCATATCTCAGATTGTCCTTAGTGCTTCCTCTAGATTCCCCATGCGTGAAAAGTGATTTAGTTTCCCAAATCCATTTTCATCACTCCTTTATCATGCAATAAAATCTTGATCGACGTGTAAAGTGATCTAATGTACCTTCCTCTCGATCCCTTCAAAAACTCCTGCTCTGGAGAAGTTTAATACTTTGTAGTATCGACTGCAAACTCTGTGATAAATCCTGCAATAATACTGTCTAGCCAGAAATCCACGGTGCGTGTGAATTTATTATTGACTCTCTGTATATGCAAACTATTCTTAGTCGTCTAGTCTATGGATCTTATCTGATTAGTCGGGTGATTATCTTTCAATCTCAATATCGACTCCTACAACAAATTTGGAAAATAACAGAAAAATTCCTCATGAAGATCAGTAAACACATACCTCTGCAAATACTAGCATGAAGTATACTTGGAGCTTCTATTGTCTTTCTGCGCGAACTTGATCTCTTTTGTTTCCGACCGTCTTTCAATCTCCTACTTAGTTGGATTCCATGGACTAAACATCCCCTTGTACCACTCCATTCTCTTCACTGTCCTTCTCATCAAATCCCCTCCAATCTGATCTTCTAATTTCTAGCCGGAAACAGAATCATTTGTTGGATGTGTGGGTTGAACCGGTTTCTACCTTTAGGATTCCAACAAAACCTTGCAAACCATTGGCCCTTCTGGAGACCAGAAAGAAACACTGTGCATAGTGTTGCACCTCTTC
>ML782486.1:21216-32951 GCA_009831015.1 Picea engelmannii | reverse complement strand
ATATATATATATATATATATATATATATATATATATATATATATATATATATATATATATATATATATATATATATATATATATATATATATATATATATATATATCCCAAGGAATAGATTAGGCACCTCTTAACAATATTTACACAAATTCCTTATCCCACAATAATAATAATATTAAATTTTTATTATTAATAAAACTCACTCATTGCTCTAATAAAATAACCATTAAAAACTTTAACCATTTCCTAAACAATGAAAAGGCCTAAACAAGTTTCTATAATGATCATATGCTTCATCCACTCTGAACATTATAGTCTATTCTATGATAGATCCTGTACATTTTCGGTTCCCCACTTAACATAATAGATTGACAATAGTTCAAAATAGAAGAAATTATTGTTTAAATGAAAAGAAGATAGAGACAACATTAATTAATTAAAAGGAAAACCGACTTACCAATGGGTACAAGCAATCAATACCTTAGTTGTTCTTCCATACTATAAATCAAATCTGTAGGCGATAAATACAATTTTTGCCTAAAATATAAATTAGCCATAAATCCAGAGACACTGAATACATCCAATCTAGCCGGTTAAAAAAAAAAATCCATCTGGTCCTTACTCACCATTCAATTTAATCATTAAAACAACCTATAGGACCACTTCTATTCTAATCCTAGTCTCCATCCAACTAGCCATATATCTCGATGGAAATAATAATAATCTTAAACTAACATACTACCATTAATAATCAATAATGCCTCAAGGATTTTAACATAACACAAATATCCAGGCATTTAATACTAGGGCATGTAATAACAAATACAATCTGGAAATTAATTATAAGCCAATAACCAAGCATTAAATAATTAAGCAATAATGAGACATTTAATACCATTCATTGCCAGGTAAAGGTAAGGACTCTGGGCAAGGGCAAACTCAATCATAAAAGCTGGATTAATTAGCTTCCTCCATGAGTTCCTCCATGGATAACATGCCTTTAGCTTCCACTTTTTCCCAAAAGGATCTGCGCCCAAAACACGACCCATAAACATTGATAATGGATATCCTTTTGTTATCGGGAAGATCTATACCTGCCAGCAAGATTCCACCTACACAAAGAAAAGGTTGCAAATCAAATAAAATAGGGTTCCAAGCAACTAGAAGTCCTGTCAACTTCCCCATAGAGATGATTACACTAACCATCCATGAAGGGAAAAGTAAATGTGTAAAGTTTTGAGCCTTTTCCTTGTCCACCAAGGTTTCTTGAAAGAAAATAATATATGTCTTAATAATAGTAAGAAGTCTGCGTAATGAAGGTAATTTAAGGGGACCTCCCACCCCTCTGATGTTCAGGGAGAGGAGGATCATGATTTATCCTTGGCTAGGGATTTCATGCCTCTAAGCGCCCCCATGTCAGAATTTGAAGTTGAATGTTGTTTAGTAGTTGAATATGTATGCCCTACTTTCTTGCGAGCACTCCAAGTCTTTATCGGGGAGATATTCATCCCAAAACCTCGTGACCAAGCTAATGAGTTCCCCTGCAGAATTCCTAAATCCGACAAAGGTCTACTGGTATGGCTAGTTAGATTCCCCTGTTGCACGTCCAAACCCCAGAAGGTAGGAAGCGGTGTAGGTCTATCAGAGTCACTGTGGGTCGGGACTGAGGGATCTAAGACAACAACACAATCAATGGCCAACTTGTGACCAAGTTGTGGTAGTGGTAGATTACTGTTTAGACCAACTGAATTTACCTGAAGCGCATCCAAATCCCAATAAATAGGAAGTTGTGTGGGGCTATCCGAGTCACTATGGGAAGGGAATGAGGATTCTAAAACAACACCAGAGGCTTCCTATTGACCATTCAGTTACATTAGAAGATTATCTAGTGAGGTCAGTGCCTTAGCATATGAAGACGAAAGGTCAACAATAGGAGAGACTCAGGGGTTGTCTACCATGACAGAAGGTCGATAACCCCTTACTGATTCCTCCTTATAATTTGTATTCAACTCAAAGGGTGTCATTGTATCCAGAGTGACATAATTATCTAAAAAATCTCTTTTTGAGGCCAATAATTTAGAATAAAAAATTGGGCAGAAGGACCTCAACTTACCGATGAGTGTGCCCGATAATTCGCCTTCTATAGTAGCATCAATATCCTCAATGTATGTGTCCAAGTCTGCATCCTTCTCTTCACTCATATACATATCAGTAGGTTGTTCTTCCACTCTGTCCTCCAACATCTCAACCCCAAACCAGGTTGAACAATATTTCCTGAGATGTCCCATTTGACGAAAATGGAAACACCAGAAAGGTATCCCCAATTAGTCCAGTCTTTGTAGCGTTACCTATCCATGCCACTCTAGTTCCAAAGTCTCCATCAGCCCGATGTGTAGGTCAAGCTCCACCAAAACCCACACCATACATTTATCCTGGGAGTTGAGACCCTTCTCATCAACCTTTAGGAAGCGACCGAGTAGATTACCGATAGCCCTCAGAGCTGGTTTGTTCCACATATTGAGTGGAAGTCTCGGGAGAAATACCCAAACATGGCAGTGATCAAAATAATTTGTAGCTGGATCAAATTCAGTATGCCACCTATTTAACATTAAGCTACCTCCCCCAAATGCCAAGAAGCTAGACAGAATAAGATCATCATATTTCGGAGATTTAAATACTAACTCGAACCAACCAAAAGGAAGAGTCCAATACTTTGGTGCATAACCCAGTATGGATAGCCAATGAGTATGCATCCACTCATCAAAAGTGGTAACACTCCTTGACTTGTATGAAAAACGTCCTACTAACGCAAAGAGCGATAGTTGGCACGTTTCCTCAAGACCAACATCCATCCTAATCACCAGACGACACCTATGTTTCTTAGGTTTCCAAGCCTTCCCAACTTTCTTACTTCGCATATCCTTCACACTTTGAGTCTCATGGGACAAGGCCACTAGTATGGGAGCCTATTTTAACTCCCCCTGTCAGGTGACATACCCTGACCTGATTCCAGTAATATCTACCCCGTTGCTAAGCTCTCTCCTAGAAAACTCAGAGTGCAAACCATCTCCAGATTGTTAAACTGGGTGAGAGTAACCAACAACGGGTGTAATATTTGTCATCACCTTTGTGGAGGTTGCATATGGTGACTGAGGAGCATTAACTACGTGATTTAATGAGTCATTTAATTTTTTATCACCGCCTAAACCTCTACACAGATTCTCAACTGTGTTAAACAAGCCTTCCCGCTACCAAATCTCCTCTTCTGCAGCACCCATAAGGAAACTAATCTCCATTGACATGATTTGGAGTGGGTCCTCCAATCAAAAAAACTTCCATCATCTAGGCTAGTCAACTCCTTGGGAGTGTGTTAGGTTCCCAAACTAATTCCATATCAAAAATAATTAATTCATTATTAAACTATATCTCAGACCAAACAGAGATGGAATTATCCCATAAAGGACCTGCCAAGATGTCAGACTAAGTCCCTAGGAATAGCACATCACCAAGTTGCAGATAACCAGATACTAAATATGGCTATCCGCCATGAAAGACCATAAGACAGGTTCAAAAACATTGCTAAATATAGTGTCCTGCCCTTTTGTCTTGATTTTGTTGTTCTCTCAAACAATTAGCTTCTCTCAGGGATTAAGCATCCTCTCTACCTAAATTAAGTGATTATGAAATTGATTGTCGCTCTCAAATTCAAATGAGTTACATAGGAGAATTTTCAAAACTATATACATCTCCAACATTTGTGGTTTTTATTTTTCCGACGTAAAAAAATCCCTTCCTATATACATACACTCCTACATATATGTCTGACATTTAATATGTGTTGAGTTTCTTATAAATAATCCTATTTTTGAAACCTAATTTGATTATATATTGACTAATTTTGATTGTAATTTGACTATTTTTAATTGGTATATGAATCTAAAATAGAGGCAAGTACATTAGCGTAATGGAAACGACTAAGGTAATTTGGGAAAAATTGATTCCCTGTCTTGTTTTGTATGCCCTTTTAAATTCTAGTGGAGGTTTTGTTCTCTGTCAAATAAGAACAGATTGCTTGAATACTCATAGGAGAACTCTCTTCCATTTCCTCTCTACCACACTATAAATGAGGGAGAATACCATCTCCCATAGTTCAAGTGCACTATAACTGTAAATGGAGCACAATATGATTCCCTCCAGGATTCCAATAGAAGAAGCATGCCCAGAATGTTGTAGTTGAGGCAGTTGTCAAAGATCTACTCAAGCAAGGTTTACTTATACAGTTTGAACTCTACCCAAATGCTCAAAATCTTTATTAAGGACATGGGTAAACTTCAAACTCACAAGTAGAGCTTTGACAACTATCTTAGTTGCAACATTTGGGGCTGGCTTTTTCTGTTGGAATCTTGGAGGGGAATCATATTGTGTTCCATTTGTCGTTACACTGCACTTGAACTATGGAAGATGTTCTTTGCCCTCATTTATAGTGTGGTAGAGGCAATGGTAGAGAGTGTTGTTACTAGTATTCAAGCAATATGTTCTTAAACATTTTGGCAGCAGGGAGGGCCACAGAGAACAAAACCTTGACTAGAATTTAAAAGGGTCATATAACACAAGATAAAGAACTGATTTTTCCCAAATTGCCTATTTGTTACCTTCCACTAATGTAGTTTCCCCCATTTTAGATTCATATATCAATTAAAAATAGTTAAATTATGATCAAAATTAGTCAATATACAATCAAAATAGGTTTCAAAAACAGGGTTATCAATATACACTTAGTAATAAAAGATTTAATGTTGTATATGTTGAGATATATACAGTCTCATCTAAAAGTGGTGACAATCTCATCTACATTCATGTCTCTCTTTCTCACATAATCTACAACATAATCATTTATTTTAAACTGAATTTATGAGCATTTACTGGATATTTTCTAAAATCAACTTTGATAAACTGAGATATATGGAAGGAAAATGAAAAACTATCCATTATTGAAATTACTAATAATTAAAAATTTAATAACCAAAATGATAATTGAATTTACAAACAGTTGGGACCAAACCTCATTGGAGTCATTAAGCTATACCTGTGATTCATATTGAATTATTAAAGAAATAGCAATCCTTGGAGAGGGATCCATGGGAGAGGGAGAAGGTAACCATAGAACTTCGTTCATGGATGGTCTACCAAGAACTGTAGATATGGGTTCTACACATAATTATAGAGATAGTCTGGCTAGGGCGCGAAATGAGACATCAAACGACACTAAATAGTTGGAGAGTAGTCGTAGATAAGAGAGATTGCCCAGTGGAATGTTGAAAAGTGTAAATTCTCTTACAAATTTGGTTATAAGATCGTTCAAAAACAAATACCTGACAGTATTTCACTTCACATAGGTGATTAAAAATAAAAACTTAGGTATAACCTAAGCTTGGAAAAATAACATTCAGTTAGATCTCGGTCATAATACAGTGAATTGGTCAGCCAATTAGATGTGTGATAAAAATTATTTTAAATATTATGAAAAAATAATTATTGTGTTAAGCATATGGACAACATTGACAGCAAGAAAAATAATTGTAATCAAAGGAAAACTAATAATACTAAAATGAATAGAAGTATATGATTGAATCAAGTGGGTGGAGATACCTTTTAATAATAACTATCAACTAACAACTTTCAAGTACTAATTAATTTAGTGTTGACTCATTAATCAATATTTCTAAACTAATTTAGTGACGAGTTATCAATGTGAGTAATTAACAACTCTCAACTAACATACTGATAAGTCATTAATATGATAAATTATCAACTCCCAAAAAACTTAGTGATAAGCCATTAATATGAGTATTTAATAACTCTCAACTAAATTAGTTATGAGTCATTAGTATGAATAATTAAAAAAAATAAAAAATTCCAATAGAAAATCCGCTCGAAATTATATTAGTGTATAATCTCTTTTACATCTGCAAGGATTCTTGTTCAAAATACTAGATCTCTGTTGATCCATCCAGTACTATTCTATCACAAAACAAAAAAGGCTTTCTCTAGACAACTAATGTCTCAAATACTATCCAAAAAGGATCTTTACAAAAGGCATTATAACAAAGAGAAAGATAATACATAAAAGCTTCATCTCCACAAAAATATTCAAAGGACTTTGAAACCATGATCCAACATTCTGCGCCAACTCATAAAATAGGAGAAATTAAAAAATCTTTAAATGAGAAGGTGGACCTGCAATCCCATTTTCCCAAGTGAAGTAAATTAATCTTCCTTTCAATTCCATGAGGGCTTGTTTAGAAAGTCGACATGATTCCTTGCTAAATTCCCTGAAAATATGATGAAAGTTAATTTCCTGGAATATAGTATTCAAAACCTTGGTTCTATGCTTCCATCCTTCGATCTCGACAGCATGTAAATTACCTTTAAGACTTAACCAATCTATAATCAACTTTGAGTCCCCCATCAACTGTAACTTTGGAATATTCCAATGATTTGCAAGTGTTAGAGTGACCCATACCCCCATCAACTCTGCTTTTGTATTTGCACCTTCCCCGCAATTGATGTACCATCTGTAAACATTCAAGTCTGGAATTTTAATGGCTCCCCCAGCTCCACAAATCGAGCCACCTTTTATGGACGCCCCATCAAAAAATGCAATAGTATAACCCTCAAACTGTGTGATCGGCCACATTCTTTTGGTGTTCAATTTGTGTGCTTGAGGATAGATGTTGAGCACTCTTAGAGTCTTATATACCACCGCCCATACCGATGGATCTTTCTCACCAAATATTACTTGGTTTTTCTCAATCCAAATATAACAACAAGCAAGTGCAACCAGATTTTTGGAAACAGTCTTATCTTTCAACCAGGAGGCTATACAATCATTAAAGGAATTTCCAGCCCAAGGTTTTTTAAATTTTAGTAAAAATGAGATTCTAGCCCAAACTGTCTGAGTGAAAGTGCAGTGAAGTAACAAGTGGTTGATATCTTCAGAATTATTTTTTCACAAAAAACATATACCAAGTCCCTGCCAACCTATTTTTTGTAAGACTTCTGAGGATTCAGTTGCCATCCAAATAAATAATTTAATCTTCAGTCGGAGGTTCCATTTCCATAAATTTAGCTTCCATCCACTCCAGATCGGATAATCCTGAGTAGAAATGAGTGCGAAGTAAAAGTTTTTTACAGTTATGTTTCTAGTGGAGTCTCCTCCCGTCCAGAGTAGAGTATCATTTGTATCTTGGAGCAATACACCGATGCCAATACACTCATTACAGTAGCTATCCCATTCAGATGCTAGAGTTCCCGTCAATCCCAAATCCTTGTTGCAAATCCATGACTCGGAGAAAGTAAAGGGATCTCGGACAACTGATGCTTGGGTCAAAACAATGATCCTTTTTTGTTTTAAATGAGAGATAATCTCTTCCGAGAGAAAGGATCTTGCACCTATGCCTAGGATCCGATCTCTACCAATATTAATGAGATGTCCTGAACCTAGGTACCAATTGAGCCAGTGGGTTATGACATGTACAGATCGCACTAGACTAGCCCAAATTCTAGACGCAGAGAAAATTTTATGAGATGTCAGCCTGTACCAATTTATAACTGTAATGTTTGGAAAATATTTATCCCTTAATACCTTATGCCAAATGTCATCTTGAGTTAGGACCTATTAAAGAGTATTAATAGTCAAGGTCATGTTAAAAAGAGAAAGGTTTTGGAACCCCCAACCAGTAGTTTTCTTAGGTCTAGAAAGTGTATCCCACCTACATAGGTGGAATTGTTGACTATCTTTATGCTCATTCCAGAGAAAATGAAACATCAATTTTCGAATCTTATTTAAAATCGTGTGTGGAATTTTTTCCATTGACATCCATTATACGGGCTGACCTTCCAACACAGTTTTAACTGGAATATATCTACCACCCAAAGTGAGCCACCGGTTGAACCATAAACCAATATTCTTTGTTAATTTGACAACTAACCATTCCCAATCTTCAGCCCTATGTGCGCTAGTCTTTAGAAAGTATCCCAAATATCTGAAGCTCAACGAGAGATCACTAAAGGTATAAGGAAGAAAGTTATTGAAAGGAGCAAGTTCAACATCTGAAATGCCTGCATAATGAACAATAGTCTTTGATTGATTTACCATTAGCCTAGATGATTTACAGAATAAACAGATTATTTTTTCGATTTCCCACCATTCTTGTAAAGTATCCCTCATCATAATTAGAACATCATCCAAAAGGAATAAATGAAGAATCTTATACATACGAGATACTTTTATAACTGTAAGAGTGACTTCACTGAATGTGTTTTTCAGTAATAGATTGAGACCCTCCATAACCAGGATAAAGAGCAGTGGAGATAATGGACATCCTTGTCGCAATCCCCTGCCACTTCTAAAAAAATTAGTGGCCTCACCATTAATTAAAACTACAAAGGATGATGAAGTCACATAGATCATTATCCAATTTGTCATATGGATCCCAAATCCCACTTTTAATAGGATCAGCCTTAACAATTCCCAATCAATACAATCATATGCCTTCCTTAAGTCTAGTTTTAATACCAAAGATTTTAATTTTTTCTTCTTTATGTTGTGCAAAATTTCATGAGTTGTGCCAATAGCATCTTGAATCCTCCTACCTTTTAAGAAACCCAATTGTTCAACAGATAGTGAACTAGAAACTGTTGGTTTGATCCGGTTTGAAATGATTTTAGATATCACTTTATAACACAAATTGCATAAAGATATCGAGTGTAAATCATCAAAAGTAGTTGATTTATTATCCTTTGGAATCAGATTCAGGAATGTTGAATTTAGGCTTCCCACAATAGAGCCTAGTCTTCTATATTCCTCCACCATATCAAGGAGATCCTCACCATCCAAATCGAAAAAGAATGTAAAAAACTCAATCGTCCAGTTGTCCGGCCCTGGGTTCTTATCTCTTTTGAATTTAAAAACAACATTCTTTAATTCCTCCAATGTAATATGGTTGAATAGTGTGCATGATTCATCAACATTTAACATCCGGGGAAATGGCTCAATTATCTTGACTTGTTCAGTAGTATTCGTGGTAACCTGAGATTTATAGAAACTTTTGAAATATTGAACCGCTTCCTCCTTCAAGGCTCCCTTTGATAATTTAATGCCATTTCCATCAGTGATCTCCCAGACATGTTTTCGGATCCTATTGTGGCTAGCATAATTGTGAATAAAATTAGTATTATTGTCCCCGCTAATCAACCAAATAGCCCTGCTACAGAGTCTCCATTGTTGTTTTGAACCTCTTAATATATTATTTCTCTCGAGTTCCAACTGCCAAAGAAGTTTTTCTTCTTCAAGATTTGAAGAATCATCGACCAGTCGTATAATCGAGTCCTTTATACCAGATTCTAGGTTCCTCAATTTTTCTTTGTTCCTGGCCATACTAGCCTTATACCACAATTTTGTATGAGTCTTAAGAACTTTTAATTTCCAAACCAGTCTATTTTGTTTTCCACCTTCGAATAAGAAGGTTGGTGGCGCAAACCCCCTTCCCTCCAAAGGGATTCTCGAATTCCCGGTCTAGGATTTTTGGAATTTCTGAGTCGAAGAGACTCCTTAGATTCCTCCCTAGAACCTGAATATTCTATCACATGTCCTACTTTCTCTAGCACAGGTTATGTGGCACCCACAGACCCTCTTATTTAGCGTCCTTCAATTCTCAATGCCAACAGTCACTAGCTCTCATGCTAGAATTCCTTGTGATGTGACCATGAACTACGACCGTGGGCCAACTCCCTTCACGAACCCGCACTTCGGGACATTCACGCATGGCTTACTCCTCCTCTCTGAATTCCGAATCGGCGAATGCTTCGAGACTAAATCTACAGTCTACGCTCCTCCCGTGATCAACGATTGTCATCGACTTCACGAGTTCAGACTTTGCGAGTCCTCTCTTCTCCCGACTCTGTTTATCCTGATTGTGAATCAACAATGCGTTGATCCTTTGCCAAATGTCCTTCCAGATCCAACGATCTGGACTTGAAATCACTCCTCATGACTTCATGAAGACCTTTGTTTTCTTTTAGAAAACCTTCTGAAGCTCATGCTCACGAACTTCTCTATCTTCTGCCACCTGTCTCCTCCTTGACAATGGATGACTTCTCCATCCTCGGGACCTCAACAAGTCCTCGACTCCTTTGCACCCTTAGCGCAAATTCTCCTTTCGAGACTGAGGTTGTTCTCAAACTCTTTTTTCACTCCTTGTAGAGTTTTGCACAGACTTCCTCCTACGAATTTGCTCGGCTTGAAAACCTCTAAGGTTCCTAGTTCCTCTGCATCCTTCAATGGACTTCTTCTTGCTCCCCTCATAGTTTGTCGCTCTACTTCCTAAGATTGTAAGGAAAACTTACAACACCTTAGGCGCACTCCTTGTGCTTGGCTCAAATCCTCGATGACTTCTCCCTCAACCTTATGGAAAGGTTTAAGGAATCTCCTTTCCTTTGTCGGCACACTTCTTGCAAAGCCTTCTTCCGCCAGAATGTTCAACAATTCTGGGATTCTTCAACACCTTCAACCATGTTGCTCCTACGAATTCGTGCACTAGCTTGATGCCCTCCTGGAAGAGTATTCCAGAGTGTTTGGTAACTCTGGACTGTGCTTCTCTTTACATGGTCTTTATTTTCAAGGAACTTAAGCACCATGAAATTTCTCCCTGATTCAGTGAATAAATCTAATGTTCCCTCCTGACAGCTTCTCTTTTGACTCCTCTGAGTTTAGATACACACTCCTTGCGTCATCTTACAGAGTTTCCCTACTCTGTTGCACACTCCTTACACTTCGCCTAGAGAACCAGACTTAACTCAACTCACTCTCGGATAAGAACCTGTATCTCTATCCCTATAGACGATTTCTAACATTCATCTACAATTAAAATACATGTAAAATACATTCATAACACACCACCCATTGAACAAAAATGTGAAATGGGAAAAACGGTCATTTTCTATTAATGGTAGAACGCCAAATTTACAATGATGGAGTCTGATTTGAAACTGAGTCTTAGCTCTCTGTGATTCTCTCCCTACAACTCAATATATCCAACTGAACCACCTACCCAACCAACCATCTTCTACTTTGCAACAAAAAAAAATATTTATACAAGAGGGGCTCAAATGAGCTTCTCTCACAAGCTAACTAATGGTGTCAAATCACCATCCCTAATGCCTATGAAAGGGAAAATTTCAATGATGGCAATTCTTCTCCAAATCAGATGCAGATCCATTTTGTCATCAGCCTATTAATGGTGACCTTATCTCCAGCTCGTGCGAAGGCATATATTTCTCCTTCCATCTTGTCTTCATTTAATTGCTTGGATCTCACCTTAGATTCTCGAGGAAAAATGAGAGGGCGACGCCTCTTCTTCCTTGAATGCGCACCACACGTGTTAATTAGATGGAACGTGCTGAGATGGAGTGATTCTCCTGCATCTATTTGATCCTTCCAGATCTTATGTACTAAATCCACATAATCTTGCTCATTCAGCCAATGGGCATTTAGTTTAAAAGAATAGGCCTTGTAAATAAGAAGGATTTCCAACTGTAAAAAGACAAGAGCATGATCAGAAATGAATGGAAACTCAACCCACGACCTATAAATTGTAACAACCCTAGTTGAAAATATGCTTAGGGATTATTAAGAAAAATTAATTAGGTGATTAATTGTCCTAACATGGTTTTAA
>ML782485.1:512765-525132 GCA_009831015.1 Picea engelmannii | reverse complement strand
GTGAAATGAAGACTTGGATAATTCATAAATGGTTTTAAAAACCACGGGCATGAATTAATTATGGAAATTTAATTCTACATGATAGAAAAATATTTGGGAATTATTTTTATTTCAAATATATTATTCCCAAATATTTAATGAGAATATGGAATTATATTTGAAGGATTATAAGTGACATTTCAAAGAGAACGTGGCAAAGGAAGGAGCTGGAGCATCAGAGGAATCTGCAGGGATCATGAAACATTTTTCTGAAAAATGTCATTTGTAATCATTGTAGAAGCTGAAATGTTTCAATTCATCTATTGTAATCAGTTTCTAACTAAAGGAACTCGAAATTGTATAAATGATAGAGGTTCTTAATGCATTAGTGGGCATAAGTGCAAGGGCACAATTCTAGTTGTTCTTAACTCCACTGTAATTTTCTGGCGCTGAATTGAATACATATGCAGAAGCTTTGAAGTCTCTATGAAATGATTCTAATGGTAATGATATGAGTTTTGTCTTCCTTCATTGTATGTATTTCCTGTGTTATTTTATTTCATTTGCATCTTATTCTATTTAAATTGGAGAGTTAAAGGCCCAGAATTCATGTTATGATGCTCTTGGCTTAGCAATTTAAATTGTGTGTTTTTCTTCATAACTAATTCAGAATTCATTTCAGTAATGTTCTGATGCAGTTATTTGTTTTCTCCTTCCTCATACACCTTGCTCAAATTCAATTTATAACTCAGATTCATTGCCTCATTTATCCTTTATCCTCTAGAGAGTTCTATTGACTAGTCAATGTTTTCATTCACTTTCAGAATTTTGACTTCATAGTCCTGAGTGTCCCTCCTCTTCTTGGCCAACAAATTTTATAAACCCCCCCCAAAAAAACTAAATCTAGCCACCAATTTCCAAATAAATATCAAGTGACATGAGAGAGCCCTCTCTGAGTTGAGCAGGCTAGTGACCAGCTCTAAAGAAAGTGGAAATAGTTACATCTGTCATTTGTCTATCAGCCGGAAAAATTTACAGAGTGCTAAAATAACAGATTTCAAATAATTATCCATTCATCCATTCATTGTCTAACTACTTACATAAGGGAAACATGCAATCAATCACATCACACAACACATATATTACTATGGTTCACCCCCTCCTAGGATATGTCCACAAATATATCGCTCTTAGGCTCTTTTATTATGGTTCTGTAATATATGGCGTCATGCACACTACAACTTCTGATCATACAAGCACAAAACAGGTTTCACAATCCCTGTGAGGCTGACTAGATCGCACCAGGCTCCTCAGCCCGTGATCTACCCCTCAGAACCTAGTTGCTTGACTCTCCTATATCTCAACATCTTACAAAAAGGTCTCATATCATACATTAGTTTCCTTCCTCGAGAATTACAAAAATTAGCACCTCCAAAAAATACCAACCCTGACCTAGACCTCCTAGGTACTTATTTATATTGATTTCCATATTATCATCCATTACAATCTCCTACAAAAACCATAAAGATAATGTGGTTAGGTTTCCTTGCATGCACTCCTTTCATGATTTCCTTGCACGTGCTTCTTTTCCTCTTTTTCCAGCACGCTCCCCTGTTTTCTAGTGTTGCTTTAATTCCTTCAAAACTTATTCGATTTCTCCCAAAATTGGCCTACGCCAACAGGTGGAAACCCATGTTTTGACCCAGTGGAATAGGTGTGTGGCCACCGCTTTCCGCCTGGATGATTATGATAATTAAATCCAAAAATTTTACTTAGCTAATTTTGTGTATGACAATAACAACTTGGAGGCGGTGACTTCATACAAATATCTTGGAATTTATCTTCACCAAAAGGATAATTGAAACTATAGCATTGAGAAAAGGACAAGTGGAAAGTGGAAAGATTATTATAGACTTGAAAACAATTGTAAATCAATGGACCTTTGGTTATGGGATAATAAGAATTTTTTTTGTGAGACTCTTGTCACTAATTTTGTCATCTTATATGGTTGTGAAGTTTGGGGTAGGATCATCTCTAAAGAATCATGGAGAAAGATAGATCAAATCTAAAAGTTTTTTATAACTTAAATAATCTCAAAATTAAAGGTGATACACCCTATCCTATCCTATCCTCCTCATAGAAGTAAGTCTTTCCCCCAATTACCTAATGCACAATAACAAGATAAACAACATGGAAGACAAGAGGCTTCCTAATATTTCTTCAAACTCTAGTCAAAACCATGGATTGGTATAAAGATACCAAGTCTTGGCTAAATCATTGGGGAATAAAAGAAGAGCTCACATTGCATAATACTACTAATATTATATTATTACATCTAAACTTAAGGAGAAATTGTGGTGCAATAAAGAATTAGAGAATTAAAAAACATTAAGATACTATCGGAAGGTGAAAGTATCTCTTTGTTTTAGGTTAAAGGCAAAATCAATAGAAAATCAAGCCGTAGTCTACATGTTTTAAGTTTTGGCATTTTTTTCAGGTTATTATTTGTTTAATTTTTCTCGAAATATGGTGATAATTTGTTGAATCTGCAAAGTTGAATGGCTAAGTATGTATAATTAGAGTGCCTCAGGGATTTTTAGCTCGTAGAATCCATCTATGCATTCGAAAATGCAATTTAAATAACATAAAAATGTTATTTTGACTAGATTTATATCGTCAAATTTCGACCAAAAATGCCAAAGCTTAGAACGCTTGACAACGCTAAAAATCAACATTTCCAAAATAAGAACAAACTCTCAAATATCTTGGGTCAAAATAATTTGTATCTTTGTGATACTAAGAGAGTTGAAAAAAAAATCAATTTTCTCTTAGAATGTATACACCCATGTTATATCACAATTTCAAAATATTTGTTACAATATAAACCTAACAAAACAATAGTTACCAAATTCAGCCCAATCTGGCGAAATAATTTGAAAATTTGATAGTTCAATTCGATTCAATCACTAATTCGTCAAATTCGATTTGATATGGATACAGGAAAAATAGTTTACAGTATTAGGTGTGATCAATCTTATATATGATTCTTCCTCATTCAATATCGGTCACCATTTTGTTCTTTCAAGTCCAATCGACTGCAATTCAATCATACTCAATTCTCCATGCATAAAACAAAGGCCCAGTTGGTTGAATGTGTACCAGGTGTAGCACCATAATTGGAATATCGAGGTCAATCGAAAGAAGCAACCTGCATGCAACTTAATTGGAATACCGAGGTCAATCAAAAGAATCCCCCTACATGCAACTTTGATACTAGACAGATAATGAGATGGAACAAAAGAATTTGTGTACACATGGGGTTTTAGCTCCTCTGTTAAGTTGGAAAAATTAGTGGTTTGGTATAAAGGAAGAGGTCCCTATGAAAAATAATGATAATTTTAAGCATATTATTGCATCTAAATTTGAGAAATTGTGGTGTGAGAAAGAATTAGAGGATAAGAGAAAAATAAGGTACTATAACAAGGTGATCAAACCTAATCTAGAATATCAAAATTATTTGTTTGTTTTGACTAGTGTAAAGAATAAAATCAACATTGATTTCTCTTCTTTTCCTCCCAATTTGGTAATTTTTTTTTCCATTAATTTAATATATTCTAAAAGAATCAAAATTATAGAAATTTTTAATCTTATAGAGAAATATCATCTAGAAAATTTAGAGAGAGTCAGCTCTTATATTGCCTATCATTTCCCTTTTAAAAATAACTCTAGAGAATTTACAAGAGATGCGATTTTTTTTTTTAAATATGTATTGATGTTTTTTGTAAATTTATATTCTTATTAAAAATAAGCATCCTAATTTACATTCCATGTCTTATTAAATTGCAACATATATTATAAACTGGAACCCATAGATAATGTAAACCGCCCATAAGAAGACCAAGGTGAGGAAAACCCCAACCCACCACAACCACCCAACATAGACAGACAACTTGATGAGGGGTTAGCCATATTGAGAACAATTGTAAATGAATTAAGGGGAATGAGATAACCTTGAAGAGAGTTCTTGGAAACTTCATTGTATGTCATTGTGAGGTCCATTGTAAGTGTTGGGTCTCCTTTTTGATGCCTCCAATTTCCTTATCTTGTCTTATATCTTGACCAATTATGCCTCAGACATATGCACTACTTTCCTATTTTACTCAAAATTCATGTCTTTTAGCCATTCTTGTGTATATATGAGGTAACTTATGTGTAATCATGATTTATGAGATTTCTTAGTGATTGGAATAGAATAATTGATGTTAAATGATCTTTAATTACTTTGAATGATCCAAGCAGACCTTATGACACAACTCCTATTCATATGATACCTATTTCTGCGCTCGTCCGGTACTTATCTCTGAGCTCGTCCGATTCCTATTTCTGTTCTCATCCGGTACCAATGTTGTGTTCATCTGGTACCTATTTACGTGCTCATCCGGTACCTATCCCTGTGTTAGTCCGGTACCAATTTTTGACTGTGTGCATCTAGTACCAGTCTTTTTGTTCCAGCTGTGCGCGTCCAGTACCAGTTCTGCATTTGCAGGATTGGGTGTTTGAACGAGTTGTTCTCGATGGGTCCAAGGAATTTTTTGATTTGAACATTCTTTGGTTGTTGAATACTACGATGCATTTCATCACTCATGCACTTCGTGTCATGAGGATGAAATCGTTCCCTTGAAATATGATACATCAACCAATTGTAATATTTGTGTAGAAATTTGATATTATCTCCAGACTTTGATTGTAACAGTTGTTTCTCTTTAAAAGAGAGAGCCTTGTAGATGATATATACACAGAGATAGAATTATCACAGTTATGTTGTAATATTGATTCTTGAAGATTGTTGATTGTAACCTTGTTTTCTGAAGTAATGATACAAATTGCAATTCATGGATTCTATGTGTGTGTTGAAATCTTCTCTTCTATAAGTTTATTTTAAAAGATTCCTTATTGGTACGGCAAGGGCCCACCGACCCAACCAAGGTAATATTCCTTGTATTTAGTTGTGAATATAATTCTAGTTTTTTGTGTGTGGATAGAATAATTTTTTGTTTGATCACAACATCTCACTTTATTCCCGTTATGTTTCAGTGATCCACTTAATAGCATACAATATAGATGTGTGGTAACTCTAAATGAGTGAGAGTTTTGTGTGCAATGTGATATTTCTGAGTGCAACGATTCCTGATTAATTACTTGTTATCTTTGTGTGTGTGTATGAAAGAAAACATTTGTTAGACTAAATGCTTTAGTGGTTGTTTCTGTTTTTCAAATCTAGGGACAAGTCGTATCTCCATCCTTCACCTTACATGAGGTTATAATGGAGTACCTCACCGCACCTAGAGTTTCTTCCCAAATTGATTAGGCTACATCTTGCAAACACAGGAATAATCAAGACCTCCATCTCTCACCCTACATGCACCTATAATGGTGTGTCTTACTTCACCTAGTATTTCTTCCGGGACTGATTGAGATTTCGTTAAAGAATGTGCAGAGTGTTAATTACTGTAGAGTGTTATACAGGAAACAGAGTCAAATTTCATCTTTCCCTTTCATGAGCATGTAAATGAACAAATTCACCACCTGAGAAAGAGATTTAGATTACATTCTTGTTTATGAGTTTTGCTTCTGTTTTTTTGAATTTTATGGAGAGTGTTACTTGAAAAATGTGAAAACAGAGTATTGGTTTTGGAGTGTTTTCTTATGTAGGCTATACTCATCAGGCATAGGAATTTATTTGTTATCGTCACATATATTGCATCAACTCTATTGATTACAAAACCAGATTGGCATATTAAATGATTGCAATATATTTAACATATAATTGCACCAACAGTAAGTGCCCAAGGAAAATTAACTTTTATTTCTCAATATAGGGCTAGAATGTTTGATTTTTACCGCACTGGACTTGATAGAAACCAAGTTAGAGACTTGGGTATTTAAAAACAAGAACTCATGTCTCTTTTTATTGATTCATGAAGTAGACAACAACCACCTGTTAACAAGAAACACATTTTCATTGAATGGTGCATCCACCCACATATTAGTGAACATTGGATATATAGGTGGTACATGGTATTTAATAAACCTACCTGCAATAATAGGGAGGTGCCTTTATATGTTTTGAGAAAAATATGGGAATAATTTTTTATGAGTCACAACGTCAACTACTTTGACATCGATGAATTCCAGGGGGTGGGTTGAGGGTCTGCACAGGACTGAGAGAATTCTAGGAACAATCCCATGTTAGGTCCTTATCCCCCCAGGAAAAGGCATGACCCCCTCACACAACATCCTCTTGTTGCAAAGATATTGTAGCAGGTACAGGTAGTTATATCATCATTGACTCAGAGCCTAGTGCAACATGGTAGATTTGTTGCACTATATTGACAGGAGGTTCTTACTGGTTACATTGATAGAGGGGTCAAAGCTTCACCCCGTACAACAAAGTGTAGTTAGGAGAGGGCACGTGGACATAACAGTCGTCCATGTGAACCTCAAAGATGCTCGAGTTGTGGTGACACTTGATATGAGCCTCTTAAGGATAGTGGACATGAGATATTCATGGAGGAGGTTAGTTTATTAACCATCTCTATGATCTTTATCATTATATATTTATATAGTATTATGTGTATTTATATTGATATTTTATTGTATGTTGTTTTGCAGTTGCTATGCTCGTATAGCAGACCCTCTACAACCATGGATGCATCAATGTTTGTCACCACCACTGATGCAGTATTAGAGGAATCCTGCTCAATCAGTCTACCTCATACACATGTATGTTTCACATTTAATAGATTTACCATAGTGATTTCTTTATTTTATGGCATCCTTAAATTTTTAATGTTCTTGTGTTTCTACAGGTTGTGAGACCAAGCGATGTTGAGCAATGTCCACCTGGGATGGACAAGTCACCTGCATCATAGGTATCATGTGTAGTGTTAAATCTCATTTAAATATCAAATTGTTTGTATTTATGTTGTTGAATTTTACTATTTTGTACTAATAGTTCAATATTATTAATATGTATGCAGGATGCTAATATTTTTGCTAGTTTTATTATTATTCCATTCCTTGGGAACCTTCCCACAACTTTTGGGTTACCTTACTTCATGCCAAGGGTTCTTCCATCACTTGTACAGTCTGTGGGGATCCATCATCGCCCACCCCCAACATATTTTGTATTCCATGCATCCTTAGTGCATGCACCCGCAGTCTACCCATCCACACCACCTCTTCCAATGCATCCATCCACAATGGATGCATTTGTATGCGACCCACCCCCACCACCATTTCCATCTATGTTATACAACGAGGCTACCATAGTAGAGGTTACCTCGAAGCAGGTTATACAACCTAGTGCTCCACCTGTTAGCGACTCTCCATTGAGGCCCAAGATATTCACAGTGAGATAATGTGTTCATGATAAATCTCTATGTGTCATGAATGGAATTGATTTATGCATATTTTTTTAAATTTCATGATTTGATTCTTTTAACTGACATAGGGTGGCATCACTGAGAGATTATGGTAATGGAGGAGGGTAACACCCTCACGATTGTTAGTACCATCTGTGGTGAGTTGTCTTATGTTGAATTAAAAAGTATCATTTTGTAAGTATTTTAATTCATTATGGAAAAAAACCTATAACAATGTGTTTATTTGTGTAGTATCCAGAGCGACGAACCACACCCAGGCCCAAAACCACTCAAGGTGCTTCTTTGAGCGAGAGAAGAAAGTTTGATGTACAATATTCTCTCGAGGGTGGTGAGGGTGGTAGTGGTCAATGAGTGACCAATGACTGCTATTTGGTATCTAGGCCACCATCTGGTTGTTTTTTATGTTAGGGCACTTGCTTCCAATTTTTATATTGGGCACGAGGTACCATTTTGTAAAAAATGTGTGTGTGTGTGTGTGTGTGTCTCATGGCACACTTTTTTATGTATCTCATTGTATCCTCATTTTATCAAATTTTATGTTTATGAATGTATGAATTTATTTAATTTGATTAATTACTTTTTAAAGGGTTAATAAATTCTATGTAAGTAAGAATATTTTGTTTTTTCTAAAGTTATTATAAATACTCGTGTTACACATTAATGAATCTCTTGTGGTGTCAAATAATGTTAAGTGCTAATTCCATACATAATTAATGATTCTCGTTACCTAAATTTGACAAAAGACTAAAAACCCATCCTAGTTAAGACTCCAAGAACCAATAATAACTATCATGTAGGCTAACATAATCACAATAGAAATAAGAGAGTTGAAACCTCACATTACTCTATCAAAAATGAAGCATGGTTCATTATAATGGAAATCACAACATGTTACAATGGTTTCTTAATAAAAAATCAACACATCAAATATGAATGCACAATAAAGCCTCACATCAAATGAAAATATACCTCAAATTCTCCATTAAGCTTGCCAAAATGTTCTACAATGTAGCTGAAGAGGAGAGCTCCTAAATACCCAAATTCTCCACCCTTTACAATGGAGAGAGAGAAATCTTATTTATAGAGTTAGTCTCTTCTCTTATACAATAAAATATTATTATTTGCTAACTAACAACATGACAAGTCAAATAAATATTATAATAATGAATTAGTTAGATCTCTCCTCAATCCATGGTTGACCATGTTACAACATGTGGACATTATCCTCTCCAAAGCAATTCACCCTCATCCAAAAATAGTAATAGTATGCACCAAATAATGCTCATGAAGGGGACACACCGCCAAAAATAGGCATAAAGATAATTCAAATGCCAAGTGTCCACATGGAATGTTCCCTCGAAGAATGTGCATGCATGCATCCACTGCACATGTGTGAACTCCAAGGTAGCCAACTCCATGGATAAATGTGAAAGGTGCCAAGTGGATGGGGCATCCACAACAATGTATGTGATCAATGCCTATCCTTTCCTCGCCTTGCCTTTTCATTCCTTACCTTTTCTTTCCTTACCTTTTCTTTCCTTTCATTTTCTTTCCCTGCTTTCCTAGCATTTCCTTTCCTTTGTCTTTCCTTTCCTTTGCCTTGCCTTGTGTTCCCTTACCTTTCCTTTCCTTCCCATGCCTTGCCTTAACATACCTTTCCTTGAATTTCCATGGCATGCCATGCCTTTCCTTGTCACACCTTCACTTTCCATGTCATGCCATTCCTTCAATTTCCATGTCATGCCATGGCATGGCATTCCTTTCTTTGCCATGACATACCTTTCCATGCCTTGTGTTTCCATGCCATTCCTTGTCATGTGTTTCCTTGTCTTTCTTTTCCATGTCATTCCTTCTTTTGTGTTACCTTTCGTTGTCTTGTATTTCCATGCCATGTCATGACCTGCCTTGCCATGCCATGCCATGCCATGCCTTACATTTCCTTTCCTTTCCATGCTATGCCTTGTTATTCTTTTCCTTTCCTTTCCATTCCATGCCTTACCTTTCCATCCCATTCCTTTTATTTCCTTGACTTACCATGATATGCCTTTCCTTGGCATGCCATGTCATGCCTTGGTCATCTCAACACTATAGTCAGTTGGATATTGCATAGCTCATATCCATGCATATACATTACAAATTTCATATGAGAATCCTTATTTGTATTAATGTTCAATTAAGAAATGTGTGTTTATTTACACGATGCCTTGCAACTATTATACATAAATTTGAACAAGTATCCACATACCAAAGTTTCACATTTCAATTTGCATGTTTAAACAAATCACAAAACTACCATCATCGTAAACATATAATAATACAAATAATATCTCACAACACATAAATAGATCCATATGTATACATATCAAATGTCTATATGATTCTAACTAAGCCCAACAAATACTAAGCTATGAATCACTAAGATTTAAGTAAAAATCAAAGTTCTAACCTTTTGAGGCCAAAATATAGGTTGTTACATTTACAAATCCCTAGAACACAACTATGATCTAAAATAGACTAATATATTCTTGCATGTATTTCCATGTAGCTTTCCATTTTAACCTATACAACAAAAAATATATATCTTTCCATAGCATTATGCAAGTAAAAATTCAAATCAAAATGTGGATTGAAATAAAACAAGAATCACAGAAAAATGAACATTTTTCATCCCAAGAAATAAAAGACATTTTTTCTAGGGACATATGACTTAAATTTATATCACAAATTTCCTTTCCATCCAATGATGTGTTTTTGTCATGCCATACCTTGCCTTTCCATGCCTTGCATTGTCTTGTCTTTATATTCCATGCCATGCCATGCCTTGCCTTGCCTTTCCTTTCCTTGCATTTCCTTTCCATGCCTTGCATTGCATTTCCCTTCCATGCCATGCCATGTCATTCCTTTCCATGCCATTCCATGCCTTGCTTTTCCTTTCCATGCCTTGCCTTTCCATGCCATGCATTTCATTTCCTTGTCTTGCCATATCATGTCATGCCATGCCTTGCCTTTCCTTTTCTTTCCCTGCCATGCCATTCCATGTCATGCCATGCCTTGCCTTGCCTTTCTATGCCATGCCATGCCTTGCCTTAACTTGCCATGTCATTCCATTCCTTTCCTTGTCTTGCCATTCCATGTCATGCCATGCTTTTCCATGCCTTTATTTTCCATTCCATGCCATGTCATTCCATGGAATGCCATGCCATGCCATGCCTTTCCTTTCCTTGTCATGCCTTTCCTTGCCATGCCATGCCATGCCATTCCATACCATGCCTTGCCTTTCATCCATTGAAGTATGATGCTAAGGTCTCTGCCATTCAAGAAACTAGGGACTTGACCAAAATGACAATGGATGAATTACATGGGTCTCTTATAGCATATGAAATGAGAATAGGTACAAAAAGTGACCAGCTAAACAATGAAGTGGCCTTTAAATCCATAAAGAAGACAAAAGACAAGGATAACTACCTTGATGAAGAAATAGAAAATTTTGTAAGAAGGTTCCAGAAGGGAAGTGGAAGATACAAAGGTAAGTCTCCTCTCAAATGCTTTAACGATGGTAGAATAGGACATATTGTTGAAAAATGCTACTATAAAAAGAGAAGTCTCAAAAATAAAAAGAGATTCTACTCCAAGGATGATGACATATCCTCAGATGAGAGTGATGAAGAAGATAATGATGGAGGAGAAGTCCTCTTCATAACCCAAGAAACCCAAGATGATGATCACAAGAATTCTAAAGAGGAAGAAATCATTTGTGAATCAGATTTAGATGAAGAAACCAACCTTGATTCCTTTTAGGGATACAAAGACAATGCAGAGAGTGAACAATAAGATGAGAATATTGAAAAGTTGAAGCATGTTGAAACTGAAAATACCAAGCTTAGAAACACAAACATAATACTAAAAGGTGAATTGAGTAGTTGTGAAGAAGAGAGTTATAAGCTTGAAAAGACCATTAATAGCTTGAAGAAACAATTAGATGATTATGAGAAACTGAAAGAAGAATTGGATCACACAAAAGGGGAGCTACTATTGACAACAGAAAAGTTGAAGAAGTTCAAAAAAATCACTGAAAAATTAGATCAAATCCTTAGCATTCAAAGATCTCCAAACGACAAGATAGGACTAGGATACAATGATAGTTTGAATAAAACAAAACAAGAGGTGTAAATGTGTTGAACTTGCACAAAATAGATCTAGATAAACAATAATACACACATTTGCAGAGAAAATTGGAGAAAGGAGAAGAAGGAGAGAAAGAATGGAAGAATTCTCATTAACCGTTGTGAATAATGAATAATTTACACATGATATACTATGTATAACACAATGAGTTTGACTTGAGGTGAACCAAGTCACCATAGTGGTGGTCTAGAGTGATATGGACACACACCAACAGTTACGAGAGTGAACGACCACCTATTCTAGCCTCTCAGGTAGTTACGGGAGTGAACTGCCACCTATTCTAGTCTCTCAGGCAGTTACGGGAGTGAACTACCACTTAGTTGAGTTAACTAGTCAACTGGTCTTCAGTTAACTGACTAAATAGAGAGTAGTGAGGAGTTAAATCAGGGAATCAAGGCTAATGCGCCACTCTGGTGATGATACCAAGGCAAGGTCGAATTAGCATGGTGATGATCCCAATGTTGCATGGTGATGATCCCAATGCAACATCTAAACTCAACTCAACTAGTCAAACTGAAGTATGAATTGAAAGAGAATATTCTCCAAGTGGAATATTCTCCCCTAAAATATAGGAGACTATATAATGACTAATTATGACTAATAAAAAAATAAAAACCTTAGGAAAAATAAATCCTAGCTGTGTTTGAAGTAACTCCAACACCCCCCTGAACATCACTATGGTGAAAATAAAGATTGGATCCCGACAACGAGGCCATGTTAGGTACCCAAGTACAAAACATACAATGAAAATAAAGTGA
>ML782485.1:490264-503263 GCA_009831015.1 Picea engelmannii | reverse complement strand
TAAAATGAGAGATCCTTGCCTCTTATTTATACTCTCCAAGTAGCTTCCTTAAAAACATCTTCTAGGTCACTTGGCCCACTTTCCTTATTTTAGGGTTAACCCACTTCTAATTTATCCATTAAATTTATTATTGAAATAATTTAATTTGTATTCACTTTGAATTATAATACTCTCATCACTTCACTTTATTATTTACCTTTTAAAATCTCTTAAACCACTTTGACTACTTTGACCTTTTGGGGCTTCTAGATGACATATAAGGGTCCTCCAACTTCATAAGGCCATAAATCTCAAACCGTGAGGAGTTATGTGATGTTATACATACCACCGGAAATGGAATGACAAAAACTATCCATATAGGATAGTTTCCCTAACAAATTAATTGTCCTTCATCTCATTATTCCACAATTAAGCATGGGGTCTCTTACTCCGCAAAGCGTCTTCCCATGAGGGATTTCACCATAAGGGGACCACTTTGGAGTTCATCCATATTTACTTCTTATCAACCATGAAAAAACAATAATGAGTCATATTTACATCAAAAAATCTTGGGTCCATTACCCAAACCTTTGTGCTATGGGGCTTTCTTCAAGGGTTGACATCAATGACAACCAACCTTAATCAACAAGAAAGATGAGAGGTCCAAGGGTAGGAAAATAAGGCAGAAATCATATCCATGATAGTGTCAGTGTGGAACCCATAAACCCATGTGAAACTAATACACCAGAAAGAACACCACTGTTTAGACAACCGAATTTTAGTGGAAGAAAGACAACAGGAAGTGCACCCAATCAAGGAGCAATGATTGGAGGAGCTAGTTTGGGAAGTAGCAGTCAAGTATCTACACCACGCGGAGGTCGTAGTTCATCATCATTCAAAATGGAAAGACATGATCCCACCATCAGGTTACCTGAATTCAAGGGAGAAGCATTAGAGGATCCTTAAAAGAACTTGCTTATATGTGAGAAGATTTGGGAAGAAAAGAAGATCACAGACGAGGATACAAAGCTTGCACAATTATTTATCATGCTAAGAGGCCTCCCACTAGATTATTACATGATCTTAGCTATAAATAGTCCACTAGGAACAACAAGGATGATTGCAGATGTCAAGAAGCTACTGATAAATGAATTTCAAAAGCCTATCTCATAGGATCAATATATGAATGAGATGATTGAAATCAGGAAGAAACTAGGAGAGTCTGTTTGGAAGATTGATCATAGGTTCAAATGATTGAAGGGAAAATTGAAGTATGTCATGACAGATATGCAACATAGATATCTCTTTGTGAATTCACTGATACCACACCTAAAATTCCCTTTGAGGTAACATAAGTTTCAAATGCAGGCAGAGGCTCTATAGGAAGTTGTACAATTCAAAGATAACCAATATCAAAATACATATCCAACAATAGAGGAGCTGAAGGAGGATCTCAAGAACCTCACATTTGAGCTAAACTAGAATAGGGGCAAAGAGAAAAGAGAAGTTGTTTGGTGTGCGACATGCAGGACATAAGGACATCACAAGAATGAGTGCCCAACTTTCGCGTAGTACATGGAAACATGGATACCAAACCCTTTGCCAACAGGAGGACCATGGTGCGAGATATGTAAAACACATGGACATGATCCATATCATTTTCCAATGATGCATAAGTATCATATAGTACCCAAGAGTTCATATTGCAACTTTTGCAAGTTAATAGGTCAAGATGACAAAGAAAATAGGATAATGGACTTGATGCAGGAGAGAACGTCAGATACGTATAGGGTGTAGAAAGAAATGATGACAGGGAAAGTTGCACCTCAGTTTAACCAGGTACTACCTCCATACAAAACTGTGCATCAGTAGTATAACATTGCGTAGCCTCAGTATAATAACGCACAACCACAGTATAGCCCCGTGTAGTATAATCGGGTGCCTCAGTACAATGCACCACGAGAAGATCGAGGTGTATATAGAGGTGGAGGATGAGGTAGAGGAGGATTTATAAGAGGCAGACGTCCAGTAGTGTGCCACAACTACCAACAATCAGGACACTATGCAAGGGAATGTCCACTTCGACCTGATACATGTATATATTGTCATGTAGCAGACCATGATACAAAGGACCGTCCAACATTATTGGGGAAGATTCAAGAAAAGATAAATTAGAACAATCAAAATGTTCAGTGAATTTCTTCATAGGCAAGAGATGATGGAAGAAATATCAACATAGTCACATGAGGAGGAGCTAAGATAGGAGCTGACACAGTAAGACAGGAATCAGCGCAACACCATTGGGTAAAGAGGAATATTGAACCACAAAAATATTTCGATGTGGGGAAATAAAAAGAAATATTCAAGGAGGCAAGACATGAGTTCCTCAAGCAAGATGTTGCATATACATCAACCACGCAACATAATCAGAACATACTAATGTACGATATGTCCTTATCAATGGACCACACCAGTAAAGTACCACCTATAGTGCAATTACCATAAGGAAGTTTCTACAATCATGTGTTAAACTAATAAATGACCAATAATCTGTTAAAATTTTTCAAAATATGTTAGAAAAATGTAACACAGAGGTAGAGGGAAAACTAGAATAGAAAACAGTCAATCACCTCCATACGAGAAGGAGGACAAGTGGGTAATTCAAACTGAATGCTAACATTGGAGATTTCAATATGGGGGACATCATATTAGATTAAGGTAATTGTGTTACCCAAGAATACATGGCAATGTATGGGAGAGCTCTCAGCAGGCTATTCACCTTTCCAATTGAAACTAGAAAACAAACACAAATTTATACCAATCGGAAGGCTTAAGGGTGTGATAGTAGATCTGGATGGAGTGCACACTAAGGCAGACTTTGAAGTGATAGAAATAGTGGATGGCACAACACCTTATCCAACATTGCTTGGGTTGGATTGGGAATTTGATAACCATGAAATAATAAATTTGAATACAAGGATTATGGCATTTGAATCAAGAGAATACACAGTCATTACACCATTAGACCCATCAGAAGAATAAAGGTTTGTAGATCCCACTTGCTTAGATCTAAAGGAAATCAACCAGTTATACAGAACCACAGCGCATGAAGAAGATTATGTCAACCCAAATGTAGATGGAATACTCAGTTGGAGGAGAATCACATCATGTGATTTTGACTCAGATATAGGCTTGGATAATTGGAAACAAAGATTACTTGAATTCTCTACACGAAGGTGCACAAGAATAGACCGCGCAATGAGATGGGTAGGTGTAGAGATAAGAGAACCTCCTCATTTTCATGGGGTGAATGACTTAGAAGAATTACTAACAAGATATGAAGATGAAGTGTTAGATAATTAGAGGCTCTTATCCATATACATTGCACTTAAGGAAACACCTGCAAGATGGTGGGGTGCACAAAAATAAACAGTTAAGGACTGGTACCAATGTAAACAACTACTGCACATTAGATTTAGCGCAGAGCATGGAAGCAATGAAATGAAAAGATATGATGGAAATGGGACACTAGAAGAACATTTGGAGAGATGCAAAACATTATGGATAATGACACCACCAGAGGAATGGCCTCATTACTTCATTCATACCTTAGACGAAATTCCAGAAAACTAGTATGTAGACTAGGAACTGCGTAGAGGCACCATAGAATGGACAACATTACAGAAAAAATTTAGAGTCACTTTCTCATTTGAAAATGAGAACCCACACATTGATTCAACACAAACAAATCAGAGGGGTGATATTTATTGATGAACTAGAGGTTGAACTTATGACAGAGTATTAACAACAGAATAGACAGACAGTTAAGGAACTATTGTCATGTTATCATGTGGAAGAAGAAGCACCAGAGGAAGATGATCCGAGCAATATTCAGATTACAGAAATTAAAGGTGAAAGAGAGGTGGAAGGTCCAACTTTGGAATGATAAGTTTTTTTTGCGTCGATCAAGGTGAAGAAATTCAACATTGGGACAACTGAGAATCCAAAAATGGCCAGCATTGGAGACTATTGGGATGAACAAACAGTGGAACGAATAACATAGTTACTTCACGAGTACAGTGACCTATTCCCAACAATGTTTACAAAGATGAAAGGAATAGCAGGAGATCTAGGAGAGATGAAGATACCTCTCAAACCTAAGGCTAGATCTGTCAGACAGAGACCATATAGAATGAATCCAATATATAAGCATAAATTGATAGAATGTTAGAATCTAGAATCATAGAACCAGTGGAGGAATTTGAATGGATAATCCCTATGGTAGTGAAAGAAATGAAACAAGGGGGGATAAGGATTTTTTTAGACCCGACGAAATTGAATGATGCTTTCCTACATGACCCTTTTCCCACTCGTTTCATAGATGAGATATTAGAGAATGTGGGAGGCCATGAGGCCTACTCATTTACAGATGGATTCTCAGGTTACCTTCATATCAATATATCCCCATAAGACAGGTACAATACCACTTTTTCCACATAATGGGGATCCTATCAGTACACAGTCATGTCGTTTGGGCTGAAGAATGCACCAGCTATATCTTCAAGGGTAGTAATAGATGATTTTAAGGAGTTCATACATCAATTTTTAAAAGTGTATCTATATTATTGGACTGTATATAGTCTATTAAAATACCATGTGGAAGTGTTAAGGCTGATGTTGGAAAGATGAAGGCAGTGTCAGATATCATTGAATATCAAGCAGTGCATTTTTGGGACACCTTTTGGAATATTGTTGGGACATATAGTTTGTAAACAAGGGTTATTGGTGGATCATGCTAAGATTGTAGTCATTATTAATTTACCACCACCAAGTCAGTGTGCCAATTGAAATCAACATTAGGACACACAGGCTAATACAAAAAAATTATAAAAGGCCATGCGCAGATCACCCCGCCCATGGAGAAACTATTAAACAAAGATACTAAATTTCAATGGAATGAGAATTGTCAGCAAGGTTTGGACACTCTAAAAGAAAAAATGGTCATGAAACCTATTCTAGTATTCCCAGATTGGTGAAAGACATTCCATGTGCATGTAGATTCATCATCTATAGCACTTGGAAAAATTCTGGCCCAACAAGGAGCAGGGGACTTGGATCATCTTATAATATTTTCTAGTAGAAAACTGTCAAAATCAAAGAAAAACTACAATACTATGGAAACATAAGGTCTATCTATGGTCTGTACAGTTCAGAAGTTCATACATTACTTATTGGGAAAACACTTTAAGATGTTCACAAATCATTCAACCCTCAAATACCTAGTCAACAAGCTAGTGTTGGGGGGGATGATCTGTAGATGGCTACTGTTATTTCAGGAATTTGATTTTGAAGTGATATTCAAACCAAGGAAGATGATTGCAGGACCAGATCACTTGTCAAGGGTAACCAATGGAGAAGAACCTACCAAATTGGAGGAAAACTTCCCTGATGTGAAGTTATTTTTAGTCCAAGTAGCTAATGAATATTTTTCTAACATCATTGAATACTTGAGTACAGGGACTATGCCACAAGATTTCAACACTGCGCAAAAGAAAAATCTGATAGTCAAAGCTGCAAACTATCAACTTATTACATAAAACTTATACAAGATGGGCTCCCACAAAATTTTGAGAAGATGCGTAGTAGAAAAAGAAAGGCCTAGGATTTTGGCAGAAGCTCATGAGGGAACAACTAGAGGACATTATGTAGGAAAGGATACCGCGCAGAAGGTATTGCACACAAGAATATGGTGGCCAACAATTCACAGAGATGATAAGGACTATTTCCATATATGTGATGTTTGTCATAAGGTTGGTAAACGTAATAGAAGGGATGAGATGCCCCTAAGACCACATGTAACTTTGCGGGTATTTGAAAAATTTTGTGGGACCAATTAACCCACCAAAAAAAATGTTGAGAGAAAGGTATATCATTACTATGATAAAATACTTAACAAGATGGGCATAAGCAAGACTAGTAAAAGATTGTAACGCAGAGACAACAACACATTTCCTATTTGAGAAAGTGATCACTAGATTTGGTTTTCCAAGGATTTTTATGACTGACCAAGGTACTCACTTTATCAACAACACTATCAAGGCTATGACTAAGGAGTTTGAATTTTATCATCATAATATTACACCATACCATCCTCAAGGAAATGGAACAGTAGAATCCTTCAATAAGATCTTAGAGAATGCTCTGACAAAGATCTGCAATGTCAACAGGGATGATTATGATTTGAATATACCAATAGTACTATGGGAATATGAGACTACATGTAAAAATCTGACAGGACAGACACCATTCACATTGGTGTATGGGAAGGAAGCAGTAGTACCATTAGATATTCTGGTACCCAGTCTTCTCATAGTAGCAATCACCAACATGACAGAAAGAGCCGTAGTGACAGAAAGGTTGAATCAACTAATGTATATGGAGGAGGAGAGGATTCTAGCACAATTTCATTGGGAAGTACATAAAGAAAGAGACAAATCTTGGAATGATAGACATATCAAGAGGAAGAATTTCAAGGAAGGAGACTTAGTCTTGCTCTATGATAGTAAATTTTTGCAACATCCTAGTAAATTCAGTATGAATTGGCTAGGGACCTATGAAGTAAAGATTGTCACAGATGGGGGATCTGTACAACTAAAGGATGTTGTAGGAGCAGAGCTGAAAGGAATGATCAATGGGAGTCGACTGAAATTGTATAGGGACAGTCGACCAACTAGCACTTAAAAGTTACAACATAGTAAGAAAACATGTACATATCGTATATAGTAGATGTTAGAAGAAAAAGACAAAAATCCAAAAAAAGAAGAAATGTAACAAAGATACAAAAATATAGGATCAGATTAGAAGTTATGATGTGATAGAAGTATTAACAGTAATGGTGAGCCGCATAAAAACTAGTGTTGAAGACATTGCGCGCTGAAAAAAATTGACAGAGATGAAAAGTGGAACGCGCAGGAAAAAGTGAAAAAGTGACAATTGTTAGTGCGACACATATGTCATTTCGTAGTCCCACTATAAATTCGAAAAAGGAGGGAAATGCAGTCATTTACATTTTTTCACTAAGGAGAAGGACGAAGAGAGAGAGTTGAGCATGAATGAGTGCGAAGTGATAAAACCAACTAGATATTTGTGGTCTGTAGTTTGAATTCATCAAAATGTCACCACTGAGAGTCGGAGCACCGAGAAGAACTAGGTGGAGCATGAGAAGTAGTGCTCGGGTAACATGGACACAAGAGATTCCCAGAGTCATGGATATGGACAATATTCACACACCAAAGTATGAATCGACTACCCCACATATCGAGGAGGAAAAAAAACCCAGAACAAGCAGCTGGGCAACTGAAGGAGGATGCAAAAAGGACAGAATCTGACGCATATAGGGGAAAAGGGATGTAGCAGGAAGAACAAGCCACGAATTTGAGTCAGCAGGGTCCAGAACAGGGCCTAGAACCAAAAATAGATCGTGAAATAGAACATGAGGCCATACCAACAGTTGGGGTATCATCCCCACAAGGGAAGAAAAAGGCACGATCAGAGAGCAGTGCACAAGGCAGAGAACACGAACATGAAAAATTGTCCATAGTGATGCCTAAGATTCTCGAAGGGGTGAAGGTCGATGATTCAATGGAAAGAGGAGTAGATACCAACAGATACTCTGGCCATGATGTGGATAACGAAGTAAAATTCCCATACTTGGCACCATAGAATTATTTGGAGAGTAGGGGAGAGGGATCATTAGGTGTGCCATTGTTGGAGCCTGTGCAGTGGATCCTGGGGCTCTACAACACATGGATAATGAATTTACTGGATATACCGCACGTTGGGCATGGTAAACACATCAATGGATGTGTCAAGAAACTCTTATCAAGGGTGCATGGAGGGATTTTATCGATGGATAGGCCATTGCCTATCAATGTTGATTTGATTGCAACAATCACAGGGCTACCCATGGATGGGGAGAAGCCAGAGTAGTATTTAGAAGACAAAACAAAGAAAAAATCCATTTATGATGAAATCAAAGAAAAGTATGGTGCAAAGAGAGGTAATAGGGGAATCAGGATCAGTGACATAAACGATCCTCCGATGTGATTTGCAGCCATACTGTTAGGTTGCAAGATAATGTACAAGTGTAGAAAGGAGGAGGTACCCACAAACGTAGTAGAAGCTACAACGCATTGTGTGAAGGGGAGCTCAATGAGTTGGTCCCCTTATCTATTGAACTCCTTAGAGGATTGCAAGGACACACAATATTGGGGCTCTGAGTTCCACTGCTCGTGGTTGCTCATCCTCATTGCATTGGTGGGATGGAAAGAACCCACATACAACATGTTCCTGCAGAGAACATGAAAGTGTGGCGCAACGCACTACACATCTCTTCGAAGAAAAACAAATCCCAAGCAAAATAAAATCAACATCGACGTATTCACTATGTACTTAATGAAGATCTAGAATAGGTTGGCAGACACATGGAGAATTTCCCCAGAAACTGTCCAGGAGTTTGGACAAATAGCGAATTTCCAAGCATCGTTCCTTTCTATGTGGCTACTTGAAAAGAGGGATCCAACCAAAGAGTGGCTACAATTGAATTATTACGTGATGACACATGATATCCAGATGGAGGTCCAAGAGTGGCATGAAGAGTGGAAAACGTCAATGATCCCAAAGACAGTGCCAGAAGGAAAAAATAGGAAACATGACATAACAATCCATGTGCAGCAAATAGAAAGAAATGGCATGAGCAAAAAGAAGAAGATGACACAAGGTCAAGAGGGGGGAAGTAGTCCCATACGAAAGAAAAGAAGGAAAAAAAAAATCACAACGTGGTTCTACACAAGGGCCACCGCGCACACCGTAGGCACCAAGAGGAACAACAAAACATGTGCACGCAGAATAAGTACAAACATAGGTACAAGAGATATCTATGGAGGAAGAAATGGTGCAAGAGACATGCATGGATATAGATATTCCTAAGGCATATGAATCATCAGAGGACGAAATAAAGAGAATGGGGGAGCAAGCAAGTGGCTCCAAGAAGAAGGAGAAAGCCCACAGAAAACAATGGAAACATCATAGAAAACATATGATGTGGATATGATAGCTGTCAGGCTGCTAAATTGAAGCTTTTAAGTGACCTGAAACACTAAATTGTCAAACCAGGGTTGGTAAACTTCTAGCTGATACACAGTATGTGCAGGCAAGCGTCTAGTCTCTATCTGAATGCTATCCTAAGAAGAAAACACACACTTATTCTGAGAACTTGAATCTTAATAACTACCTTGAAGCTGAGCATCTCCTATGCAAGTCATTAACAACAAAACAGTCTCGTGTTTGAGTGCTGGTGCTGCTATTTCTATTCAAAAGTGTGGTGCCACAGAATTATTCTACCTCTATGTCCAATCATCTACCATCAGGATTTCCATTTAAGTCATGACACAAAGAGTATTGTCGAAAACGCATTCATTCTGAGCATCAAAAACAATTCTAATTCTGTCTACAGGGAAACAGAGTATTATGCTACTAACTGGTACCAGGAGCTCCTTTTTGTTCTAACTGCAATCTAACTATTCTACGCAGGCAAGGTAACTAATGTCTAACAACGCAGAATGCATGCTAACTCTGAGTTCTATTCAAATTGAAAATGAAAAGCTAAACAATACCACGCTTGTACTCTTAAACCCTACAGGCATCAACCATGTGTTTTATATTCACCAACGCAAAAGATAACAGTATATGGGAAATGATTCTGTTGGAGAATGACTACACACAATTCTGAAACGACTAAATCTTTGACACACTGTGAGCTACAGATATACCGTTTATATAAACAAAGGCTACCACACTGAAAACAACGAAATCTATGAACGCACAAAACTAATATCTATTGCAAACTAAGGCAGCGACTTGCACCGGTTTGGCGGGCCCAACCAAACGGCACAAACGCTGTGGGTAACGACCAGAGCTGACTAGATCATTCTATGCAAATATAGTGTAACTTCACGCCTCATTAACTCATCAAAATAATACTCAGATCATATGACATTCAAGTAATAGAACGTAACAACAGTCTGTATTCAAAACATAGGTTCACGGTATCACATAATCCAGTAACAATAACGATAGCAATAGCAACAGTAGTAACCCGTTCTCAGGAGTGATCCCGGGTTTTTATAGAAGTCTTATTGTTCATAACACTCGAAAACAAAGATGCATAAAACAAACGGATCCCTGATCCGAGAATAGTTGTGTAATCAAGTTAAAAACGTATTTCACATCTTCGTGACACGTAGTGTCACGAAGTGTGAATGATGAAGAATAATCGATCCAGGTTTATCATTGTGTTCTCGAGCGCTCTGTGGCGATGACTCCAGCTGGCCTGTGAATCTTTCTATCTCTCATTCGAACCATAACGCATACCATAATGCACAGACCTCGAATGGCTCCATTGGTACTTCCACGGGTGCGAGTTGGTACCTGGTACCGGCATCCTGTTCCAAGAATAGCAGTGGTACCTAACCCAAGCGATATTAGTCCCATTATCAATTTAAAGCATTAAAGTTCATAAAAATAGCTTGAAATTCAAAGATACCTTAGGTGACCCCTTTGAATGGTAAGGAGATGTTGATTATGTGAAAATGAGGTCAAAAGGGTGGTACTGGCATATAAATGGAGGTCTGTGGTATATAATATAGGCAAAGAGCATGGTCAAAGCCGGGGACCAACATACCCCCACACTGAAGTTCTTGCCTGTCCTCAGGAAACAAAAATCAAAAACTGGTAGCCATCAAAGGGTTGCAGCAGCTGCAACCAACATCTGTAGCCTCTCCTGCTTCTTCAGATTCCTGATTTCTTTCTGAAGGACCCTGTTGATTATAACATGCTTCTTAGCAATCCTCTGAAGTTGCCTGTTCCTTTTGACAATACCCTTATTCCTCTGCTTTAACCTTTCAATTTTTGACAAGAGGTGATTTACCCTGAGCTTCAGGAGTTCGTTTTCGGTTTTAACATGTCTGTCCAATACACGGTACTCATGCAATTTTTCCTTCAATCTGTTGTTCCTTCCCTCTAGCTTCGCCACCATGGGCTTCAAGGACCGACTGGAGGAGAGCTCGCAGTGGGTTTCAAATGTTTGCTCTTGTTCGGGCTGTGCTGGAGGGCTAGACGCATGGGTAAACTCTTCGGGGCTTTGAGCAGGAGTATGAAATCTATCAGAATCATGATCAGGAGTGAATTTAGGAGTGAGTGCATTTGGGCTATGTTCATAAGTATCAGCTGGGTCAAAATTACGGTCTGGGCTGAGTTCATAGCTGTCAATTGGACCTGGATGAGCTGGGCTGAGTGTAGAAGTGTCAATTGGATGGGGTTCAGGGATGAGCTCTCTTGGTGTCTGAACGGGGGTACCGGTTGGTACTTGGACGAATTCATTTTGCACAACTTTCTTGGGTGTAGTGGCCTGCCGATTGGTTCTACGATTTTTTCGAATGAGCTGGGACAACGTCCAGGTCATCTCAGATGGCTCCGGGGCCTCCTCGTGACCATCTATACTTTCCAGTCTTTCTTGAGTGGGGTAACTAGGTACCAAGTTGTCCATCCCCGAAAGTAAGCTTTTGCATTTTCTTTTGGGGTTCCTCCTAGGCTTATCAATTGACTCAACTAGCTCCTCCACATCAATTATGTTATCGGCGGCTGGGGGAGAACTCGGGACTGCAATGTTCACCTCCGTAGGTGTGGTGGCCTTCCCAACTTCAGCATTGGTTTCTACCCCATCATCGATTGGAATTTCAGGCTCAGGGTTCCTAGTAGAGTCTTCAGTCAGGGTTTTGACTTTCTTTATCTTGGGGTTCGTCTTTTTATGTGGGGAAACAGGCTTCACCTTCTTAGCTTTTGACTGGGCCCGGGCGAGGGTTTTTACGGTGAAGAGGTCCCAAGTCTCTTTCTTTTTTGACAGTGCAAATGTAATCAATATCTTAACTAAGCCGAAGTGAAATAAACTCCCCCTAAACTCACTAACCCTTTGGACCTGTTCGGCCATCCTTTTCAAACTTTTTAACAAGAAAAATGGTATGTTCAGCGGAGTACCTGTGAAGTGTAACAACAGTCAGGCGTGGCAGGGGAATATAATGGTATACCGACCCTCGCACGTTAAATAACGCTGGAGGATGATCAACACTTGCGCCCACTGTGGCTCCAGCCAAGTCCGCGACGTTCCCTCGGACCATTTTGTGTTCCGGTACTGAGGTTTTAACAATTGCGCACAGAGCTCCTTATCCATCGGTTGTCCGTTCGTCCACCTCTGGCCTGTGGTGGGTAACTGAATTGCCTCTGCAATAAACTCCTCTGTGACCCCAAACTCAAATTCGCCCACCTTGGAGGTCTCACCATCGAAATGCAGCGCAAACTGGAGTGTGATGGCATCGTTATACCCATTGAACTTTTTTAGAAATGGATCCCACCCGACTTGCTTTAAAATTTCTCTCGTTGCCCTATATTCCGGGAGGGCTTCCAGGTCAGCGTAGGTTTTTGGTTCGTGGCGGTTGGCGACCATAGCTCTTCTTGGCATAACAGGGAGAGTCGATCGGTAGCAGCGGAGGTTGGTTGAGGGCGACGAGAGCGATGAAAGGGGAGAATGCGATAGGGAATGTGGTGAAAGGAACGGTCGGGGCGAAATTGATATGAAAAGATTTGAATTGTTGTGGAATTAGATAGGGTGTCGGATTATGATGGAGGTCGTACGAGGGTGTAGAGTCATTATACCCGAGTCAAATCGAAATAAGTCCCGGTAATGGTGGATGGTCATGACACGAGATGGCATGGTAGATTAGTTCATTTAGGTACATTCGTGGAAATAATGAAACGCTATGGCGTGATTAAGGTACCTTTAGTTCAAACATTAATATGCAGATTAATACAATAAATCGATACGAACTTAAACGCACCTAAGTTACATTACCTTTACCCATTGTTATGCAAAGTTTGCTGTGAAATTATCGTTTGAGGCTAAGTCTG
>ML782485.1:467951-484180 GCA_009831015.1 Picea engelmannii | reverse complement strand
AAAAGAAACTAAGATTGAGTTTCAGAGTACCTGTGATAACTGATATGTCGGTTTTCACCCTTTTTGTTTCCACAGCTGCTCTTACTATCAACCTGCTAACACACCAAACCAAGCTAAGTGCATTCTAAAACTAATCAAAACAATTATCTTCTTACCTTTTAAACAGCTCCCCGGCAATGGCGCCAAAAATGTCAGGCTGCTAAATTGAAGCTTTTAAGTGACCTGAAACACTAAATTGTCAAACCGGGGTTGGTAAACTTCGAGCTGATACACAGTATGTGCAGGCAAGCGTCTAGTCTCTATCTGAATGCTATCCTAAGAAGAAAACACACACTTATTCTGAGAACTTGAATCTTAATAACTACCCTGAAGCTGAGCATCTCCTATGCAAGTCATTAACAACAAAACAGTCTCATGTTTGAGTGATGGTGATGCTATTTCTATTCAAACGTGTGGTGCCACAGAATTATTCTACCTCTATGTCCAATCATCTACCATCAGGATTTCCGTTTAAGTCATGACACAAAGAGTATTGTCGAAAACGCATTCATTCTGAGCATAAAAAACAATTCTAATTCTGTCTACAGGGAAACAGAGTATTATGCTACTAACTGGTACCAGGAGCTCCTTTTTGTTCTAACTGCAATCTAACTATTCTACGCAGGCAAGGTAACTAATGTCTAACAACGCAGAATGCATGCTAACTCTGAGTTCTATTCAAATTGAAAATGAAAAGCTAAACAATACCACGCTTGTACGCTTAAACCCTACAGGCATCAACCATGTGTTTTATATTCACCAACGCAAAAGATAACAGTATATGGGAAATGATTCTGTTGGAGAACGACTACACACAATTCTGAAACGACTAAATCTTTGACACACTGTGAGCTACAGATATACCATTTATATAAACAAAGGCTACCACACTGAAAACAACGAAATCTATGAACGCACAAAACTAATATCTATTGCAAACTAAGGCAGCAACTTGCACCGGTTTGGTGGGCCCAACCAAACGGCACAAACGCTATGGGTAACGACCAGAGCCGACTAGATCATTCTATGAAAATATAGTGTAACTTCACGCCTCATTAAATCATCAAAATAATACTCAGATCATATGAAAGTCAAGTAATAGAACGTAACAACAGTCTGTATTCAAAACATAGGTTCACGGTATCACATAATCCAACAACAATAATGATAGCAATAGCAACAGTAGTAACCCGTTCTCAGGAGTGATCCCGGGTTTTTATAGAAGTCTTATTGTTCATAACAGTCGAAAACAAAGATGCATAAAACAAATGGATCCCTGATCCGAGAATAGTTGTGTAATCAAGTTGAAAACGTATTTCACATCTTCGTGACACGTAGTGTCACGAAGTGTGAATGATGAAGAATAATTGATCCAGGTTTATCATTGTGTTCTCAAGCGCTCTATGGCGATGACTCCAGCTGGCCTGTGAATCTTTCTATCTCTCATTCGAACCATAACGCATACCATAATGCACAGACCTCGAACGGCTCCATTGGTACTTCCACGGGTGCGAGTTGGTACCTGGTACCGGCATCCTGTTCCAAGAATAGCAGTGGTACCTAACCCAAGCGATATTAGTCCCATTATCAATTTAAAGCATTAAAGTGCATAAAAATAGCTTGAAATTCAAAGATACCTTAGGTGACCCCTTTGAATGGTAAGGAGATGTTGATTATGTCAAAATGAGGTCAAAAGGGTGGTACTGGCATATAAATGGAGGTCTGTGGTATATAATATAGGCAAAGAGCATGGTCAAAACCGGGGACCAACAATAGCCATGAAAGTGGAATATCGACTATCAAAGGTGTGGGAAAATGTCAATAATCACAGGGCTTCGATTTTGGACCAAGTACAGGAGGTAAAAACTGTGTTGGATCAATTGAAGATACAGACAGAACAATGACAAAAGGACACACCATTAAAGGCTAGGAAAGGAGTCCCTGTTCAATAAATAGTGGAGATCATAGTGCAGGGGAGCACCAACTTTATATTAACACCTGATATGTTATTTATTGATGAGGAGACAACGTAGAATCCCTTAAAAGACATTGATACATTAGACTTGGATTTTCCCAAGATTCCAACAAAGGAACTATATAAGTTACATATCAACGTCGCACATGTGATTCATTCCAGAGAAAGGTCTAATGCAATGAATTTACAAATAACACAAGAGGAGAATACTATACTGAAGGAAGTCATCATCCAATAAGGGCAGGAGAAAAGGATGGCGCAACAAAAAGTGGACGAGATGGAGAACCAGATACATGTAGTATTTCAAGCCATCTAAGACAGTACAGAATCAAAGGGAGCATATTTGGAAGAGAAGATGAGAAATATAGTGCATAATTTACAACAATACAAAGACTAGATCAAGGAACTAGAGGAGCGCGCAATACCAACTACTCCTCCAGATGTCAGAGTGTAAAGAGAGTAGGACGCGACAACATCTGTAGATAACATCATGCAAAATATACATAGAATGGCAAAGATGTTGGAAAAGATAACCTAGCTATGGAAACAAATACTAGAGGATGGGAGCCTACAAGAGTTGTAGGGGTAGAAAGATAAATTGTACGCAACAATGGAAGATGTCAAGCAATGGTCGAGGACAATGTCACTGCCAGAGAAGATCAATACTGTCGCATAAATGAAGAACCTATAGGAAAAGGAAAAGGAAATGCAGGTGTAGAAGATGGCAAGATAGGCTCATTTGGAGCCATTACAGGAGAAGGAAGAGCAGTTGGTTGTGGATATCAACACATTGAAAGTGCACATCGAATAGATAGGCTTGGAAGGGGGATAGATATTACGACCACTAGTCACCACGTAGGTGGTAGAGGCCATGACAAATAAGAGCAACCAAGCTCAAGAGAAATGCCAATGGACAACAGAGACGTATGACACACTATCACAAGAAGTGAAAGATGTTGGAGTTAGTGAGTGACTCGGGATGATTCACGATATCAATGTTGGGGGCCTATTGGTGCATACCAATTTTGGGATAAATCGAAGAAGTTTTGAAGGAAATAAAGAAGCTCTGGAAAACAGGGGCGCACACCAGAAAAAGAGGAAAAACAACACCTGCGAGGAAATCATGCAAGGTGTGCATGCAGGGACACCTAACCACATTGGGGTTATGGTTTTTGTAGGAGATTGTAATGGCTTATAAGATGAAAATCAATATAAATAAGTACCTAGGAGGTCTAGGTCAAGGTTGGTCTTTTTGGGAGGTGCTAAGTTTTGTAATGCTCAAGGAAGGAAACTACTGTAAGATCTGAGGCCTTTTTGTAAGCTGTTGAGTTGTAGGAGAGTCAAGAAACTAGATCTCGATGGTTAGATCATAGGTTTAGGAGCCTGGTGCAATCTAGTCAGCCTCACAGGGATTCTGGAACCTATTTTGTGCTTGTATGATCAGAATTTGTAGTGCGCACAACACCATATATTACAAAACCATAATAAAAGAGCGTAAGAGACAGATCTTTGTGGATGTAGCCCAAGAGGGGGTGTTGTGTGATGTGATTGATTGCATGTTTCCCTTTTGTAAGTAGTTAGACTATGAATGGATGAATGGATAATTATGTGAGATCTATTATATGTTGAATCTGTTAGAATGGATGCATAAACTTAACAGGTGAATGAATAATAAGAAGAATAGATAGAACAACTATCTCAAGGATAAGAAAATGAATTTCAATCCCATATCCCCACTGTTTCCTAGACTGCAAGCATCTGATCATTGCAGTCACCCATAGAACTATCTCGGGTGAGACTGTGCAGTACATCCTATGTGTTGTGTTTCCCTTTGGTTTACCAGGAGGGATGATATTTTTAGAGGTATTTGTTGGGAGAATTTTCAATATGAACCTAGGTCATCCTAAGAAGTGGCTATAGAAGGAGTAACAACCAACACCATCTTCACAGTTTTTTTATTCATAAAATTTCAGGGTTGTTTTGAGGCCCTAAACAACGTTTTTTGGGCTTGGCACAGTCACACTGTAGGATTTAGCTCGAGTGTGGTGGAAAAATGTGTATTCCTCATATATACCTTTCCATCAAGATATTGTGCACCCCAAATGAAGATTGTATGCAAATGTTACACCCTTGGGAAGTTGACATATCAACTACCCCCATTGGGGCTTGCAAACCTTTTGGTGTTTCATCTTCTGGGGTTGGGGTTTTGGATTTTCTTTATGTTAAAAGGGTATTTGGAGCCTCATTGTAAACATCATATTCTTGCGAATGAGTGTAGACATCACATATCTTCTCAAAGATAATCTACCACCATTCTAGCGAGCTCATTCACTTTGTATTTTTACAGTTTCTGTACATTTATGTCATTAATAAAAATTGTGCATTATTGTATCTTTGTGTTTCTTTTACTATTTTATTGTATTTTCTTATTATATTTCCTCCTTCATTTCATTCTCAAAATAATCTGGATCACATAACCTTCATTTTTCCAGTGTTAACAATCATACCCTTACCAGAGAATTTGTTTTTGAGAATTTTTAGTTGCTTGTCAAGATCATAGAGACTTCTCGCCATATGAACAATATCATCAGTGTAAAGAAGGAAGACTATTATACCAACTACAGTTAGACCAACACAAACTACTTCTTCAAAACAACCCTTTAACTTGTCAACGCATATGCCAAAAAGGGTAGGGGATAGGGGACAACCTTGCTTAAATCCTATATCACAATTAATTTCTTCCAACTATCCCTTAGTGTTCCTAAACTTGAAAATACAATTCTCATACAAACTTTTCACAAGAACTCTCAACTCAAAAGCAACGTTTAGATATTCTAATCTATTCCAAAGGTTATGTTATAAAAACAAGATCGTGGAGCAATAAAATAAGACAAATGCAAAAATAAAACACAAAATATAAAAAATACAATAGAGACATAGATATACATGGTTTACCCAGTGTGGGCTACATCCACCAGAGAAATTTCTAGGTCATTTTTTATTATCCAACAAAATGAAGGGATACAACCTACAACACACCCACTATAAATTCCTCTTTTTTCTCTCACAATCTCCTCTCTAAGAAGACAATAATCACACACATACATAGCTGCAATACAATTCCCTCATAAAATAGGGTTTCCTTCTAGGGAAAAAATCCCTAAAAAATTACTTCTACGGTCAGATATGGGACCTTATAGTCAACAATCTAGATTGACTACGAAATTACAATATTTTACAAGGCATTTTTTCCCAATATTTCGCTTCAGGAGTGTTGCCCCCAAATCCCATGCCAGGGGGGGGGGGGGGGGGATACAAAAATTATCTCCCACCCCCCCCCTTGGACCCCCCTGGCAACAGTTGTTGGGCGGAAAGTTGCCCCACACCCCCCGATTAGGGAATAGGGTCCAATCACGACTGAAACAAACCTATGAATCAAGAAGATAATCCGGCTCCACAACCAACAATCTCCCACTTGGATACTGATAAAAAAAAATCCATTTTTTCTATCACTATTGGACTACACTCCACCTTGGAAATGACAAATTTATCATATTCAGCTTCATTCTTGAAGGCCAAATGAAACTGAGCAGGAACTCAATTTCTCCATAGTCACTCCCTTTGTTAACATGTCTGCGGGATGTTGGCTAGTATGTATCTTTTCCAACTTCAAATGTCCATTTTCCAAGACAAATCGTATGAAATGGTACATGAGATGTATACTCTTAGTCTTTGAATGGAAGGCTAAGTTATTTTCAAGATGAATCACACTCTCATTGTCACAGTACAACCTGTTATTCTCTTGCTTCTTTCCCAATTCCTCCATAAACCTCTATAACCAAATCATTTCTTTACTAGCCTCTGTAGCTGCAACATACTCTACTTCTGTTGTTGAAAGTGCAATAACCTTTTGTATTTTTGAAATCCAAGTTACTGTTGTTCCACCTACACTAAAAACATACCCTATGGTTCTCCTCCTGCTATCTTTATCACCTTCCATATATTAATCAACATATCCCTATAGAACAGTGTATGAATATCCAAAACATAATACATGAGTAGAAGTACCTTTCAAATACTTGAGAATCCAGTTTAATTCCTCCCAATGTTCTTTACATGGATTATTCATATACCTAATCACAAATCCCACTGCATGTGCAATATTTGGTCTTGTGCAAACTATCGCATGCATCAAGCTACCAAATATTGATGAATAAGAGATCCTAGACATGTATTCTATCTCCTCATGTGTCTTGGGACACATTTCCTTACTTAATTTGAAATGGTTGGACAAAGGTGTACTAACTGGTTTTTCATTCTGCATTCTAAACCTCTCCAACACCTTCTCTATATACTCACCCTGAGACAATGTCAATTTGCGATTTTTCCTATCTCTTGTTATTCTCATACCAAGGATTTTCTTTGCAGCACCCAAATCCTTCACTGCGAATGAATTAGATAATTTATTCTTGAGCACATTTATATCCTTCATATTAGACCCTGCAACAAGCATGTCATCTACATACAATAGCAAGATAATATAGCTTCCATTTTCTAGCCTTTTAAAATAAACACAGTGATCAAAATGAAATCTACTATAACCTTGTTCTGTCATAAACTTGTCAAACTTCAAATACCACTTCCTTGGAGCTTTATTTATGCCACACAATCTCTTGCTCAACTTGCATATCAAATGTTCCTTCCCTTTGACCTAATACCCCCGTGGTTGTTGCATATAAATATCTTCATCCAAATCCCCATGGAGAAAAGTTGTTTTTACATCTAACTATTCAAGATGAAAATATTCTACTGCCACAAGACTTAAAATAGTCTTAATTGAAGTCATATTAACAACATAATAAAATATTTCATCAAAATATATACCTTTCTTTTGTGCAAACCCATTTACAACAAGTCTAGCCTTGTACCATTTTTTCCCTCCATCTTCTTCCTTTAACTTGTAAACCCATTTATTCTGCCATGCTCTTTTTCGTACAGGTAACTGAACCAAGTCCCAAGTCAGGTTATTTACCAAGGAATCCATTTCCTCTTTCATTCCTTGCTCCCACTTCTTTTTACCATCTACTTGCATTTCCTCTTCATAACATTATGGTTCACTAGAATCAATCAACAATAAATAATACAATGAAGGAGAGTATCGTTCAGGGGGTCTACTTAACCTGGTAGACATTCTAACAACACTTGCAGGACTTTGAGGTACCTGCAACTCCTTTTGTTGTACATTTTGATTTTCTTGTACCTTCAAAATTTATTTTTCATTGATCTCATCAAGCACTGTGTATTCTGGTTTTTCTTTTTCCTGTTTATTTCCCTGCAACTGATCTTTGTACATGACCTTATCATTGAATATGAAATCTCTAATCCTAATGATTTTGTGATTTTCATGATCCCATAAGCGACCAAAATCATTAACACCATATCCAATAAAGGTACACTTCTTGGATTTTTCTTCAATCTTTGTTCTATTTTCTTCATCAATATGGACAAATGTTTCACAACCGAAAGTCTTCATAAATGAATAGTTTACCTTTTTACCTGTCCATGCCTCCTCTGGAATGCCACCATCAAAAGAACTTGAAGGTCCTATGTCTATCAAGTAAACAACAATATCTACAAAATATGCCCAAAATTGTAAGGGAAACTGTAATATACCAGATATAAAATGCATGCAGAACAGAAATAAAATGCTAGAAATGGCAGAATAATAGCAATATAACCAGAACATTTACCACAATAGCACTGAAATGATATAAGAATAACAACAGAATTAACACTTTGAATCTGAAAGAAATGTTCATGGGCCTCTTCGAGGGGGCAACCTCCAGTTGAGTAGAGATCTATTACAATAATATTCAAGCTAGGGTTCTCATACCCTTGACCCCAATTTATACTAAAAAGAAGCATCTAGAGGAAGATTCTTATAGAAGCGGAAGCTTCTATTAGGTCTTCTTACATCCACCTTATTCCATTTTATTGAAAGGACTTATTAATATTGACCTTTGTTGGGCTCGAGATATGATCATCTTCATGACGTTATTATACACTTTTTTCCATATGTATATATGCATTTTTATCTTTCAAATGAGCTTTTGGAAGAATTTTATGGTAAAATGATATAATCGGCATGAGGTACGTATAATTCGTGTTTTGTGATTCAATCAAGTTTAATTTATCATATTTTATGGTTTCCAAGAGTTAATTCATGTTTTTCTACTATTACAGGGCAAAACGCACCATGTTTCTTGGTTCGGCACTCATTTCGGCACTTGATCCAGCACTCGTCCCGATACTTGATCTGGCACTCGTTCCGACACCCAGTGTTGCACAAAAACGCAAGGCAAGTTGGCGGTTATGGTATTGGCAGCCAGTGGTGGACAAATTGAGCACATGGGTTTTTTTTGTCATCGCCCCCTCCAGCTACTAATCTCAATACAACTCGATTTCAACTGTCCAAAGAGGGAAATCATTGGGTTCCTCCGTTTTGTTAGTTATGGATGCATTTACTATAATTTGTTGAATTTAGAGGTGGTTCGAACCTCCTGTGGTTGACCACCTAGGTTGTAAGCTTATAAATACCAATAGGATGATCATTAGATTGTTAACCAAGTAGTATAAGCATCAGAATTGCCAGAAAAATGATTTTTCTCTATTTCTAGTTTTACATTGCCAGAATAGTGCCAAAACTGCGTTTTTAGATTTTTATGGTGAATTTGGCCTGCTGAGGTCGTGGTGTGATTTTAGAGAGTGACCACGACTAGCTGGGGGGCCCACCAATAGTCTGGTAGCTGTCTTCATGTCTATTTTTCATTTTTCTAATTTAAATTGTCTTTTCATTTTCCCGTGGATGTATATTTTTATTTAATTAATTAGTTTGTTGTAGCTTACCGTTTTACTTCTTTTTACATTTTAGATGATGTTATGTGTTAGTATGTGTTTATTTCGTAGATTAGAAAAGGATTGCAAGTCTCTCTCTCACTATACTAACCCTGTGTGCAATGTAGATGATAAATTGTTCTTTCTTCTATATTTTTACAGTCAAGCTTAGAACAGATTTTAAATTAGAACAGAGCATAGTTTTAATCTGAGTTTCTTCTGATAAAGATTGATGGATGGGTAGATTTTCTTCCAGATTTTGAATCATAGCTTGCTTACTTTAGTTTTAGATAATTTCACTTGCTTAGTTATTGGTTAAATGTAATTGTCAATTCACTTTTTAATATCATGTTTTTAATTTCTGTTTTCAGTCATTTTCTTTATCGTAGCTTGAACGATTAAAATAGACATAGTATAGTTTCCTTTCATGCAATTTCCTTTCATAGATTAATATGCAATTGAATTTCTTAGTTAGATAATGATGATCTCATTATGATGTTGATGGTTTATACATGAATATGTAGGGTATTTAACATTACTTTTATCATGGCTAAGTTTTCATTGGACTATTTACTTCACACCTTTCATTTTTCCATTGAAATTAGTATTGAGCTTATACCATTAGAACTGTCCTTTGTTGTCAAGTGTCATCGAGATATCATCTGTCACCACCGAAGGCATTCAAACAACCACCAGCATTACATTTGAGTGTTTCATAGGTTAAAGATAGTTTCTTGCTTTCGTAGATTAGAAGAGATAGTTTCTTGTTTTCATAAGTTTAGTTGATAGTCTTTCTTGCTTTCAATAGACTAGATTTTCCTTTCATGCATTGCATTGAGCATTTAAATTTCCTTTCACGCAAGAGAAATAGTTTTGCATTAGGCATTTAGTTCACTTGCCTCTTAGGCTAGGTAGTTGTTCAATGAGAAGTCTTTGCTTAGTTGTCTTTTGCTTTATGATTTTGCTTGCTTGTCTATTTGCTTTAATAGGTTAGTTAGGTGTTTTTGCTTGCTTGTCTATTTGCTTTAATAGGTTAGATAGGTGCTTTTGCTTACTTTCTTATTTATTTTCTTTCACAGGGTAGTTGCTCATTGAATGTAGGTTGGAAAGTTAAAGGTAGTTTGCTTTCATCATTTTCTTAATATGCTTAGTAGTTTACCTTTGCTTACTGTCATGAACTAGTTTGTTTTGAATAGGATTTTTACTTGCTTTCTTAAGAACTATCCATCAGTCCTTGGCCCAAAAGTACTTAGGTTTCCTAGTTTCAAGTTGCTTAGTAGGGTTTTATCATTAGATAGGTTTTCTTGAGTAGATTAGCCCTAGATAGTTGCTTTCCTTAGTTAGTCTACACTCCTACCAACCTTCTACGTTTGGCATATATTTTGCTACAACTATAAGTTTACTTACCCCGGGTTGACAATTTAATTGAGGGTAGTTTAGTGTATTTTTTAGTACATATAAAACACCTAACAACCTTTATTACATTTGAATATATTGTTCTACCTATGTGCAGGTTAGTACCCTGACATGTCCGCCCCCTTAAAAACAACCTTGTCCTCAAGGCTTGAGATGAGGAAATTGTTGCAGAATGGTAGCTGTTTCCCAAGTGGCGTCTAATGGAGATGTATCTTTCCATTGGACTAGCACTTCCTTGATGGTTCTATGATGTAGGTGATGCTCATGCTGGTCCAAAACTGCTTCTGGATGTAGCCAAATGGATCCTTCTTCAGCTAACTCTGGAAGGTTGGTTTGAATTTGGCACTTAGCTCCAATCACCTTCTTTAAGCATGAAACATGAAAAATAGGATGTAGCTTCAAATGGTTGGGCAAAGCTAACTGATAGGCGACTTGTCCCACACGCTTGAGCACAGAATAAGGACCATAAAATTTGGATGCTAGCTTCTGACAATGCTCGGCCTTGAGGGAAGTTTGCTTGTAAGGTTGGAGTTGAAGAAACACCTGATCCCCTTCTGCAAATTGACGTTCAGAGTGACCTTGATCTGCTTGTTGATTCATGCGATTTTGTGCCATGACCAAATTCTCTTTGAGGGTATGGAGAATAGCCTCTCGAGCTGTAAGTGTTAGGTCAACCACCTGGACCTTCAAGGCATCCGGTAAGTATGAGAGAACTGAAGGTGGCTTTTGTCCATATACCGCTTCAAAAGGAGTCATGCGTGTAGTTGTATGGTATGAAGTGTTGTACCACCATTCAGCTAGGGGTAACCATTGAGCACACTGATTTTTATTTTCCGAGGCAAAACACCTCAAATATCTTTCCAAACACTTGTTGACAACTTTCATTTGGCCATCAGTCTGGGGATGATAAGTTGTGTTGAGATGAAATTCGGTGCCTTGTATCTTGAACAGTTCTTGCCAAAAATTGCTTTTGAAAGTTGGGTCATGATCAGAAACAATAGAGTGAAGCATGCCATGAAGCTTGAAGACTTAATCCATGAAGATTTGAGACACCGTGGATGTTGTAAATAGGTGTTGAAGGGCGCAGAAATGAGCATACTTGGAAAGGCGATCAACAACCACCATGATGACGGATTTATTTCCCGATTTGGGTAAGCTGGTAATAAAATCCATAAAGATATCCTTCCAAATAGCAGGTGGAATCGAGAGTGGTTGTAGTGTGCCCAATGATTTGACTGTTTCTCCCTTGTTGCATTGACACACATCACATTTAGCTATAAAATTATGAATGTCCTGTTTCATACCATCCCAGAAAAAGGAACGTTTGACCCTGTCATAGGTTTTGGTGAACCCGGAGTGCCCTGTTGTGGGTGTAGCATGAAGCTCAGAAAGTACTGTGGATTTAAGCTTTGATTGTTTACTTAAATACAAACGGCCTTTGTATCGAAGTTCCTCATGGAGCCAAGAGTACCCTGGAGAAGCTGGAGCATTGGACTACAACTGGTGGATCAACTGTGAACTTTTGGGATCTTGTAGCCATTCCTGGAGAACGTCTTGGAGCCAATCTGGTACAATGAATGAAAGAGAAAAAAGGGATCCTTCATCTTCATATTTTTGGGAAAGTGCATCCACAACCACATTGTCTTTGCCTTTCTTATAAATGATCTCATAATCATATCCAAAGAGTTTAGTCACCCATTTTTGTTGTTCTAGGGAGGAAATGCGTTGTTCCAAAATATACTTGAGGCTTTGATGGTCTTTATTAATTTGGAAACCTTTCCCCAATAGATAAGGACGCCATAGATCCATGGCATGCAGAATAACCAACATTTCCTTTTCATAGATGGATTTGCCCAGATTTCTTTCAGATAGTTTCTTGCTGGTAAAGACCAAAGGTCGACCCTCTTGCATAAGGACAACACCAATTCCTTTCCCTGAGGCATCACATTCCAACACAAAGGTCTTTGTGAAATCGGGAAAGGAGAGGACTAGAGTGGTGTTATCAAACTATTCGGTAGGTGCAGACACTAACTGATCTCCCTAGATCCACCTAGATCTAGAAAAAAACACACTAGAACATGGCGCTTTCCTTAAGTTTTAAATATTGAATTTACCAACTAAAGAGGGATGGGTGACATACCGTTTAAATGTCACTTCCTCTTGCCATCACCATCCTAGCTCCATTCCAATGCTCATACAATGATGATCCTACAAAAGAACGCAACCAACCAAAGTGATAGCAATAGCATAAAATCAATATAAACCTATGTATGTGATCAAGGAATCATACAATAAAACACAACAAGATTTATAGGAAAGAATCATATTACTATATCATATTAAATGTGAAAGAGAGATTACAACCATGGCCTTAATGTCATAAGGTCCCTTCCAACTGTCCTTCATTTCCCACACACTTCTTGCTCCAAGGATTCCGAGACCATGAATCTGATAACTACTCACAATCTATCTTGACAAAGCAAATCTCAAAGCCACTCTAACCAAGCTAATAATTCCAAGCCAACCAAAGCTAACAAGCTCAAGAACCCCTTCTCCATGAGAGCTCCTCTCCTTTTATAAGTTGAAGAGGATAAGGTAAGGAGGTTAGGATGATCCCACTAAATCATGAAAGCAAGTAAGATCCAAACCATTCGGATGCCACCTCACCATGGAAGTTTTTCCTTCTAGAAGATTCGAGAAAATGTTCATTTTTCCCACGTGTAAGCATTCTCGCACCCTGCTTATAGCGCAACCTGCGAACTATTCACACCCTAGCTATGATGCAGCCTGTGAGAATCAGGCATTCTCGCACCCTAATACATAAGCAGCCTGCGAACGTCCTTTTTTATAAGGTTTTTACATAGGAAAATGCAACTTCTTTTCTCAGGAAAATTTCTTCTCCCTTCTCTCTTCAGGAACTCAGGCCACTGACCCCTCTGAAGGCAACAGATAGGTTTACATCATTAACGGTCATAGGGATGACGAAAATAATGTGTAACAAGTGGTGCACATGGCCATCTTCAAGGTTTGAAAAGCTTGAGCAGTGACTGGAATCCAAGTGAAAGATTTCTTTTTGAGGAGAGCAGTGAGAGGTGTTGCAATCTTCCCATAATTCTTAACAAACTTGCGATAATACTGTGTTAAGACTAGATATCCACACAAGCTCTTAAGAGTCTTTGGGTGAGGCCAGTCTTGCATAGCTTCAATATTTTTAGGATCCACCCTGACGCCATCTTTTCCAACCATATGACCCAAGTATTCTACTTCTGAGGCCCCACAAGAACATTTAGACTGTTTCAGGAAAAGTTGGTGCTGAGAGAGTAGATGGAGAACTCGATCCACATGAGCAAGATGGTCTGTCCAGGTTTTTATATAGATGAGGATATCATCAAACTAAGACAAAATGGTGGAGAAAAGGATGGAAGACATGATTCATGAGGATTTGGAAGGTGGAGGGGGCATTACACAAACCAAAGGGCATGACCAAAAACTCATAGTGGTGCTCATGAGTTCTAAAGGTAGTCTTGGGAATGTCTACCTCTTTCATACGTATCTGGTGGTAGCCCGAACAAAGATCCATTTTAGTGAAGAATTGGGCACCACTCAATTCATCCAGGAGGTCATCAATGACAAGAATGGGGAATTTGTCTTTGATGGTAAGTTTGTTGAGGGCACAAAAGCCATGACACATTCACCAAGAACCTTCTTTCTTCAAGACCATGACCATAGGATATGAGTAGGGTCTCATACTAGGGTGGATAATGCCTTCATTAAGGAGTTCCTGGGCCATTTTCTTATTTTCATTTTTTGGGGAAAAGGGGTGACGATATGAACGAATATTGGGAGGAAGCTTCCAGGTACAAGGGCAATGGAATGATCATGAACACCATGGGAAGGAGGGAGGCCTTGGGGAGTGGAAAAGACCAATTGATTTTTAGAAAGGATGGCTTGAAGGTCTTGCGATACCGAGGGTGTATCTGTTGCTTGTATGGCATGGAGTTGGGCGATAACACCAGAATGACCCTTTTTGAGCATCTTTTCCATGTGATGGGAACTAATGATCTCAGGTGAACCGGGAGTGATGTCTTGGAACTTATATTGGTGGCCCTCCTAGTCGAATTGCATGGTTAAGTCTTTAAAATCCATGAGAATGGGAAACAAAGTCCTTAGCCAGTCTGCACCCAACACAATGTCACAACCTCCCATGTTGATAGAAAACATATGGGATTTCAGGTGGTAGTCACCAATTTGGAGACGCAAATTTTCACAACGCCCTCCACTTTTCATGGAACCACCATTGGCAATCATGATTTGGAAATTATTGATGGCATGGATGTAGCAATGAGTTTCTTGGGTAATGCGGCGATGAATAAAATTATGGGTGCTGTCACTATCAACCAGAATGATGACCTTCTGATGCTTGATGTAACCAATTAGCTTGATGATTTGGGGGGCGGAGAAGCCAGTGAGAGCATTGAGGGAAATGACCGGTTCTACTTCATGAGGGTCTGAGGGAGGGGTTATGTCAGTGGATTTAGGTGACTTAAAGACAAAGGGAGTTTCTTCATCTTCTTCCGAAATCTCCTCGAAGATGGCCATAAAAATATTATGTTCTTTACACTTGTGGCCCAGGAAATATTTGTCATCACAATTATAAAAAAGGCCTTTGAGTTGGCATTCAACCATTTCAGCCCTGGTCAATTTTTGGATCTTTAGTGGATCAGAGGGAGTAGTGGGATTTACTGGTTTAGGGTGAGGGATAAAGGAGGGTTTTTGGTTTTGAGAAGATACAACTTGTTGTGTTTCTTTATCTCTTTTGGTAGCCTCCACCCAAGTCTGAGGTCGAGCCATGAGGACATGGGCTCGAATCTCATCCTTGAGGCCGCTGATAAAACACTCTCGGAAAAAGGCATCAGACATGCCCTCTGTTCTAAAATCCAGGCGCTTAAAGGAAGCTATAAAGTCTTCCACTATTCCTAAGTGTTTCAGCTTTGTCAAACGACCCAAATGGTTGGTGTCAATGTCAATGCATTCATATAGATCTGCCACAAACTGTGTCCAAGCAATATACCCTTGACGAGAATTTTTTCTCCATTGCCACCATAGCCAACGTTCTTGATCTAGATGGAGAAAACCATACTGGAGTTTGTCCAAGTCATTTGTAATGCCGTATAAATAGAAGTAATGTTCCATTTGGGTTACCCAACCAGTGGGGTCCAAGCCATCAAATTTGGTAACATCCACCCGCGGAAGGCGTAGGTCATGTTGAAAGTGATGGTTCTACAAGGTATGTGAATGAGAGGAATGGTCACCTTTAGTACGCGGAGGTGAAGAAGAGGAAGGGTTATCTATAGGGATATGCAGTTTGGTGCAGAGTGTCGAAAACACTAATTCAAGTTGGGTGGTCAGGTCTTGTTTGATTTCCCCCATTGAGGACTGCATGGTTGTATTGATGGAAACAACATTGGCACTGAGTTGTTTCACTTCTTGTTGGGTCTCAATGAGACCAGATTGCAAGGTGTTGAAGTGAGCTTCCAAGTCTTGGCTACAAGTATGGGCCATGAGGATGGGTAAACTAAAAAGGGGTGGGCAGGGTAAAAAACATTTTGCCGAAAATGTTGGGTATGTGTTATATTCTTTGCATGAGTAGTAGTGTTTGAGCGTCTTCACCGGGCGCGTAGGGGGGTTAGAGGGGGGTGTAGGGGGGTGGAGCCCCCCATGGAGGGTTCGGGGGCAGCACCCCTGAATTTTTTTTTTCGGGATGACATATTTTCGGGACCACATGATATTAGGTGGTTTTTCGGCACATGGTTTTTTGCCAATGGTTTTCTATTTCCGGTTAAGGAATTAGGGTTTTGGACTAATCTAGGTCATTGGGTTAGGGTTTTGGATGCCGCTGGCTCCT
>ML782485.1:431225-452680 GCA_009831015.1 Picea engelmannii | reverse complement strand
TTTGAGGGAACTCCTTCTGGGCTTAATTCTGAGATATACATGGTCTCCCATTTTGAACTCTCTTGGAGTTCTCTTTTGATCAGCATAACTTTTCTGTCGGTTTTGAGCGACCTTCAGATTTTGTTTTATCTGAGTCACTTGTTTTTCCATTTCTCTCAGCATGTCGGGTCCAAAAGAAATCCTATTTACAAGATTACTCCAGCTGATTGGAGTATTACACGGCCTACCATAGAGGACCTCTAAGGGACTCATCTTTAAGGATGCTTGGTAGCCGTTGTTGTAGGCAAATTCTACCAATGGCAGGTAGTCTTCCCATTTCTTGGGTTGATACATTACATGCATCCTTAACATATCCTCTAGTATTTGATTCAATATTTCTGTCTGTCCATCGGTTTGAGGGTGATAGGTGGTACTAAACAACAATTTGGTCTCTAAACCCGCCATCAGTGATTTCCAAAAATTTGAAGTAAATTTTGTGTCTCTGTCAGATATTATCTCTCTCGGCATATCGTGCAGTCGGAACACCTCTTTCATGAATATTTGGGCGATATCTATCGCCTTGCAGGTTGATTTGACGGGGATGAAATGAGCAGACTTGCTCAGTTTATCCACCACCACCATAATGGCATCATTCTATTTGGTCGAAGTTGGTAATCCAGTGACAAAATCCATGGAGATGGTTTCCCATTTCCATTATGGGATGGGTAGAGGGTGTAATAGTCCTGCTGGGTGTCGATGTTCTTCTTTAACCTGTTGGAACTCTATACATTGGGCCAAAAATTTGGCTATGTCTTTCTTCAATCTAGGCCAATAAAATTGCTTCCAAGTGGCAGTGATCATTTTCTGGTATCCTGGGTGACCAGTGTATGGTCTTTTATGTAGTTCATCCATGATGAACCTCTTCAAGTCGTCATGATTTGGAATGTACATTCTATCTCTATAGGTGAGAATACCTTCTTTGGTCATCTGGTATCCTTCATATTTTACTCCAGCGGGTTCTTGCTGTAGGTACAGGGTCACAGTTTGAAAGAAGGGATCTGTCTCTTGTGCATTTCTGACCCTGTTCTTGACATCTGTCTCGCAGGTACTCACTATTGCCAGGTGAATTGTTTTCATGCTTCTGCTAAGGGAATCGGCCACCCTATTTTCCTTCCCTTTGATGTGTTTGATTTCAAAATCAAATTCGCTAAGGAGGGCCATCCACCTAGCTTGTCTAGCGTTGAGCTTTGGTTGGTCGAACAAATACTGTAATCCACAGTGATCTGTCATAAGTACAAATTTTCTTCCCAATAGGTAATGCCTCCACATTTTTAAGGCATGCACTATGGTAGCCAGTTCTAGATCATGAGTCACATAGTTGACCTCATGTTCATTCAATTTTCGGGATTCATAGCAGATCACCTTTCCTTCCTGCATAAGGACTCCTCCAAGGCCTTCCTTACAGGCATCTGTGCACACAAGGAAGTCAGCTTCTAGGTCAACGATTTTCAACATGGGTGCATGGGTTAGTAGATGTTTCAAGGTTTGGAATCTTTCTTCACATTGTTGTGTCCACAGGAATTTTGTCCCCTTCTTCTGGAGGGCAGTGATTGGACAACCAATCTTGGAGAATCCTTTTATAAATCTCCTATAGTATCCCGCCAATCCCATAAAGGATCTGATGTCTAAGACATCCTTTGGGGTAGGCCATTCCATGATAGACCTGATCTTGTCAGGATCTACTGCAACCCCTTCCTCGGACAAAACATGTCCCAAGTAATGTATTTTCTTCTGAAAGAAGTCACATTTGTTGAATTTAGCATAGAGTTGATGCTCTCTTAGCACTTGCAGCACAAGTCTAAGATGTTCTTCATGTTATTCTCTATTCTTAGAGTAGATTAATATGTCATCAATAAAAACTAGTACAAATTTATCTAAAAATTTATTGAGTACATTGTTCATTAAGCACATGAAAGTGGCAGGGGCATTGGTTAACCCAAATGGCACTACCAAAAAATCATAGTGACCATACCGTTTCCGTAAAGTGGTTTTATGGATGTCTTCACCCTTAATTTGGACTTGATGGTACCCCGACCTCAAGTCAATCTTTGAGAAAATAGACGCACCCCCCAACTGATCGAATAGATCATCGATTCTGGGCAAGGGGTACTTGTTCTTTATGGTTACTTTATTAAGTTGTCTGTAATCTATGCATAGTCTAAGGGTGCCATCCTTCTTTTTCACAAACAGGACTGGTGCTCCCCATGGGGACATGCTGGGTTGAATATAACCCTTATCCATCATCTCTTTCAATTGCAATTTGAGTTCAACTAACTCAGGTGTGCTCATCCGGTAGGGTGTCCTAGACACCGACACCGCTCCTGGTGCAAGTTCTATCGAGAAGTCAATGTCTCTTCTCAGAGGTAGACCCAGTACCTCTTCCGGAAACACATCTCTGTATTCCCTCAGGATAGGGTGATCATCAGGGCTTGGTTTAGCACCTTCAATTGTTTTTAACACCTGTATTGCATATAGGGGACATCCCTTTCGACAATACTTTCTCATTTGCAGGGATGATATTTGTCTCACCGAGACCGATTTTCGGATCCCTTGGAGGGTTATCCTTTTTCCTTCTTTGCTCACATATTCTAAGGTTTTATGGTAACAGTCCAGTTTGGCTTTATGGGTGGAAAGCCAATCCATACCAATCAACAGGTCGTATGATCCCAGGGGTAATACATTAAGGGTTGCTTGGGTGGGGAATTCACCCAACATTAATTGGCAGGCTGGTATGACCTCTACTACCTTTCTTTTGGTGCTAGTGGCTAACTATACCAACCATGGCTTGGTTTGCTTCTGTGGCTGTAGTTTACACTTATCAACAGCTCTAGGGGCTATATAACTCAAATTTGAACCAAGGTCAATCAAAATAGACACTAGATGGTTGAAAATCATACCTTCTATTTCCACCACTGAAGCTTGGTGGTTAGCTTGGTTATTATCCAAGGCTGCATAAATTTGTGGCACACTCCTTGCCACATCATTTACTATGGTAGCTTCCTGCATGTTATAAATTTTCTGACTATTCTGTTGTCGGTGTGGACAGTCTCTCAGGAGATGCTCTTCTCTGCAACCCCAGCATTTCAGAGGTTCTCTCTTTGGGTTATTAGTCTTTACTGGTGTTGTTCCTGAGTCTGTACTTAAGGCTTTAAAGTACAGTGTCAAGGCATCCGAAAATATACTAAAGGTTGATAAAGGATTACACTAACCTTTGGTATGGGAAACTAATGAGGATTTCTACGTTCTTGTTGTCTAGCTTCCAACTGTTCCTGGGTAGTAATATCTTGTTCAATGGCTGCCCATGAACGTTCCAATTCCTCCTAGGTGTTAGCAGTTTTAAGGATTGTGTCAAAAAGATTTAAAGCGATACATGTTTGATTGGATAGTCCGGGATGAATATTAGGTTGATTTGCTACAGGGACAGCCATTAAGGAACAGTACCCGTGTGGAAACGATTTAGTGAGAGATTTTAACGTTGTTTCGATTTGGTCGGAAATAAGAGAAATTTTTGCATGAAGAACAAAATAGGAATGCAAACTGAAGGCCCTTTCCCGTAACTGTATTATTTTTAGTAAAAGATGTGGAATGAGAGAAAAAACATTTAGCTGTACATAACGTAAGGTTCCTGTCAGTAGAAAACTCACACACACACAGAAGAAGAAATTGACATAGTAATAATTGACATAGTGTAAATAAGTATAAAATTCTGTAAATGAAAATTGGTCTTACACCTACTGATAGCTGGTGCAGAGGAAAGACAAGAAACAATTACAGAAAGATGAAATCCCTTCACTATAGTAGTGGTCGTACTAAATTATAGTGATACACATCAATTACGAAGAGTGAAATGAAATGAAACAAGAAACATAACGAAACAAACTTGCAACACAGTCGTGACTGAATCGGGAATCTTTGAATTTGCTTCTATTAACTTCTTGAATGCAAAAATTCTATTACAATCCTTGCCCCAAAAAGGTCCCGCCCATGTCCTTCTTTTGGTCCACTATTTATACCAATTTTTCTCCTTTTTGAAACATTGATGGTTTCATAAATGTTGTTACAAACGAGAGGGGCGAAATCATTCCACCTCTCCTTCTCTATTTTCAAAAAAGTGCCAAGTGCTTGCCTTCTCGTGATTTGGTGCATATGATACATTTGTCTATGAACTGGGATACAAGCTGTGAAGGCTCGGTTTCACAGCTGGGAGGAGTGAAATCACTCCATCTCTTCTACTCTATTTTCAAAAGGTGCCAGGTGCTTGTCTTTGCGTGGATTTGGTACATATGATACATTTGTCCACGAACTAGGATACAAGTTGTGAAGGCTCTGCTTGACAGCTGGCCTCGGAGAAATAGCACTCTCGAGCCAACTACGGAAGTTTATCACCTATTTCTGCGTCAATGATGTGAAGAGCATTGAGTTGTGCGCTCGGTTGAATCAAATGTTTATCAAATTGAGCTATATCTACCCTGTCCATCTTAGAGATATGCACCGAATCTCTTTCATTCTTTTCCTTTAGATCGAGGGAGATCTGATCTATATTCATTTTCCTTAGCGTCTCTGAGTCACCTCCATTCTCCATTCCTAGCAGCTCGCCATCTATGGCATTGAAAGCTTCTTGTAATGAATTAGTTACCTTTTGAGCCTGTTCCTTGCTTAAGGTAATATTATGTTCCCAATCTTTTAACAGAATATTACCTCTTGTTTTCTCAGCGACGATGAGTCCTGGAGAATCTGTCGAAAACCTGTTGTTGGTAGCTATCACCGCCTCTTGAAAAGCGACCCAAGAAGCCTCTGCGTTCCTTTCTTTGACAGTCAGATTTTCTGAAATATGATGCATTAACATGCAATCTTCTCGGATGACCCCCACTTTGTCTAACAGACTTTGTTGCACAGAAGAGATTCTTCCCCTGATATCAATTGCTCGGGATTTAAACCCCTCGACGTCGATCATTTTTCTTTCAGCAACCTCTAACTGAGCCTGTAACCCTGTGATCATACTCCTCTGCTGACTTGCTTGTACTCGACCATCTCGGATCACTGAATTCGCTTGTTCCAACTTGGTTTTGAGGACTTCAATTTCCTTTTGATCATCCAATCGAGCTAGTTCTATTTCTCCACTCGCCTGACTCTTAGTGCTTTCTGCGGCCAAAGCTAACCTGGCCTCGAGGGTCCTGATGAGGCGATTAATTCTTTTTAATTGGAGATTCATCTGCCCAACCGAGAATTGATTTGACGAAGCGTAGGTGCCCAGTGTTCCAGCGATTTCAGTAGCAAGCTGATCACTTTTCTTGCTCTTGCCATCTGTCATGATTTTGTATTTTTTAACAGTGGACTCTCCCTCTTGATAAAATTCTCGCTTCACTACAGCTTTCCTCTTTTTGTCAAAAAATAACTCATTAGGAGGGAGTTCCTATGCTCTTATAGGTCTCAGTTCTTTACCAAATATCCATCCCTCGCTAACATCTCCCTGTGCCGACTGCAAGGGTGTGACAGAGGTGATGGGTTCCCCGATCTGCTTCGCCGCCTTTCCTGGTGTGCTGAGTGAGTCCTACTCCTTCGGAGGATCAGAGGTCTTCGTCTCTGTCTCTGGATTCTGATTTTCTGGTGGGTCTGTGTTTTTTACTTCCACCTTTGGACTATGTTCCCTGGGTGGGTCAGTAGTCTCTTCTTCTGTTTCCGGATTCTTCTCCTGCTCAAGATTCTTCTCCTGCTCGGGATTCTTCTCCTGCTCAGGATTCTTCTCCTACTCGGGATTCTTCTCCTGCTCAGGATTCTTCTCCTGCTCCCCTTCCTGACGTTTTTCGGGGTTAGAAGTTTGGCCCTCAGAACTTTCAGCCTCCTTCTCTTTATCCTTGGAAAGACCCAAACCTCCTAGCACAACGGGGAGACATCTTTTTCTATGCTCCTGAAACTTTAAGACTGAGGCCATGCCTTTGGGTGCTAAAGATCTGATTCGAACTAGCACTTCCCCATAGGACCTCACCCCTCGGAAAACATCATCCGAGGGTGAACACTCGTGTTCAAACTTCTTCAATCCACAATTTTCCAAATGGGTGCTTACGATTCTCTGAGGATCATGCTTTTTGTACTCAATAGAGACCAAACTCAAGTCTTCTAAGGTTGCAGCCTCAGCCTTAGCATGTCCAAAATCCAATAAAGAATAAGAATTTAGCCGAATGGGGAAAAACGACCATACCTTCTTCGATGATGCTTTAAGCTCTTTACTTACTCCGCCAATCACTGTTTGTCAGGCAATCTCGCGACAGGCCAGCTTGTCGGGGATGAACAGTGGTAGCGCAAGCGGAGGAACAGCAGCTCCGAAAACTCTGAAATAGGAGAACTTTGTTTCTACATACCAGTCCACGATATGACTCAGATTTGCAGCAATGCTATCCGAGATGCGAGGTGGTGAACGACCAAAAATGGCGATGTGCAGAGGCACCATCACCCAGTTGAAAATCTCATAAATAAATTTATTTGAGTTATTTTCCCACAGTTTATCGTGGTACTCATGTACAATTTTTTCTTGGGTTGGACTCCAAGCCCAATTCATCAAAGGGAAAGGTGTCATGGAGCATATCACGTCCATGAAATACGCAGACATGAAGAATGAGGATGGTCTCCCGGCTGCCTTTTGCTCCCAATACTCTGTGACCCTGTTGAACAAACTGTCGGAGAGTATCCTCGCCCAATTAAATGAGGAACCTTCTGCTACCCGAAAGATGAGAGGTACCCACTAGATGTAAAAATGTGCAGTATCCTCCCTTCCGAAAAGTCGGCATGTCATCATCGCCACATAAATATACTGTGGCTCCAGTGAAGCAATTGAATACACACCCTTGTCATTCACTCTGAATGTCGCGGAGCGCGAAACCCAATCTTTTATCAAACCAGACATGGTTTTGTCATATTCTTCGCACTCCTTCTTTTTGAATTCCTCCAGGAATTTAGTGCCATATGTGTATTCAGAAGTTGCTGGGAGCTTATACATAGATTGGATATGCTCTGGTCTGAAAGTCTCGACCGTGGTCCGTTGGTCATTTATGATAGTTCTGGTGGGCAGGTCAATGTGATCCAACGCCCATCAGATCATGTCGTAGTATGGGAGCAACTGTGCTCTGGTTGCAACCAGGTGCATACCAAACTGAACAACTGTCTTGTATTTAGTGTTCAGGTCGTCCTTTACATTATCATTGTCATCAGAGTCTGAATAGTTCACCAACTCAGATTGTAGAATATCTGAAACAAATGACCAGTTGGGTACTGAGCCGCCAGTACGAGGTGAAGTATCTGAGACGTTGTCTGGACCCTGCGCTGCAACCTCGACGTTTTCTTTCGCTGCTCTCCTTGGAGCCATGGCTGAAGCTTGCTTTTTCGCTCTTCTGCAATAGACCTGTGTATACATGCGGAAATGAGTTCCCTCGGAGAAAGGTGAGCTCTGTGCGCTTATGAGAAATGTTTAAAATAGAATGAAACTCTCGTATATATTTTAAAACCCTGTACCTTTTGAAATAAGTTTGTCAAATCGCAAATAAAACCAAATTTATTGTATAAATTCGATCTTATTTATTCGTGGATTTACCCTAATTCTTCATTAATGTCATCAATGTTCGGCGGCTTGACAGGCAGTCAGGTTATGGAGAGAAAGTAGCTACCTCGTGAAGTGTGCAAACATCGATGTGCGGGACGTATCTCATTTTAATTTAAAAATTCAAATCTTAGGGACTTAAATCATTTTCTCGCTTTTCGCCGCATCGTGAATTTCCCTTTAACATTTTGACTTTTCAACTCGCGAGACTGCGAGTGCCGATTTTAGCTTAATTAACAGTAACCGTGAATTTGGCGCATCCTTAATTATATGATCAATTTATTCTCCATATCATGACTCGGAGCTTTGAAGACAGATTTTTGGGAGAATGATATGCCGAGTCGCGATATCGCGATGTGGCAATAATTAAGGCTCAAATTATGGGAAGAAAATCTTAGATTAGGCTACTAATTAATCTTGCTATAATCATGTCTCAACCTCGTGAGTCAGGGTTTTAGGATCTTTATCTTTATGAAAGAAAGTGCCGAGTGGCGAGGTGCCGAGAACCAAATTCAACCATGGTTAGTTTTTTACCTTTAATTTCTGACCAAGGTTATTACAGGGTTATCGTGTTCTCAGCTATTGGGGCTGTAACAACAAAAACTTGGGTTTGACGCATGCCGAGGTGCAAAAACCCGATGACATATAATCATGGGTTAAAGGTTTTACCCTAGTTGATGCCTTGAGCAAAAATTAAAATCGAGTTCGCAGTTTCGCGACTCGGGACTTGTGAATTCAAAAATTAAAGTGTCTGACTTGCGAGACCCCGAAAAAAAACAAAAGAGCGAACATATTTGCGAGAATGGATCTGTTTTGAAAGTAGGAAAAGCATCTCTGTTCAGGTGACAAGATTTCAAAGTTTTAAGATCTCGGAAGAAAATCAACTTAGATGTCAAGTTTCGAAAATTTAAAATTTTTTGGAAGGTAAAAAACAAGGGCGGCTCCAACAACTGGTATAGGTCCAGAAGTTTTATTTCCGTCTGATGATGGAAAGTTCTGTTGGAGTACACTCCGGGCTGGATAGCTCATTTTGGGGTTCTTCTAGTAGTGTTTAAATCCTGAGGATTTGATACCCTTTCTCTGAAATCTCGAACCACTCTTTTGTTTCCAGTCCCCATAAGACTGTGCTCGATCTCCATATTGTTCATGACAATATGTTGCTTTTCGAGTAGTGTCTTCTAAGGTATTTGGCTCGTCAAATTCGATTTGGTTCTGGTATTCCTTGGGTAGCCCACTGATGAAGCGTTGCACCTTCGCCTTCTCTTCTTTGATGTAGGGTACATACCTCAATAAGTCGAGGAATTTGTTGACATATTCCTCCATAGTGAGTTGCCCCAGTTTGAGTTCATAAAACTCTTTATCCTTCTCATCGAAATATCTTTCCGACAAATAATTCTTCTAGAAGTACTTCTCAAACTGTTTCCAAGACAGGTCCTCCTCGTGGACCCCTTTCATGTTCTTAAGATCTTCCCACCAGATGGAAGCTTTTCTTTTCAGATTGAAAGTGGCCACTCGGGCCTTCAAATTCTCTGAAAAATCATGGACTATGAAATATTTCTTCATTCCAAGTAGCCAGGCCTCGGATTCCTCTCCCTTCTTTATCTCACCATCAAAGGAGGGAGGTTTGGCCTTTCTGAATTTCCTCAAATTTATGACTCTTGGAAGTCTTTTGCTTCTTCTATTTTCTTCGAGAATAGGAATTGGTCCTGCTGCTGGAAGAGCCTTCTGAATCGCCAACTTCCTTCTCTGTGGAATCGTCTAGCACTTGTCCTTTACCTCTGGGGTGGACCTTTCTTGATGTTCTTCTATCAGTATGGCCACTGACACGATCATGATTCTGCATCTCAAGTTCATGCTGCATTTGTCGCTGTAGGTCGGATAAGCTCTGCAGTAAAACTGCATTAATTTTGGTTTGCTTTTCTTGTTCTTTCATCATCCTTTCATTGTCGGCCTTGCAGCTTTGCAATTCAACCATGAGACTCCTCACAGTCTCGGCTAGGTCTAGAGGGGTCCTTATTTCTCTTCTTTCGTCAAACTCTTCGTCTCTGTTATGGGAGCCTTCTCCCACCTCTTGGTGAGTCACCATACTCTGCGTTTGTAGATTATGGCAGCTGATCATCCGCTTGAGTGAAAATACAAACGCTAGTTATTAGTCAAGAGTTAAATACATTTTTATAATTTGCGCATAATTTTATAACTCTTTCACATGCATACATAGTCGGGTTCTCATTTCCAAGTTTTTAATCCTGGACAAGAGAGTTACGTTAGGGGTTACTCTTCGTAGGAGTACTTCGAATGCAGCTTATGCACAACTCGTACATGATCCCAATCAGGCCGAGTGTTGTAACCATGCTCTGATACCACTTTTTCACATACCCACTATGCAAATCAAATGTTTTCGTTGATTTCTCAACAATGAGAATCCCCGAATCTTGAAACAGCGAATCGCCAAACCCTGATGGGGCAAGTTTCTCTCTTGGGGTCTTGTCTACGTGACCCTATACGGTGTCCACGTACTTAAGCCATCCAAGAACTTATTGAATTTTCACGATTTAGGGAGTCGCGATACACGACTTCTACCTTTCCCCATTCAAATCCCCAAATTCCAATGTGGAAAGCCATGCAGTCGCACTCCCAAGCACGTCCGCTCACAGGATCGTTCAATTAGTTCATGAGTCGAAGCGGCTCAATGGATTACTTGCTGGAATCTCTATCAAAACCCGATCCACAGGTCCTTTTTTCCCTGTCACGACCTTTGCATACGACCGCTACTCTTTCCACAATGGGAAAAGCATATACTTTCAGGTTTCGGGGTTTCATGATCCCCGAGGTCAAGAGTTCCTGTTCTCTTGAATCCCCGATCTCTGATGAGCCAATTCACCGATATGGTCTCTTACGTGTTAGCCCTCCTGGCTAAACTCCTGGCCCACGGGACCACTGTCTCACAAGACCACAGTCTTATCTCCTGTCAGGTTTTCAGACTTTCCAATGTCAAAAAGTACTCGTCCTCAGGAATCGCGATCCGCCGAATCCCGATATGCTGATATAATGACAGTCGGCCCTACAATGGACGCTTTTCACTTTGTCGGGATTCGGACTTCTCAATTCCGAAGTGTATGGACTTCTTGTCCACGGGATTCTCGATTTCCCGATGGATGACTTTCCTTTCGGGACTTCTCCTGAATGCTTCGATTGCCGCCACACGTCCTCCTAAGATGGATGGTCCTGATCGCTTCTCGCGATTTCAGAGTTTCCGCTGCAAAAATATTCCGGCATTTTGTCCCTTCAATCTCCGAAATACCGATGGGCTCCCGATCTTTCCCACATGTCCTCCTATGATGGACGACTCATATTGATTCCAGGATTTTCACTATGGAATTTCCCGACCTCATGTCACCGTGACTCCCGATTTCACGAATGTCGATATCCCGATGGCCACGCCTCTCTTCGAGACTTTCAACCTCTTGTCTAAGAGGGCTTGACCCTCATGCATCTCTTAACATATCCAATAGCTGTCGGGTTTTCCTAGCTAAGATCTAACGGCTCATATCTGTCCCACATCGTGCACTTTCCCACTACTTCATGGATGTGGAAAAATCAATGGTCCAGATGTTCTCATGGACCTTGGGGTATACGATCTTGATTTCCTCACTATTCACGAAGATAGAGGAAAAGGGGAAAGGTATGTAACACCCTCATTTATTTCGTCAATCTGACAGTCGTGATTGACCATGGGTCTTCCGACGGAATCTCATCCGTCGATCGTTACTTATCCCTACGATGCTACTTCAGGATTTTAAGAGGGTCATTCCTCCTCGTACAGGGTTGTTAAGACTTGCACATTCAAGTCCTTTTTCTAGGTTCTTGGTAAACCTTTCCAAGGAGGCAATCTCTATGAAGAGATCTATTCTGGGGCATTCCTAGAGACGGATAAGGGGAAACAACTTCCCGAGAATGGACTGGAAGTCTGACTTGGTTCAACTTAAGCATAATTAAATTCATTTATCAACATAAGCCATGCGTGGTTTTTCTGTTATAAGCATATACAACTACTAGTACTAATCAAAATACCACACAGACATTCTTATAATGGAAACATTCACAGTTTCACAGTTTATGAGCATAATTATCAGAATACATATATTTCAAGGTGCCAGAGGAAAAACACTTATCAAAAATAACACCAGGGTTAAGCAACTGCTGAGAGGGGTGCTCATTTCCACCCAACCATAGGCTTAGCAACTCCCAGCGGATTTACCACTAGCCACCCCCGAGCTAAGACCACGATGTTGTGAGACTGTGTCTCTATCCACCAGTGACCAAGAGCGAAGGTTTAAATCCTTCCTCTCTGCTATCACTCACCCTGCATATCGCCAGAGTTCTCCCCTCGCGTCTGCCCCCCCAATTGCTTCTACCTTACGCCTTATCCTCTTGTGAGGTTGTGTGTGGCACGATTACCCTTGTGCTGGTCAGGCCTAACGGCTCTACGGATGGGCGGTTCACCTCCCCATCCCTCTTTAAGCCATCTACCTACCAGCCTGCGAGACATTTAATTTGGGGCCAGCGAGTCGCTTTTGGTTCTCCAGGCTAGTGGAGTCCAAATACGGTATTAATTCTCGGCGGAATTTAATGCCACCTTTCCAGGTGGCTTCCACCACCATCATGGTCTCTTTTTCTGCACATCCCCTCTCAGCAGTCCTGCAATAAAATTAAAAATGTTATTCACATTCATTGACCTTTTCCTCAAGGTCCATTTACATCACATATTCACATTTATGAGTTTTCCATAGTTCTTGGCCAGTCCCGTTATTTTTACAAACTGGGGGAAATAGGGTGTTACAAAGCACATGTATTAATGAGAACAAAATAAGGTGCTTAAAAAGTGTAGATACATATGTAGCTACCTCAACAAGATCTCCTTGTCCAACTCCTTGCTCGAATGATCCATAATCAAAATGAAAATTCTTTTCATTGATGATTCTCCTCCTTTTCACCATGAGGATGCCTTCTTATATAGGCTTTGAGAAGCCTAACCATCTTATATATTCTTGGGATAAGTTGAGGATATTTCTCCATCAGTTGTGGAACCCCCCTTAGATCCATCCTTGGACTTGGATTCGAGCCAAATTGACTCGGATATTTCTCAGCTGACTTCAGAGATAAGGGGGATTTGGCCCTTGATTTGCTCAATAGCCTCGACGCTCCCTCAAAATGGGTTATAGAGTACTGCAATGCTCCCTGTTAAGAGGGAAATGAGCGCTAGTGCTCCCTATAAGTGGGCAGGGCAGCGTCGATCTGCAAAAATGCCTTTTTGATGGTATTTTATCAGGTGAAAGTTTGTACTCTTCACCAAATGATATATTCTTTCCTTTTAACCAGCCTTAGACGATGTCTCAAGTGTATTGATGATGTCGTCTATGGTGCAAGACAAAAATATGATTTATGAAACACTTGAGACACTTGTGACAAAAGTGCGACACTTGCGACACTTGCGACACTTGTGATAATCATAATGAGACATCATCGAAGTGAGTGATTTTGACGTGTAACAGATTTCCCCCCAAAGTGTGAGTTCAAAAGACATAAATTGATGACTGAAGTACTTTGTAGACTTTTCGAGGCAAGGGTGACTCGAAGAACCTGGTAGAAGTTGCAAACAACCATAAGAAAAATGTTATGACATGTTTCAAACCCATGGCATGCATATCTATGCTTGAGTGATAAAAGACTTTCAAGGTATGGTCATCATAAAATACATTGCAGATCCATAATAATACTGACTGAAGAGTATAGCCACCAAAGATACAATGTGGATGTATACTTCCATGACATGAACTGATTGTAGCCACGAGGATTACACAGTGGATCTACGTGATGACAAAAAATAGCCACAGACCAATACAAAGTGGATCTATGTGACAATATATCTATCAAAGTTCTCAAAGAAACTCCTTCACAACCTAGGTAAAGTAGATATTAGAGTGAATACTCAACCCAGGGTCTTCTTAGCGATCCCAATGTGGTATGAATCTAACCATGTGAATAGTTGTTTTGATGTTGAACATGGTTGAAACCACTTGATGTCAATGAGGTAAATTGTTAACAAGTGTGAGGGAAATCACCATTGATGTCAATGACTCCCAAGGTACCCTAGTACAAACCAACGAATGTGAATAGATGAGTCTAAGTCGAACATTCATGGAATCATATGATTAGAGGTAAATGATGTAAACCCACTATTGGAAGCGAGGAGGCATGCCATTGAGGCATGCAGGTCCCAAGGTACTAACTGTTTTCTAAGTCTAGTTCCCGGATGATGTTTTGAATTCGACAGGAACAAACTCGTCGAAGGAGGGCCTTGATGTATCCCCCATCAACAACATGAAACAGACATAGAGATGTAAGTTGGTGGATCAATTGAGAATGGACTGACATGGGTATTGAAACAATAAATTTTTTATGGTTGACCTTTGAAGCGAATACTTCCCTTGAACACTGGGGCATAAATGAAAAAAACATGACATGGACCAAAGCATGATGCAGTGGATACTATGACTTTAGTCGGGTGACTCAAAGGAGTGAAGAAACTCAAAGGATTGATTCAGTGTAGAGGTTCAGCTGATTAAAATGTATGCAAATACAAAGTGTCGTGTTCAAGGGCGACCGTAAGAGTGACCTGTTATGTTTCCAAAAACTGTTTGGCTTGCTTACTTCAATTTCTTCACCCCATCTAGATAGACGAGTACCTCTTTTTATTTTTACAAGCTCCAGGAGGATAACACATGCTCGATATAACTCACCTTTGGTAAGTTCCTCTTCTTTTATTTAACGAACCAGAAGAAGTAAGGGTTCGGTCCCATATGGGCCCTTCAATGTATAATTTTTAACGAGTCTAGAGAAGGCAAACTTGGTTGGTTTTCATGTTTAGAGAGTCTGAAATAACTTAAAGATGACTGCAAGGGGTTACTTTTTCGTGTATCCATGCGATTCTGAAAAAGAGATAAAAGTCTACTCGGTTGCGTTCTCATGTTTTTTCGAGTGTGAGAAAGAACTAAGACCATGCCCGTTAGTGTGACAAGGTTAAATCAAACAATACTGCCTCGAATCCTGTGAATAATGAAAAATCTACATTCCAAGGCATTAATAATATCTCCAAAATGAATTTAAAACCCGAAATATACTATAGGTTTAGAAAAAATGAAGTATATATCAACGAAATAGGGACAAAAAATGTTTTTACCAATTCATTTGTGGCAAAACTTCTAGCAGTGGAGAAATTGACTTTGGAGAGCGATTGTTGAAGTCATCGGCATTGGAGATACAGTCAACCATTTTCTCTTCCACGGATTAGGTTGGTCCTAAACACCTTCCAATCATTTTGCATGGTTTAAAAATTGATTTTAGGTAATTTTTTTGTTTTATTTTGATGCCCTAGAGAGGCCTAGGCACCGAAAATGATCGACGCTCCGCCAAAGGGATGAAGGGAGTGCTGCCCTTGATTTTGGTGGTTTGGTATACACTCTAGGGGGGTGCTAGCACTATGATCATGCAATTAGGGGAGCGCCGACACAAAAAGTAAAAATGTGTTTAATTTTAAGCCAAAATTACCCAAGAAATTATTATGATAAGATGACTAATGACTCTTTGTTGATTGTACTTGCAGTTTGTGTTGGTAAAAATACATGATTGAGTGGAAGGAGTGTGAGCACGAGCTCAATGATTTAGTTGAATTACAAAACCCCCAATCAAGGGCCGCATTGAGGAATTACGTCCTCCTAAAATATTTTAAGTTGCATAAGATGAAGAAGGAGGTCCTTCTACTGGAGTACATGATTGGGTTATGGAATATTGTTGAACAAGGATTCCAAATTGGGCTGCATATGCTCAACATTGAGTTGGAGGACATTTACTTTCTGACTGGCCTCTCAAAAAGAGGGGCCCCTATTATCTTATCCAGATAGCGATCACTTCCAATGCCTGTCGAAGAGTATGTGGCAAACCACTGCATCCCAAGATCACGATTGGTTGGAGGCATAATCATGATAAAATATGTTAGGGATCTACCTCTTCGATCCATTTTATTTTCCATCACAAATTTGGCAGTTACTACTAGTGCCCACTTGGATTCTAGATAACGGATGGCCTATGCTCTACAATGTGTAGAGCCAACTTTGTTTAACTGGAGTGCATATTTCCTTCACAATGTGAAGGATCATATTTCAAGATGTAGGATGGGGCAACAGAAGTAGTTTGGGTACAATTCTTTTTTGGTTTCGTTATTTTGAGAATGGATCCCACATATGCATCCTCAGATCGCACTGGCAGTACGACCTACAAGTGAACCACACATGGAGCGTTGGATGAGTTTGTCTTTGAGGTTGGGGACCAAATAAGAGTTTAGATTCATCAGTGACTTCTTAGCTTGGCTAAGACATCAACTTCTCGTCATTGAGAACTTTCTATACGTCAGAGTAGATTTCTAGGGTAGCATGGACATGGTTCTCCCGAATGGCGTTGAGTGGGATGCATCAGGTATGAAACCAAAGACCTTATCTTGTGTTTTTTTTAATTTTAAAGTTTATATTATTTTAATTTTTTTGTGTACTTAGAAGGGTTTTTAATATATTTATGTTTGACCATGCAGACAGAGGAGAAACATGTCCAGTAGAGATGCTGGCACTGGGCATTGTGGAGATGCACAGATAGTTGTGGAGTGTGAGGTAGCAGTGGGGGGTCTCCGGGAGGTTTATAGAAACCTTTGTGGTCTTACGATGGGTGTCCCTCCTCTCAGGAGGCGCGATGTACCCCTGCACTTATAGAGACACACAGTAGGAGTTCCTGAGACTCTAAACTACCTGCTGAGATGAGTAACCCGTACAGTAGTGTGTTACTCATACCACAATGTGGTGCAGGAGGATTAGGATTCTCCTGATGTGTTTTGTAGTCTGTATGATGATGTTATGGGCATGAGGGACCAAATTTTTCCCTTCTATGTACCTTTTTGATGTAACTGAACATTTTCTATCACACGGTATATATATACATATTTGAGTTTTTGTAGTTCCAAATGATGTTTTCAAATAATAATGTCTTTATGTGATGTGGTTTATTGTACATGTGATGTATTTTATACTTTCATTTTATTTATCAAAAATCATGTATGCGCGAGATACCGATCCATGATATAATTTTCTAGCGAATCTAAAGTTGTATTAAGTCCTCTTGGTATGTGTTTGTACTCTATAAATTCAAACATTCTTTCAAGATGATGAACTTGTAGGTGGAGAGACAATAGGATAGGATTTTGAATGGCGTAGACCCGATTAAGTTGACAGACCATGAGTTGAGAGTCTAGGTTAATGATCATATGGGATATACCTAGGTAGGAGGCCTCGGTTAAAAGTCAAATGACAGTGTGATATTTTTCCATGTTGTTGGTTTTCAATCCTGGGCAAACGCCTCCTAAACTTACTAACTCATCAGAGTGGTAAATGATCCAAGCTACAAAATCAATGTTCTGGGTGTGTCGACCAGCGCCATCCGCAAACCCGACAAAGATAGGAAAGGAAGTTGTCATCTACGCATGAAATCATAAGACATAATATAAGTGGCTAAGACAAAACTTGTACATGCAACAGAAAAACACACACCAAAACTAAAGTACAATAGTGTACAAATCACACATGCTAGATGTTCTATGTATAATACTTCTTAAGGTAAAGCCCATTTTGGGGCTCACCAAGAGATACTCCGTCGTAGTCAATTAGCTCATAGGCACCTCTATGTAATACACATTTCACGATGTAAGGAAAATGCCACAAAGGTTCTAACTTGCATGTCCCTAACTTATCATGAGCCTGGTCATAAACGAGGACTAGGTCTACTTCTGAAAAAGTACTACGAGGGTGGAAAGATTTGTCATATTGAATCTTCATTCGCTTTTGATACATATCATTAATGAGAGCAACATCACGACATGTTTCATCCAACCTAGTCAAATATAGGAAACATTCTTCTTCAGCAGAAGTGTGAGGCGGGAGTTCTACTTTGATTTTCAATGAGGGAATTTTGCACTCGATTGGTAATATGACTTCTATGTCATATACTAACTAAAAAGGAGTGAATCTAGTAGTAGGCTTCATTGAGGTGCAAGAAGCCCAGAGAGCAGAGAAAATTTGTAGGTGTCAAGATGTTTTGTTTTCCCCTACCATACGTTGAATCATGGTTTTAAGGACCTTGTTGATCGCTTCAAATTGTCAGTTAGCTTGAGGATAGTAAGGGGATGACTTCTCATGGAAAAAACCCAACTTGGCATGTAACTCACTCATTATCTAGTTTTGAAAGTGTGAACCGTGGTCAGTGACAATGGCTCATTGAAAACCAAAGCAAGTGATGATGTGGTTGAAGATGAAAAGAGTTGCAGTATGACCATCATTCAGAAAGGTAGGCATAGCCTCAACCCATTTTTTTAAGTAATCAATGACAACGATGATATGACCATGCCCCCAGGATGAGGTAGGCTTACACTACATAAAATCAATGCCCCATTTTGCAAAGGGACCGATGGTGACAAAAGGTTGTAGCAGAGCGGGGTGGGTTCATGCCTTTTTATGAAAAACTTGGCAGGGTGGGCACTTCTTGACAGCCTCAATACAATATTTGAAGATAGAGGGCTAAAAGTAACTGGCACGTAAAATATTATGAGATGTTGCCATCCTAGAAATGTGACCTCCATAGGCTCCCAGGTGACAGTCATTAAGGACACGCTCAACCTCATCATGATTTAAACAACATAATAGGATAGTTTCAATACCTTGGCGATACAAATTGTCACCAATGATAAGGTAGCATCTAGAATGGTGACAAATACGATGACATTTTTCACGAGAGATATCGGGATGAAAACGTTGGGTTTGAAGATAAAGAAGGATATCTCCATACCAAGGATCGACCATGCTGATGAGGAATAGAGATTCACCAGGGAGAGAATCTCTAGGTTCAGTATCTTCATCAGCATGGGGAAGATCACAGATAAGTTCCGCAAACACCAAGGATTTTTTGGCTTTGGACTTGGAAAACTCGAGATCAAATTCTTGGAGAATAACGATCCATTTAAAATATTTTCCCCCAAGGACTTTACATGTCAGAATGTGATACATGGGATTTGAGTCCACAATAACTATGGTGTTGCATAACAAGATGTAATGGTGAAATCGCTGGACAGAAATGACGACAGCTAGAGACAACTTTTCAACATGCGAATATCGGAGCTTGGGACTAGATAGACTTTTTCTCAGATAGTATATCACATGTTCCTCACCATTAGGGTCCTCTTGAACTAACACCATAGTGATAGTGGAAGTAGAGGCTGCTAATTAAAGGATGTAGTCCTCTGCATAATTAGGAGGATGCAATAGGGGCATTTTGGTCAATGCATGATTAAGAGCATAAAAATATCATTGACCAGTGTCATCCTAGATGAAAGGAGTGTCTTTCTACAACAATCGCATAAATCCTTTTGTCATCTCAGCGTAGTTACATATAAAATGGCGAAGAAAGTTTGCTTTCCCCTACAAACTTTGTAGTTGTGTCAGATTATTAGGTGGAGGTAAAGCCACGATAGCTTTAATCTTTAAGGGATCCACCCTAATCCCATATTTGGAGACAACAAAACCGAGGACTCAACCTGATTCAAAAACAAAGATGCACTTGTGTGGGTTCAAACGAATATGGTAGAACCGACATCGAAGAAAAATAGACCGTAGATGACCAATATGGTCTAATCCACTGAATGAATGGGTAGGTAAATCATCAAGCTAAGGTTCTGTAATATGTTTGATATCATGGAAAGCATATGACATGGCCCGCTGAAAAGTAGCACCAGCATTTTTGAGACCAAATGGTAGTTTTCAATAGGAAAAAGTTCCCCACGGGAAGATGAAGGTTGTCTTATGTTGATTAGTAGGTAGAATTTCAATCTGGTTGTATCCTAAGAATCCATCCATGAAAGAGAAAATCATGCTGCCAATGCAATGATTTGGTTGATGAAGGGTGTGGGGTAATTGTGTTTTGGAAAAGCCTTATTAACATCCCTATAATCAAAGTAGACACAATTGTTCCTTTGTTTCTTAGTGACCAGAACGATATTAGAAATACATTTCATCAAGGGGATAGGATAGATGAAGCCAAATTTCAATAGTTTCTCAACTTCTGCCTTAATGGACGCGGTTTTCTTGGGATGAATAGGGTGAAGTTTTTGTCGAACAAGTTTAACACCTGGGTAAGTTTTAATTTCATGCACAATGATCAAAGGATTGATCCATGGCATTTCCTTGTAGCTCCAAGCAAAGACATCACATAATTATTTAAATAAAGCGGTGTAAGAAACCACTTTATCAGGCGAACAATTAGCACCGAGATTAATATTTAACACGATACCTTCTTTGATAGAAATATAAATAACGATTGTAGAAGAGAAGTTTCCTAAATTCCCCTCAGAGATAGTATATTGAGTAAGAATAGGATATTGTGGAGAGTCAACAACATTGTAGGGGAAGATAGAGTGTATATCTTCATGAATTTCTTCGAAAGGTGGAAGAAAATAGGATCGGTGATGGTTGTCATCCCAAGGTACTTAGTCAATGCTAAGTATTTCCACAATGGATTCATCTGAAGGAAAAATCTGGGAAATGTAGTCAAAAGAAGAAGACAAGGAGTTCAACCAAGATGGCATTGAATAAGTGTTGGGTGACAATAGATGTTGGTCATTCGAGGAGGGAGAGGCAGACTGAATAGCAGCATATTAAGCCTTGGCAGGAATAAGTGGCATGGCATCATCTAGTGTATCAAAATCTAAAGGACTAGGTACAATCCAAGGATCAGATGATTCCAAAGACTGATAGTCCATAGTCAAAATCATATTGATTGTGGCAATATGTTGTGTGGTAAGAGGAAGTGGTGTGAGGAAAGTACCCATAAGTGAAGAGTCTTTTAAAAGGCCTACACCAACACTTTCATACATGATCTTGTGATCTCCCAAGAAAGGAATATTGTTGGTAGTGGGAGCACGAACATCGGGTGTACAAAAATCTAACTGATCGATACTGACAATTTTTCCTTGATGAGAAAATTGCACACATCGAAACACTGATGAAGTGACAGAAGTCATGGAATAAAAACAACCTCTTCCTAGTAACAAATTGTAATCAAGGGGAGCATCGACTACCTTGACATCAACAGAGACAGTTTTGCCACCTAACTGAATGGTTAAGGACTGCAAGATTCTTTGAGGATGAAAACCTCACCCATCAAATGTGTTGGGGTCCTATAATTATAGGCGAATCGATTCTTCGACTGTTGATTTGGAATTTTCCCTCGTGATGATGAAGTCTGGCTCGGTTGATCATGTTTCCTCCCTCCATCCATTTCACTCGATCCCCCATCATCCGGTTGCATCCTTAATACATGTTGCGCCCTCACTCCCTTGTCCTGTGGCCCCATTGACTACCTCTCGCCAGTCACCCTTTCATACATAATCAGACTTAGGATGAACAAAAAGAACAATAGGTTAGTTAGGTTAAAATAATAATAAATATTAGCGTAGTTAGGATAGGTTGAATTAATTAATAAACAACTAGTTAAATAGTTAATTAATTATTAATTAATTAATTATTAACTAAGTTAATACCTAAGTTAGTAACTAGGTTAGTTTTAAATTAAATAAAATAAATCAAAACATACAAAACCAAAAAATTGAATAAAACAATTAAAAAAATAAAACATAAAATATTTAAAAAACAAAACATATAAAATAAACACAAAATAT